>OZ025185.1:5414267-5796767 GCA_964019065.1 Catostylus mosaicus | reverse complement strand
ATTGGTTCTGTATAGAAGGAAGTCTGTCCACCTGGGTGTTTGCCTACTTGGAATCTGTCCACTCGGGAGTCTCGCCACATAATATTCTGCCCACATAGCATTGTATCAACTATTTGCTCGGTCAATTGTTGATTCTGCTGACATTCAGTCCTGTCTACTTGGGAGTCAGTCTAACAGGGTGTCTGTCTACTTGCAATGCATCTACTTTTGAGTCTAGCCACTTGACATTCTGCCCACATAGGAATGTGTCCATTATTGGTTCTGTCAACTCCTGATTGTGCTCAATTTTGTGACTGTCTACTTGGGAGTCTGTCGGCCTGGGATTTTTTCTACTTCGATTCTGTCCATTCTGGATTCTGCCCACGTGTGGTTCCTTCTAACTGGGAGTCAGTCCACCTGGCTGTTTGTCTATTTTGATTCTGTCCACTTGGAAGTCTGTTCACATGACAAACTTTAAACTAAGGATTGTGTTCACAGCTGGTTTTGTCCAATCTGGATTGCGCTCACTTTTTGTTCTGTCTACTTGAGAGTCTGTGCACTTGGGAGTCTGGAAACATGACATTCTGCCACATTGTGTCCACCATTGGTTCTTTCAAATCTGGATTCTACTCACTGTTGGTTTTGTCTACTTGGGAGTCGCTCCACCCACGATTTTGTCTACTTTGATTCTGTCCACTCGAAACTCTGTCTACATGAGAATCTTTTAACTAAGGATGGTGTCCACAGCTAGTTCTGTCCAATCTGGATTGTGCTCACTTTTGGTTCCGTCTATTAGAGAGTCTGTCCTCCTGGGTGGTTGTCTACTTAGAATCCGTCCACTCGGGAGTCTCGCCACATAATATTCTGTCCAAATAGGATTGTATCAACTATTTGTTCGGTCAATTGTTGATTCTGCTGACGTTCAGTCCTGTTTACTTGGGAGTCTGTCCACCTGGGTTTCTGTCTACTTGCAATGCATCTACTTTTGAGTCTAGCCACATTAAAATTCTGCCCACTTAGGATTGTGTCCATTATTGGTTCTGTCAACTCTGGATTGTGCTCAATTTTGGTACAGTCTACCTTGGAGTCTGTCGGCCTGGGACTTTGTCTACTTTGATTCCGTCCACTCTGGATTCTGCCCACGTGTGGTTCCGTCTAACTGGGAGTCAGTCCACCTGGGTGTTTGCCTTTTTCATTCTGTCCACTCGGAAGTCTGTTCACATGACGAACTTTCAACTAAGGATTGTGTCCACAGCTAATTCCTTCCAATCTGGATTGTGCTCACTGTTTTTATTCCGTCTATTTGAGAGTCTGGGCACTTGGGAGTCTGGCAACATGACATTCTGCCACATTGTGTCCACCATTGGTTCTGTCAAATATGGACTCTACTCACTGTTGGTTTTGTCTACTTGGGAGTCTGTCCACCTGGGACTTTGTCTACTTTGATTCTCTCCACTCGAAACTCTGTCTAAATGAGAATCTTTTAACGAAGGATGGTGTCTACAGCTAGTTCTGTCCAAACTGGATTGTGCTCACTTTTGGTTCTGTCTACTAGGGAGTGTGTCCACTCGGGAGTCTCGCCACATACTATTCTGCCCACATAGCATTGTATCAACTATCTGTTCGGTCAATTGTTGATTCTGATGACGCTCAGTCCTGTCTCCTAGGGAGTCAGTCTAACAGGGTGTCTGTCTACTTGCAATGCAACTACTTTTGAGTCTAGCCACTTGACATTCTGCCCACATAGAAATGTGTCCATTATTGGTTTTGTCAACTCCTGATTGTGCTCAATTTTGTGACTGTCTACTTGGGAGTCTGTCGGCCTGGGATTTTTTCTACTTCGATTCTGTCCATTCTGGATTCTGCCCACGTGTGGTTCCTTCTAACTGGGAGTCAGTCCACCTGGCTGTTTGTCTATTTTGATTCTGTCCACTTGGAAGTCTGTTCACATGACAAACTTTAAACTAAGGATTGTGTTCACAGCTGGTTTTGTCCAATCTGGATTGCGCTCACTTTTTGTTCCGTCTACTTGAGAGTCTGTGCACTTGGGAGTCTGGAAACATGACATTCTGCCACATTGTGTCCACCATTGGTTCTTTCAAATCTGGATTCTACTCACTGTTGGTTTTGTCTACTTGGGAGTCGCTCCACACGGGACTTTGTCTACTTTGATTGTGTCCACTCGAAACTGTGTCTACATGAGAATCTTTTAACTAAGGATAGTGTCCACAGCTAGTTCTGTCCAATCTGGATTTTGCTCACTTTTGGTTCTGTCTACTTTGACTCCGTCCACTTTGGAGACTGGCAACATGACATTTTGCCCATGTAGGATTGTGTCCACTATTGGTTCTGTCAAATCTGGATTCTCCTCACTGTTGATTGCGTCTACTTGAGAGTTTGTCCACCTGGGACTTTTTCTGTTTTGATTCTGTCCACTCAAAACTCTGCTCGCATCAGAATCTTTTAACTAAGGATTGTGTGCAAATCTAGTTCCTTCCAATCTTGATTGTGCTCACATCTGATTCCGTCTAATTGAGAGTCTGTGCACTTGGGAGTCTGGCAACATGACATTCTGCCACATTGTGTCCACTATTGGTTCTGTCAAATCTGCATTCTACTCACTGTTGGCTTTGTCTACTTGGGATTCTGTCCACTCGAAACTCAGTCTACATGAGAATCTTTCAACTATGGATGGTGTCCGCAGCTAATTGTGTCCAATCTAGATTGTGCTCACTTTTTGTTCTGTCTACTAGGGAGTCTGTCCACCTGGGTGTTTGTCTACTTGGAATCTGGCCCACTTAGCATTGTATCAACTATTTGTTCGGTCAATTGTTGATTCTGCTAATGTTCACTCCTGTCTACTTGGGAGTCAGTCTACATGGGTTTCTGTCTACTTGCAATGCATCTACTTTTGAGTCTAGCCACATTAAAATTCTACCCACATAGGATTGTGTCTATTATTGGTTCTGTCAACTCTGGATTGTGCTCAATTTTGGTACAGTCTACCTTGGAGTCTGTCGGCCTGGGACTTTGTCTACTTTGATTCCGTCCACTCTGGATTCTGCCCACGTGTGGTTCCGTCTAACTGGGAGTCAGTCCACCTGGGTGTTTGCCTTTTTGATTCTGTCCACTCGGAAGTCTGTTCACATGACAAACTTTAAACTAAGGATTGTGTCCACAGCTAGTTCCTTCCAATCTCGATTGTGCTCACTGTTTTTATTCCGTCTATTTGAGAGTCTGTCCACTTGGGAGTCTGGCAACATGACATTCTGCCACATTGTGTCCACCATTGGTTCTGTCAAATATGGACTCTACTCACTGTTGGTGTTGTCTACTTGGGAGTCTGTCCACCTGGGACTTTGTCTTCTTTGATTCTCTCCACTCGAAACTCTGTCTACATGAGAATCTTTTAACTAAGGATGGTGTTCACAGCTAGTTCTGTCCAATCTGGATTGTGCTCACTTTTGGTTCTGTCTACTAGGGAGTCTGTCCACCTGGGTGTTTGTCTACTTGGAATCTGTCCACTCGGGAGTCTCGCAACATACTATTCTGCCCACATAGCATTGTATCAACTATCTGTTCGGTCAATTGTTGATTCTGCTGACGTTCAGTCCTGTCTCCTTGGGAGTCAGTCTAACAGGGTGTCTGTCTACTTGCAATGCATCTACTTTTGAGTCTAGCCACTTGACATTCTGCCCAGATAGGATTGTGTCCATTATTGGTTCTTTCAACTCTGGATTGTGCTCAATTTCGATACTGTCTACCTTGGAGTCTGTCGGCCTGGGACTTTGTCTACTTTGATTCTGTCCACTCTGGATTCTGCCCACGCGTGGTTCCATCTAACTGGTAGTCATTCCACCTGACTGTTTGTCTATTTTGATTCTGTCCACTCGGAAGTCTGTTCACATGACAAACTTTAAACTAAGGATTGTGTTCACAGCTGGTTTTGTCCAATCTGGATTGTGCTCACTTTTTGTTCTGTCTACTTGAGAGTCTGTGCACTTGGAAGTCTGGAAACATGACATTCTGCCACATTGTGTCCACCATTGGTTCTTTCAAATCTGGATTCTACTCACTGTTGGTTTTGTCTACTTGGGAGTCGCTCCACCCGCGACTTTGTCTACTTTGATTCTGTCCATTCGAAACTCTGTCTACATGTGAATATTTTAACTAAGGATGGTGTCCACAGCTAGTTCTGTCCAATCTGGATTGTGCTCACTTTTGGTTCCGTCTATTAGAGAGTCTGTCCTCCTGGGTGGTTGTCTACTTAGAATCTGTCCACTCGGGAGTCTCGCCACATAATATTCTGCCCAAATAGGATTGTATCAACTAATTGTTCGGTCAATTGTTGATTCTGCTGACGTTCAGTCCAGTTTACTTGGGAGTCAGTCCACCTGGGTGTCTGTCTACTTTCAATCCGTATATTTGGGAGTCTAGCCACATGACATTCTGCCCAGATAGGATTGTGTCCATTATTGGTTCTTTCAACTCTGGATTGTGCTCAATGTTGGTACTGTCTACCTTGGAGTCTGTCGGCCTGGGATATTGTCTACTTTGATTCTGTCCACTCTGGATTCTGCCCACGCGTGGTTCCGTCTAACTGCGAGTCAGTCCACCTTGGTGTTTGTTTATTTTGATTCTGTCCACTCGAAACTCTGTCTACATGAGAATCTTTTAACTAAGGATGGTGTCCACAGCTAGTTCTGTTCAATCTTGATTGTGCTCACTTTTGGTTCCGTCTATTAGAGAGTCTGTCCTCCTGGGTGGTTGTCTACTTAGAATCTGTCCACTCGGGAGTCTCGCCACATAATATTCTGCCCAAATAGGATTGTTTCAACTATTTGTTCGGTCAATTGTTTATTCTGCTGACGTTCAGTCCTGTTTACTTGGGACTCAGTCCACCTGGGTTTCTGTCTACTTGCAATGCATCTACTTTTGAGTCTAGCCACATTAAAATTCTGCCCACTTAGGATTGTGTCCATTATTGGTTCTGTCAACTCTGGATTGTACTCAATTTTGGTACAGTCTACCTTGGAGTCTGTCGGCCTGGGACTTTGTCTACTTTGATTTCGTCCACTCTGGATTCTGCCAACGTGTGGTTCCGTCTAACTGGGAGTCAGTCCACCTGGGTGTTTGCCTTTTTCATTCTGTCCACTCGGAAGTCTGTTTACATGACGAACTTTAAACAAAGGATAGTGTCCACAGCTAGTTCCTTCCAATCTCGATTGTGCTCACTGTTTTTATTCCGTCTATTTGAGAGTCTGTGCACTTGGGAGTCTGGCAACATGACATTCTGCCACATTGTGTCCACCATTGGTTCTGTCAAATATGGACTCTACTCACTGTTGGTTTTGTCTACTTGGGAGTCTGTCCACCTGGGACTTTGTCTACTTTGATTCTCTCCACTTGAAACTCTGTCTACATGAGAATCTTTTAACGAAGGATGGTGTCTACAGCTAGTTCTGTCCAATCTGGATTGTGCTCACTTTTGGTTCTGTCTACTAGGGAGTCTGTCCACTCGGGAGTCCCGCCACATACTATTCTGCCCACATAGCATTGTATCAACGATCTGTTCGGTCAATTGTTGATTCTGATGACGTTCAGTCCTGTCTCCTTGGGAGTCAGTCTAACAGGGTGTCTGTCTACTTGCAATGCAACTACTTTTGAGTCTAGCCACTTGACATTCTGCCCACATAGGAATGTGTCCATTATTGGTTCTGTCAACTCCTGATTGTGCTCAATTTTGTGACTGTCTACTTGGGAGTCTGTCGGCCTGGGATTTTTTCTACTTCGATTCTGTCCATTCTGGATTCTGCCCACGTGTGGTTCCTTCTAACTGGGAGTCAGTCCACCTGGCTGTTTGTCTATTTTGATTCTGTCCACTTGGAAGTCTGTTCACATGACAAACTTTAAACTAAGGATTGTGTTCACAGCTGGTTTTGTCCAATCTGGATTGCGCTCACTTTTTGTTCTGTCTACTTGAGAGTCTGTGCAGTTGGGAGTCTGGAAACATGACATTCTGCCACATTGTGTCCACCATTGGTTCTTTCAAATCTGGATTCTACTCACTGTTGGTTTTGTCTACTTGGGAGTCGCTCCACCCACGACTTTGTCTACTTTGATTCTGTCCACTCGAAACTCTGTCTACATGAGAATCTTTTAACTAAGGATGGTGTCCACAGCTAGTTCTGTCCAATCTGGATTGTGCTCACTTTTGGTTCCGTCTATTAGAGAGTCTGTTCTCCTGGGTGGTTGTCTACTTAGAATCGGTCCATTAGGGAGTCTCGCCACATAATATTCTGCCCAAATAGGATTGTATCAACTATTTGTTCGGTCAATTGTTGATTCTGCTGACGTTCAGTCCTGTTTACTTGGGAGTCTGTCCACCTGGGTTTCTGTCTACTTGCAATGCATCTACTTTTGAGTCTAGCCACATTAAAATTCTGCCCACTTAGGATTGTGTCCATTATTGGTTCTTTCAAATCTGGATTCTACTCACTGTTGGTTTTGTCTACTTGGGAGTCGCTCCACCCACGACTTTGTCTACTTTGATTCTGTCCACTCGAAACTCTGTCTACATGAGAATCTTTTAACTAAGGATGGTGTCCACAGCTAGTTCTGTCCAATCTGGATTGTGCTCACTTTTGGTTCCGTCTATTAGAGAGTCTGTCCTCCTGGGTGGTTGTCTACTTAGAATCTGTCCACTTGTAAGTCTGTTCACATGACGAACTTTAAACTAAGGATTTAGTTCGCAGCTGGTTCTGTCCAATCTGGATTTTGCTCACTTTTGGTTCTGTCTACTTTGACTCCGTCCACTTTGGAGTCTGGCAACATGACATTTTGCCCATGTAGGATTGTGTCCACTATTGGTTCTGTCAAATCTGGATTCTCCTCACTGTTGGTTGCGTCTACTTGAGAGTTTGTCCACCAGGGACTTTTTCTGTTTTAATTCTGTCCACTCAAAACTCTGCTCGCATCAGAATCTTTTAACTAAGGATTGTGTGCACATCTAGTTCCTTCCAATCTGGATTGTGCTCACATTTGATTCCGTCTAATTGAGAGTCTGTGCACTTGGGAGTCTGGCAACATGACATTCTGCCACATTGTGTCCACTATTGGTTCTGTCAAATCTGCATTCTACTCACTGTTGGCTTTGTCTACTTGGGATTCTGTCCACTCGAAACTCAGTCTACATGAGAATCTTTCAACTATGGATGGTGTCCGCAGCTAATTGTGTCCAATCTAGATTGTGCTCACTTTTTGTTCTGTCTACTAGGGAGTCTGTCCACCTGGGTGTTTGTCTACTTGGAATCTGGCCCACATAGCATTGTATCAACTATTTGTTCGGTCAATTGTTGATTCTGCTAATGTTCAGTCCTGTCTACTTGGGAGTCAGTCTACATGGGTTTCTGTCTACTTGCAATGCATCTACTTTTGAGTCTAGCCACATTAAAATTCTGCTCACATAGGATTGTGTCCATTATTGGTTCTGTCAACTCTGGATTGTGTTCAATTTTGGTACAGTCTACCTTGGAGTCTGTCGGCCTGGGACTTTGTCTACTTTGATTCCGTCCACTCTGGATTCTGCCCACGTGTGGTTCTGTCTAACTGGGAGTCAGTCCACCTGGGTGTTTGCCTTTTTGATTCTGTCCACTCGGAAGTCTGTTCACATGACAAACTTTAAACTAAGGATTGTGTCCACAGCTAGTTCCTTCCAATCTCGATTGTGCTCACTGTTTTTATTCTGTCTATTTGAGAGTCTGTGCACTTTGGAGTCTGGCAACATGACATTCTGCCACATTGTGTCCACCATTGGTTCTGTCAAATATGGACTCTACTCACTGTTGGTGTTGTCTACTTGGGAGTCTGTCCACCTGTGACTTTGTCTTCTTTGATTCTCTCCACTCGAAACTCTGTCTACATGAGAATCTTTTAACTAAGGATGGTGTTCACAGCTAGTTCTGTCCAATCTGGATTGTGCTCACTTTTGGTTCTGTCTACTAGGGAGTCTGTCCGCCTGGGTGTTTGTCTACTTGGAATCTGTCCATTCGGGAGTCTCGCAACATACTATTCTGCCCACATAGCATTGTATCAACTATCTGTTCGGTCAATTGTTGATTCTGCTGACGTTCAGTCCTGTCTCCTTGGGAGTCAGTCTAACAGGGTGTCTGTCTACTTCCAATGCATCTACTTTTGAGTCTAGCCACATTAAAATTCTGCCCAGATAGGATTGTGTCCATTATTGGTTCTTTCAACTCTTGATTGTGCTCAATTTCGATACTGTCTACCTTGGAGTCTGTCGGCCTGGGACTTTGTCTACTTTGATTCTGTCCACTCTGGATTCTGCCCACGCGTGGTTCCATCTAACTGGTAGTCATTCCACCTGACTGTTTGTCTATTTTGATTCTGTCCACTCGGAAGTCTGTTCACATGACAAACTTTAAACTAAGGATTGTGTTCACAGCTGGTTTTGTCCAATCTGGATTGTGCTCACTTTTTGTTCTGTCTACTTGAGAGTCTGTGCACTTGGAAGTCTGGAAACATGACATTCTGCCACATTGTGTCCACCATTGGTCCTTTCAAATCTGGATTCTACTCACTGTTGGTTTTGTCTACTTGGGAGTCGCTCCACCCGCGACTTTGTCTACTTTGATTCTGTCCATTCGAAACTCTGTCTACATGTGAATCTTTTAACTAAGGATGGTGTCCACAGCTAGTTCTGTCCAATCTGGATTGTGCTCACTTTTGGTTCCGTCGATTAGAGAGTCTGTCCTCCTGGGTGGTTGTCTACTTAGAGTCTGTCCACTCGGGAGTCTCGCCACATAATATTCTGCCCAAATAGGATTGTATCAACTAATTGTTCGGTCAATTGTTGATTCTGCTGACGTTCAGTCCAGTTTACTTGGGAGTCAGTCCACCTGGGTGTCTGTCTACTTTCAATCCGTATATTTGGGAGTCTAGCCACATGACATTCTGCCCAGATAGGATTGTGTCCATTATTGGTTCTTTCAACTCTGGATTGTGCTCAATGTTGGTACTGTCTACCTTGGAGTCTGTCGGCCTGGGACTTTGTCTACTTTGATTCTGTCCACTCTGGATTCTGCCCACGCGTGGTTCCGTCTAACTGCGAGTCAGTCCACCTTGGTGTTTGTTTATTTTGATTCTGTCCACTCGAAACTCTGTCTACATGAGAATCTTTTAACTAAGGATGGTGTCCACAGCTAGTTCTGTCCAATCTGGATTGTGCTCACTTTTGGTTCCGTCTATTAGAGAGTCTGTCCTCCTGGGTGGTTGTCTACTTAGAATCTGTCCACTCGGGAGTCTCGCCACATAATATTCTGCCCAAATAGGATTGTTTCAACTATTTGTTCGGTCAATTGTTGATTCTGCTGACGTTCAGTCCTGTTTACTTGGGACTCAGTCCACCTGGGTTTCTGTCTACTTGCAATGCATCTACTTTTGAGTCTAGCCACATTAAAATTCTGCCCACTTAGGATTGTGTCCATTATTGTTTCTGTCAACTCTGGATTGTGCTCAATTTTGGTACAGTCTACCTTGGAGTCTGTCGGCCTGGGACTTTGTCTACTTTGATTCCGTCCACTCTTGATGCTGCCCACATGTGGTTCTGTCTAACTGGGAGTCAGTCCACCTGGGTGTTTGCCTTTTTGATTCTGTCCACTCGGAAGTCTGTTCACATGACGAACTTTAAACTAAGGATTGTGTCCATAGCTAGTTCTGTCCAATCTGGATTGTGCTCACTTTTGGTTCTGTCTACTAGGGAGTCTGTCCACCTGGGTGTTTGTCTACTTGGAATCTGTCCACTTGGGAGTCTTGCCACATACTATTCTGCCCACATAGCATTGTATCAACTATCTGTTCGGTCAATTGTTGATTCTGCTGACGATCAGTCCTGTCTCCTTGGGAGTCAGTCTAACAGGGTGTCTGTCTACTTGCAATGCATGTACTTTTGAGTCTAGCCACTTGACATTCTGCCCACATAGGAATGTGTCCATTATTGGTTCTGTCAACTCCTGATTGTGCTCAAGTTTGTGACTGTCTACTTGGGAGTCTGTCGGCCTGGGATTTTTTCTACTTTGATTCTGTCCATTCTGGATTCTGCCCACGTGTGGTTCCTTCTAACTGGGAGTCATTCCACCTGACTGTTTGTCTATTTTGATTCTGTCCACTCGGAAGTCTGTTCACATGACAAACTTTAAACGAAGGATTGTGTTCACAGCTGGTTTTGTCCAATCTGGATTGTGCTCACTTTTTGTTCTGTCTACTTGAGAGTCTGTGCACTTGGGAGTCTGGAAACATGACATTCTGGCACATTGTGTCCACCATTGGTTCTTTCAAATCTGGATTCTACTCACTGTTGGTTTTGTCTAGTTGGGAGTCGCTCCACCCGGGACTTTGTCTACTTTGATTCTGTCCACTCGAAACTCTGTCTACATGAGAATCTTTTAACTAAGGATGGTGTCCACAGCTAGTTCTGTCCAATCTGGATTGTGCTCACTTTTGGTTCCGTCTATTAGAGAGTCTGTCCTCCTGGGTGGTTGTCTACTTAGAATCTGTCCACTCGGGAGTCTCGCCACATAATATTCTGCCCAAATAGGATTGTATCAACTATTTCTTCGGTCAATTGTTGATTCTGCTGACGTTCAGTCCAGTTTACTTGGGAGTCAGTCCACCTGGGTGTCTGTCTACTTTCAATCCGTATATTTGGGAGTCTAGCCACATGACATTCTGCCCAGATAGGATTGTGTCCATTATTGGTTCTTTCAACTCTGGATTGTGCTCAATGTTGGTACTGTCTACCTTGGAGTCTGTCGGCCTGGGACTTTGTCTCCTTTGATTCTGTCCACTCTGGATTCTGCCCACGCGTGGTTCCGTCTAACTGCGAGTCAGTCCACCTTGGTGTTTGTTTATTTTGATTCTGTCCACTTGAAACTCTGTCTACATGAGAATCTTTTAACTAAGGATGGTGTCCACAGCTAGTTCTGTCCAATCTGGATTGTGCTCCCTTCGGTTCCGTCTATTAGAGAGTCTGTCCTCCTGGGTGGTTGTCTACTTAGAATCTGTCCACTCCGGAGTCTCGCCACATAATATTCTGCCCAAATAGGATTGTATCAACTATTTGTTCGGTCTATTGTTGATTCTGCTGACGTTCAGTCCTGTTTACTTGGGACTCAGTCCACCTGGGTTTCTTTCTACTTGCAATGCATCTACTTTTGAGTCAAGCCACATTAAAATTCTGCCCACTTAGGATTGTGTCCATTATTGGTTCTGTCAACTCTGGATTGTGCTCAATTTTGGTACAGTCTACCTTGGAGTCTGTCGGCCTGGGACTTTGTCTACTTTGATTCCGTCCACTCTGGATGCTGCCCACATGTGGTTCTGTCTAACTGGGAGTCAGTCCACCTGGGTGTTTGCCTTTTTGATTCTGTCCACTCGAAACTCTGTCTACATGAGAATCTTTTAACTAAGGATAGTGTTCACAGCTAGTTCTGTCCAATCTGGATTGTGCTCACTTTTGGTTCTGTCTACTAGGGAGTCTGTCCGCCTGGGTGTTTGTCTACTTGGAATCTGTCCACTCGGGAGTCTCGCAACATACTATTCTGCCCACATAGCATTTTATCAACTATCTGTTCGGTCAATTGTTGATTCTGCTGACGTTCAGTCCTGTCTCCTTGGGAGTCAGTCTAACAGGGTGTCTGTCTACTTGCAATGCATCTACTTTTGAGTCTAGCCACTTGACATTCTGCCCAGATAGGATTGTGTCCATTATTGGTTCTTTCAACTCTGGATTGTGCTCAATTTCGATACTGTCTACCTTGGAGTCTGTCGGCCTGGGACTTTGTCTACTTTGATTCTGTCCACTCTGGATGCTGCCCACGCGTGGTTCCATCTAACTGGTAGTCATTCCACCTGATTGTTTGTCTATTTTGATTCTGTCCACTCGGAAGTCTGTTCACATGACAAACTTTTAACTAAGGATTGTGTTCACAGCTGGTTTTGTCCAATCTGGATTGTGCTCACTTTTTGTTCTGTCTACTTGAGAGTCTGTGCACTTGGAAGTCTGGAAACATGACATTCTGCAACATTGTGTCCACCATTGGTTCCTTCAAATCTGGATTCTACTCACTGTTGGTTTTGTCTACTTGGGAGTCGCTCCACCGGCGACTTTGTCTACTTTGATTCTGTCCATTCGAAACTCTGTCTACATGAGAATCTTTTAACTAAGGATGGTGTCCACAGCTAGTTCTGTCCAATCTGGATTGTGCTCACTTTTGGTTCCGTCTATTAGAGAGTCTGTCCTCCTGGGTGGTTGTCTACTTAGAATCTGTCCACTCGGGAGTCTAGCCACATAATATTCTGCCCAAATAGGATTGTATCAACTAATTGTTCGGTCAATTGTTGATTCTGCTGACGTTCAGTCCAGTTTACTTGGGAGTCAGTCCACCTGGGTGTCTGTCTACTTTCAATCCGTATATTTGGGAGTCTAGCCACATGACATTCTGCCCAGATAGGATTGTGTCCATTATTGGTTCTTTCAACTCTGGATTGTGCTCAATGCTGGTACTGTCTACCTTGGAGTCTGTCGGCCTGGGACTTTGTCTACTTTGATTCTGTCCACTCTGGATTCTGCCCACGCGTGGTTCCGTCTAACTGCGAGTCAGTCCACCTTGGTGTTTGTTTATTTTGATTCTGTCCACTCGAAACTCTGTCTACATGAGAAACTTTTAACTAAGGATGGTGTCCACAGCTAGTTCTGTCCAATCTGGATTGTGCTCACTTTTGGTTCCTTCTATTAGAGAGTCTGTCCTCCTGGGTGGTTGTCTACTTAGAATCTGTCCACTCGGGAGTCTCGCCACATAATATTCTGCCCAAATAGGATTGTATCAACTATTTGTTCGGTCAATTGTTGATTCTGCTGACGTTCAGTCCTGTTTACTTGGGACTCAGTCCACCTGGGTTTCTGTCTACTTGCAATGCATCTTCTTTTGAGTCTAGCCACATTAAAATTCTGCCCACTTAGGATTGTGTCCATTATTGGTTCTGTCAACTCTGGATTGTGCTCAATTTTGGTACAGTCTACCTTGGAGTCAGTCGGCCTGGGACTTTGTCTACTTTGATTCCGTCCACTCTGGATGCTGCCCACATGTGGTTCTGTCTAACTGGGAGTCAGTCCACCTGGGTGTTTGCCTTATTGATTCTGTCCACTCGGAAGTCTGTTCACATGACGAACTTTAAACTAAGGATTGTGTCCACAGCTAGTTCTGTCCAATCTGGATTGTGCTCACTTTTGGTTCTGTCTACTAGGGAGTCTGTCCACCTGGGTGTTTGTCTACTTGGAATCTGTCCACTCGGGAGTCTTGCCACATACTATTCTGCCCACATAGCATTGTATCAACTATCTGTTCGGTCAATTGTTGATTCTGCTGACGATCAGTCCTGTCTCCTTGGGAGTCAGTCTAACAGGGTGTCTGTCTACTTGCAATGCATGTACTTTTGAGTCTAGCCACTTGACATTCTGCCCACATAGGAATGTGTCCATTATTGGTTCTGTCAACTCCTGATTGTGCTCAAGTTTGTGACTGTCTACTTGGGAGTCTGTCGGCCTGGGATTTTTTCTACTTTGATTCTGTCCATTCTTGATTCTGCCCACGCGTGGTTCCGTCTAACTGCGAGTCAGTCCACCTGGGTGCTTGTCTATTTTGATTCTGTCCACTCGGAAGTCTGTTCACATGACGAACTTTAAACTAAGGATTGTGTTCGCAGCTGGTTCTGTCCAATTTGGATTTTGCGCACTTTTGGTTCTGTCTACTTTGACTCCGTCCACTTTGGAGTCTGGCAACATGACATTTTGCCCACGTAGGATTGTGTCCACTATTGGTTCTGTCAAATCTGGATTCTCCTCACTGTTGGTTGCGTCTACTTGAGAGTTTGTCCACCAGGGACTTTTTCTGTTTTGATTCCGTCTAATTGAGAGTCTGTGCACTTGGGAGTCTGGCAACATGACATTTTGCCACATTGTGTCCACTATTGGTTCTGTCAAATCTGGATTCTCCTCACTGTTGGTTGCGTCTACTTGAGAGTTTGTCCACCAGGGACTTTTTCTGTTTTGATTCCGTCTAATTGAGAGTCTGTGCACTTGGGAGTCTGGCAACATGACATTTTGCCACATTGTGTCCACTATTGGTTCTGTCAAATCTGCATTCTACTCACTGTTGGCTTTGTCTACTTGGGATTCTGTCCACTCGAAACTCTGTCTACATCAGAATCTTTTAACTATGGATGGTGTCCGCAGCTAGGTGTGTTCAATCTGGATTGTGCTCACTTTTTGTTCTGTCTACTAAGGAGTCTGTCCACCTGGGTGTTTGTCTACTTGGAATCTTGCCCACATAGCATTGTATCAACTATTTGTTTGGTCAATTGTTGATTCTGCTAATGTTCAGTCCTGTCTACTTGGGAGTCAGTCTACATGGGTTTCTGTCTACTTGCAATGCATCTACTTTTGAGTCTAGCCTCATTAAAATTCTGCCCACATAGGATTGTGTCCATTATTGGTTCTGTCAACTCTGGATTGTGCTCAATTTTGGTACAGTCTACCTTGGAGTCTGTCAGCCTGGGACTTTGTCTACTTTGATTCTCTCCACTCGAAACTCTGTCTACATGAGAATCTTTTAACTAAGGATGGTGTCCACAGCTAGTTCTGTCCAATCTGGATTATGCTCACTTCTGGTTCTGTCTACTAGGGAGTCTTTCCACCTGGGTGTTTGTCTACTTGGAATCTGTCCACTCGGGAGTCTCGCCACATACTATTCTGCCCACATAGCATGGTATCAACTATCTGTTCGGTCAATTGTTGATTCTGCTGACGTTCAGTCCTGTCTACTTCTGAGTCTAGCCACATTAAAATTCTGCCCACTTAGGATTGTGTCCATTATTGGTTCTGTCAACTCTGGATTGTACTCAATTTTGGTACAGTCTACCTTGGAGTCTGTCGGCCTGGGACTTTGTCTACTTTGATTTCGTCCTCTCTGGATTCTGCCAACGTGTGGTTCCGTCTAACTGGGAGTCAGTCCACCTGGGTGTTTGCCTTTTTCATTCTGTCCACTCGGAAGTCTGTTTACATGACGAACTTTAAACAAAGGATAGTGTCCACAGCTAGTTCCTTCCAATCTGGATTGTGCTCACTGTTTTTATTCCGTCTATTTGAGAGTCTGTGCACTTGGGAGTCTGGCAACATGACATTCTGCCACATTGTGTCCACCATTGGTTCTGTCAAATATGGACTCTACTCACTGTTGGTTTTGTCTACTTGGGAGTCTGTCCACCTGGGACTTTGTCTACTTTGATTCTCTCCACTTGAAACTCTGTCTACATGAGAATCTTTTAACGAAGGATGGTGTCTACAGCTAGTTCTGTCCAATCTGGATTGTGCTCACTTTTGGTTCTGTCTACTAGGGAGTCTGTCCACTCGGGAGTCTCGCCACATACTATTCTGCCCACATAGCATTGTATCAACTATCTGTTCGGTCAATTGTTGATTCTGCTAATGTTCAGTCCTGTCTACTTGGGAGTCAGTCTACATGGGTTTCTGTCTACTTGCAATGCATCTACTTTTGAGTCTAGCCACATTAAAATTCTGCTCACATAGGATTGTGTCCATTATTGGTTCTGTCAACTCTGGATTGTGTTCAATTTTGGTACAGTCTACCTTGGAGTCTGTCGGCCTGGGACTTTGTCTACTTTGATTCCGTCCACTCTGGATTCTGCCCACGTGTGGTTCTGTCTAACTGGGAGTCAGTCCACCTGGGTGTTTGCCTTTTTGATTCTGTCCACTCGGAAGTCTGTTCACATGACAAACTTTAAACTAAGGATTGTGTCCACAGCTAGTTCCTTCCAATCTCGATTGTGCTCACTGTTTTTATTCTGTCTATTTGAGAGTCTGTGCACTTTGGAGTCTGGCAACATGACATTCTGCCACATTGTGTCCACCATTGGTTCTGTCAAATATGGACTCTACTCACTGTTGGTGTTGTCTACTTGGGAGTCTGTCCACCTGTGACTTTGTCTTCTTTGATTCTCTCCACTCGAAACTCTGTCTACATGAGAATCTTTTAACTAAGGATGGTGTTCACAGCTAGTTCTGTCCAATCTGGATTGTGCTCACTTTTGGTTCTGTCTACTAGGGAGTCTGTCCGCCTGGGTGTTTGTCTACTTGGAATCTGTCCATTCGGGAGTCTCGCAACATACTATTCTGCCCACATAGCACTGTATCAACTATCTGTTCGGTCAATTGTTGATTCTGCTGACGTTCAGTCCTGTCTCCTTGGGAGTCAGTCTAACAGGGTGTCTGTCTACTTGCAATGCATCTACTTTTGAGTCTAGCCACATTAAAATTCTGCCCAGATAGGATTGTGTCCATTATTGGTTCTTTCAACTCTTGATTGTGCTCAATTTCGATACTGTCTACCTTGGAGTCTGTCGGCCTGGGACTTTGTCTACTTTGATTCTGTCCACTCTGGATTCTGCCCACGCGTGGTTCCATCTAACTGGTAGTCATTCCACCTGACTGTTTGTCTATTTTGATTCTGTCCACTCGGAAGTCTGTTCACATGACAAACTTTAAACTAAGGATTGTGTTCACAGCTGGTTTTGTCCAATCTGGATTGTGCTCACTTTTTGTTCTGTCTACTTGAGAGTCTGTGCACTTGGGAGTCTGGAAACATGACATTCTGCCACATTGTGTCCAACATTGGTTCTTTCAAATCTGGATTCTACTCACTGTTGGTTTTGTCTACTTGGGAGTCGCTCCACCCGCGACTTTGTCTACTTTGATTCTGTCCACTCGAAACTCTGTCTACATGAGAATCTTTTAACTAAGGATGGTGTCCACAGCTAGTTCTGTCCAATCTGGATTGTGCTCACTTTTGGCTCCGTCTATTAGAGAGTCTGTCCTCCTGGGTGGTTGTCTACTTAGAATCTGTCCACTTGTAAGTCTGTTCACATGACGAACTTTAAACTAAGGAGTTAGTTCGCAGCTGGTTCTTTCCAATCTGGATTTTGCTCACTTTTGGTTCTGTCTACTTTGACTCCGTCCACTTTGGAGTCTGGCAACATGACATTTTGCCCATGTAGGATTGTGTCCACTATTGGTTCTGTCAAATCTGGATTCTCCTCACTGTTGATTGCGTCTACTTGAGAGTTTGTCCACCTGGGACTTTTTCTGTTTTGATTCTGTCCACTCAAAACTCTGCTCGCATCAAAATCTTTTAACTAAGGATTGTGTGCACATCTAGTTCCTTCCAATCTGGATTGTGCCCACATTTGATTCCGTCTAATTGAGAGTCTGTGCACTTGGGAGTCTGGCAACATGACATTCTGCCACATTGTGTCCACTATTGGTTTTGCATTCTACTCACTGTTGGCTTCCTCTACTTGGGATTCTGTCCACTCGAAACTCTATCTACATGAGAATCTTTTAACTAAGGATGGTGTCTACAGCTAGTTCTGTCCAATCTGGATTGTGCTCACTTTTTGTTCCGTCTTTTAGAGAGTCTGTCCTCCTGGGTGGTTGTCTACTTAGAATCTGTCCACTCGTAAGTCTGTTCACATGACGAACTTTAAACTAAGGATTTAGTTCGCAGCTGGTTCTGTCCAATCTGGATTTTGCTCACTTTTGGTTCTGTCTACTTTGACTCCGTCCACTTTGGAGTCTGGCAACATGACATTTTGCCCATGTAGGATTGTGTCCACTATTGGTTCTGTCAAATCTGGATTCTCCTCACTGTTGATTGCGTCTACTTGAGAGTTTGTCCACCTGGGACTTTTTCTATTTTGATTCTGTCCACTCAAAACTCTGCACGCATCAGAATCTTTTAAATAAGGATTGTGTGCACATCTAGTTCCTTCCAATCTGGATTTTGCTCACTTTTGATTCCGTCTAATTGAGAGTCTGTGCACTTGGGAGTCTGGCAACATGACATTCTGCCACATTGTGTCCACTATTGGTTCTGCATTCTACTCACTGTTGGCTTTGTCTACTTTGGATTCTGTCCACTCGAAACTCTGTCTACATGAGAATCTTTTAACTATGGATGGTGTTCACAGCTAGTTCTGTCCAATCTGGATTGTGCTCACTTTTGGTTCTGTCTACTAGGGAGTCTGTCCGCCTGGGTGTTTGTCTACTTGGAATCTGTCCATTCGGGAGTCTCGCAACATACTATTCTGCCCACATAGCATTGTATCAACTATCTGTTCGGTCAATTGTTGATTCTGCTGACGTTCAGTCCTGTCTCCTTGGGAGTCAGTCTAACAGGGTGTCTGTCTACTTGCAATGCATCTACTTTTGAGTCTAGCCACATTAAAATTCTGCCCAGATAGGATTGTGTCCATTATTGGTTCTTTCAACTCTTGATTGTGCTCAATTTCGATACTGTCTACCTTGGAGTCTGTCGGCCTGGGACTTTGTCTACTTTGATTCTGTCCACTCTGGATTCTGCCCACGCGTGGTTCCATCTAACTGGTAGTCATTCCACCTGACTGTTTGTCTATTTTGATTCTGTCCACTCGGAAGTCTGTTCACATGACAAACTTTAAACTAAGGATTGTGTTCACAGCTGGTTTTGTCCAATCTGGATTGTGCTCACTTTTTGTTCTGTCTACTTGAGAGTCTGTGCACTTGGAAGTCTGGAAACATGACATTCTGCCACATTGTGTCCACCATTGGTTCTTTCAAATCTGGATTCTACTCACTGTTGGTTTTGTCTACTTGGGAGTCGCTCCACACGCGACTTTGTCTACTTTGATTCTGTCCATTCGAAACTCTGTCTACATGTGAATCTTTTAACTAAGGATGGTGTCCACAGCTAGTTCTGTCCAATCTGGATTGTGCTCACTTTTGCCTCCGTCTATTAGAGAGTCTGTCCTCCTGGGTGGTTGTCTACTTAGAATCTGTCCACTCGGGAGTCTCGCCACATAATATTCTGCCCAAATAGGATTGTATCAACTAATTGTTCGGTCAATTGTTGATTCTGCTGATGTTCAGTCCAGTTTACTTGGGAGTCAGTCCACCTGGGTGTCTGTCTACTTTCAATCCGTATATTTGGGAGTCTAGCCACATGACATTCTGCCCAGATAGGATTGTGTCCATTATTGGTTCTTTCAACTCTGGATTGTGCTCAATGTTGGTACTGTCTACCTTGGAGTCTGTCGGCCTGGGACTTTGTCTACTTTGATTCTGTCCACTCTGGATTCTGCCCACGCGTGGTTCCGTCTAACTGCGAGTCAGTCCACCTTGGTGTTTGTTTATTTTGATTCTGTCCACTCGAAACTCTGTCTACATGAGAATCTTTTAACTAAGGATGGTGTCCACAGCTAGTTCTGTTCAATCTGGATTGTGCTCACTTTTGGTTCCGTCTATTAGAGAGTCTGTCCTCCTGGGTGGTTGTCTACTTAGAATCTGTCCACTCGGGAGTCTCGCCACATAATATTCTGCCCAAATAGGATTGTTTCAACTATTTGTTCGGTCAATTGTTGATTCTGATGACGTTCAGTCCTGTTTACTTGGGACTCAGTCCACCTGGGTTTCTGTCTACTTGCAATGCATCTACTTTTGAGTCTAGCCACATTAAAATTCTGCCCACTTAGGATTGTGTCCATTATTGTTTCTGTCAACTCTGGATTGTGCTCAATTTTGGTACAGTCTACCTTGGAGTCTGTCGGCCTGGGACTTTGTCTACTTTGATTCCGTCCACTCTGGATGCTACCCACATGTGGTTCTGTCTAACTGGGAGTCAGTCCACCTGGGTGTTTGCCTTTTTGATTCTGTCCACTCGGAAGTCTGTTCACATGACGAACTTTAAACTAAGGATTGTGTCCATAGCTAGTTCTGTCCAATCTGGATTGTGCTCACTTTTGGTTCTGTCTACTAGGGAGTCTGTCCACCTGGGTGTTTGTCTACTTGGAATCTGTCCACTCGGGAGTCTTGCCACATACTATTCTGCCCACATAGCATTGTATCAACTATCTGTTCGGTCAATTGTTGATTCTGCTGACGATCAGTCCTGTCTCCTTGGGAGTCAGTCTAACAGGGTGTCTGTCTACTTGCAATGCATGTACTTTTGAGTCTAGCCACTTGACATTCTGCCCACATAGGAATGTGTCCATTATTGGTTCTGTCAACTCCTGATTGTGCTCAAGTTTGTGACTGTCTACTTGGGAGTCTGTCGGCCTGGGATTTTTTCTACTTTGATTCTGTCCATTCTGGATTCTGCCCACGTGTGGTTCCTTCTAACTGGGAGTCATTCCACCTGACTGTTTGTCTATTTTGATTCTGTCCACTCGGAAGTCTGTTCACATGACAAACTTTAAACTAAGGATTGTGTTCACAGCTGGTTTTGTCCAATCTGGATTGTGCTCACTTTTTGTTCTGTCTACTTGAGAGTCTGTGCACTTGGGAGTCTGGAAACATGACATTCTGGCACATTGTGTCCACCATTGGTTCTTTCAAATCTGGATTCTACTCACTGTTGGTTTTGTCTAGTTGGGAGTCGCTCCACCCGGGACTTTGTCTACTTTGATTCTGTCCACTCGAAACTCTGTCTACATGAGAATCTTTTAACTAAGGATGGTGTCCACAGCTAGTTCTGTCCAATCTGGATTGTGCTCACTTTTGGTTCCGTCTATTAGAGAGTCTGTCCTCCTGGGTGGTTGTCTACTTAGAATCTGTCCACTCGGGAGTCTCCCCACATAATATTCTGCCCAAATAGGATTGTATCAACTATTTCTTCGGTCAATTGTTGATTCTGCTGACGTTCAGTCCAGTTTACTTGGGAGTCAGTCCACCTGGGTGTCTGTCTACATTCAATCCGTATATTTGGGAGTCTAGCCACATGACATTCTGCCCAGATAGGATTGTGTCCATTATTGGTTCTTTCAACTCTGGATTGTGCTCAATGTTGGTACTGTCTACCTTGGAGTCTGTCGGCCTGGGACTTTGTCTCCTTTGATTCTGTCCACTCTGGATTCTGCCCACGCGTGGTTCCGTCTAACTGCGAGTCAGTGCACCTTGGTGTTTGTTTATTTTGATTCTGTCCACTCGAAACTCTGTCTACATGAGAATCTTTTAACTAAGGATGGTGTCCACAGCTAGTTCTGTCCAATCTGGATTGTGCTCACTTTTGGTTCCGTCTATTAGAGAGTATGTCCTCCTGGGTGGTTGTCTACTTAGAATCTGTCCACTCCGGAGTCTCGCCACATAATATTCTGCCCAAATAGGATTGTATCAACTATTTGTTCGGTCAATTGTTGATTCTGCTGACGTTCAGTCCTGTTTACTTGGGACTCAGTCCACCTGGGTTTCTGTCTACTTGCAATGCATCTACTTTTGAGTCAAGCCACATTAAAATTCTGCCCACTTAGGATTGTGTCCATTATTGGTTCTGTCAACTCTGGATTGTGCTCAATTTTGGTACAGTCTACCTTGGAGTCTGTCGGCCTGGGACTTTGTCTACTTTGATTCCGTCCACTCTGGATGCTGCCCACATGTGGTTCTGTCTAACTGGGAGTCAGTCCACCTGGGTGTTTGCCTTTTTGATTCTGTCCACTCGGAAGTCTGTTCACATGACGAACTTTAAACTAAGGATTGTGTCCACAGCTAGTTCTGTCCAATCTGGATTGTGCTCACTTTTTGTTCTGTCTACTAGGGAGTCTGTCCACCTGGGTGTTTGTCTACTTGGAATCTTGCCCACATAGCATTGTATCAACTATTTGTTCGGTCAATTGTTGATTCTGCTAATGTTCAGTCCTGTCTACTTGGGAGTCAGTCTACATGGGTTTCTGTCTACTTGCAATGCATCTACTTTTGAGTCTAGCCACATTAAAATTCTGCCCACATAGGATTGTGTCCATTATTGGTTCTGTCAACTCTGGATTGTGCTCAATTTTGGTACAGTCTACCTTGGAGTCTGTCAGCCTGGGACTTTGTCTACTTTGATTCTCTCCACTCGAAACTCTGTCTACATGAGAATCTTTTAACTAAGGATGGTGTCCACATCTAGTTCTGTCCAATCTGGATTATGCTCACTTCTGGTTCTGTCTACTAGGGAGTCTTTCCACCTGGGTGTTTGTCTACTTGGAATCTGTCCACTCGGGAGTCTCGCCACATTCTATTCTGCCCACATAGCATGGTATCAACTATCTGTTCGGTCAATTGTTGATTCTGCTGACGTTCAGTCCTGTCTACTTTTTAGTCTAGCCACATTAAAATTCTGCCAACTTAGGATTGTGTCCATTATTGGTTCTGTCAACTCTGGATTGTGCTCAATTTTGGTACAGTCTACCTTGGAGTCTGTCGGCCTGGGACTTTGTCTACTTTGATTCCGTCCACTCTGGATGCTGCCCACGTGTGGTTCCGTCTAACTGGGAGTCAGTCCACCTGGGTGTTTGCCTTTTTGATTCTGTCCACTCGGAAGTCTGTTCACATGACGAACTTTAAACTAAGGATTGTGTCCACAGCTAGTTCCGTCCGATCTGGATTGTGCTCACTTTTGGTTCTGTCTACTAGGGAGTCTGTCCACCTGGGTGTTTGTCTACTTGGAATCTGTCCACTCGGGAGTCTCGCCACATTCTATTCTGGCCACATAGCATTGTATCAACTATCTGTTCGGTCAATTGTTGCTTCTGCTGACGATCAGTCCTGTCTCCTTGGGAGTCAGTCTAACAGGGTGTCTGTCTACTTGCAATGCATCTACTTTTGAGTCTAGCCACTTGACATTCTGCCCACATAGGAATGTGTCCATTATTGGTTCTGTCAACTCCTGATTGTGCTCAAGTTTGTGACTGTCTACTTGTTAGTCTGTCGGCCTGGGATTTTTTCTACTTTGATTCTGTCCATTCTTGATTCTGCCCACGTGTGGTTCCTTCTAACTGGGAGTCATTCCACCTGACTGTTTGTCTATTTTGATTCTGTCCACTCGGAAGTCTGTTCACATGACAAACTTTAAACTAAGGATTGTGTTCACAGCTGGTTTTGTCCAATCTGGATTGTGCTCACTTTTTGTTCTGTCTACTTGAGAGTCTGTGCACTTGGGAGTCTGGAAACATGACATTCTGGCACATTGTATCCACCATTGGTTCTTTCAAATCTGGATTCTACTCTCTGTTGGTTTTGTCTAGTTGGGAGTCGCTCCACCCGGGACTTTGTCTACTTTGATTCTGTCCACTCGAAACTCTGTCTACATGAGAATCTTTTAACTAAGGATGGTGTCCACAGCTAGTTCTGTCCAATCTGGATTGTGCTCACTTTTGGTTCCGTCTATTAGAGAGTCTGTCCTCCTGGGTGGTTGTCTACTTAGAATCTGTCCACTCGGGAGTCTTGTCACATAATATTCTGCCCAAATAGGATTGTATCAACTATTTGTTGGGTCAATTGTTGATTCTGCTGCCGTTCAGTCCTGTTTACTTGGGAGTCAGTCCACCTGGGTGTCTGTCTACTTGCAATCCGTATATTTGGGAGTCTAGCCACATGACATTCTGCCCAGATAGGATTGTGTCCATTATTGGTTCTTTCAACTCTGGATTGTGCTCAATGTTGGTACTGTCTACCTTGGAGTCTGTCGGCCTGGGACTTTTTCTACTATGATTCTGTCCACTCTGGATTCTGCCCACGCATGGTTCCGTCTAACTGCGAGTCAGTCCACCTGGATGTTTGTCTATTTTGATTCTGTCCACTCGGAAGTCTGCTCACATGACGAACTTTAAACTAAGGATTGTGTTTGCAGCTGGTTCTGTCCAATCTGGATTTTGCGCACTTTTGGTTCTGTCTACTTTGACTCCGTCCACTTTGGAGTCGGGCAACATGACATTTTGCCCATGTAGGATTGTGTCCACTATTGGTTCCGTCAAATCTGGATTCTCCTCACTGTTGGTTGCGTCTACTTGAGAGTTTGTCCACCAGGGACTTTTTCTGTTTTAATTCTGTCCACTCAAAACTCTGCTCGCATCAGAATCTTTTAACTAAGGATTGTGTGCACAGCTAGTTCCTTCCAATCTGGATTGTGCTCGCTTTTGATTCCGTCTAATTGAGAGTCTGTGCACTTGGGAGTCTGGCAACATGACATTTTGCCACATTGTGTCCACTATTGGTTCTGTCAAATCTGCATTCTACTCACTGTTGGCTTTGTCTACTTGGGATTCTGTCCACTCGAAACTCTGTCTACATGAGAATCTTTTAACTATGGATGGTGTCCGCAGCTAGTTGTGTCCAATCTTGATTGTGCTCACTTTTTGTTCTGTCTACTAGGGAGTCTGTCCACCTGGGTGTTTGTCTACTTGGAATCTTGCCCACATAGCATTGTATCAACTATTTGTTCGGTCAATTGTTGATTCTGCTAATGTTCAGTCCTGTCTACTTGGGAGTCAGTCTACATGGGTTTCTGTCTACTTGCAATGCATCTACTTTTGAGTCTAGCCACATTAAAATTCTGCCCACATAGGACTGTGTCCATTATTGGTTCTGTCAACTCTGGATTGTGCTCAATTTTGGTACTGTCTACCTTGGAGTCTGGCAGCCTGGGACTTTGTCTACACTGATTCTCTCCACTCGAAACTCTGTCTACATGAGAATCTTTTAACTAAGGATTGTGTCCACAGCTAGTTCTGTCCAATCTGGATTATGCTCACTTCTGGTTCTGTCTACTAGGGAGTCTTTCCTCCTGGGTGTTTGTCTACTTGGAATCTGTCCACTCGGGAGTCTCGCCACATACTATTCTGCCCACATAGCATGGTATCAACTATCTGTTCGGTCAATTTTTGATTCTGCTGACGTTCAGTCCTGTCTACTTTTGAGTCTAGCCACATTAAAATTCTGCCCACTTAGGATTGTGTCCATTATTGGTTCTGTCAACTCTGGATTGTACTCAATTTTGGTACAGTCTACCTTGGAGTCTGTCGGCCTGGGACTTTGTCTACTTTGAATCCGTCCACTCTGGATTCTGCCCACGTGTGGTTCCTTCTAACTGGAAGTCAGTCCACCTGGGTGTTTGCCTTTTTCATTCTGCCACTCGGAAGTCTGTTCACATGACGAACTTTAAACTAAGGATTGTGTCCACAGCTAGTTCCTTCCAACCTGGATTGTGCTCACTGTTTTTGTTCCGTCTATTTGAGAGTCTGTGCACTTGGGAGTCTGGCAACATGACATTCTGCCACATTGTGTCTACCATTGGTTCTGTCAAATATGGACTCTACTCACTGTTGGTTTTGTCTACTTGGGAGTCTGTCCACCTGGGACTTTGTCTACTTTGATTCTCTCCACTCGAAACTCTGTCTACATGAGAATCTTTTAACGAAGGATGGTGTCTACAGCTAGTTCTGTCCAATCTGGATTGTGCTCACTTTTGGTTCTGTCTACTAGGGAGTCTGTCCACTCGGGAGTCTCGCCACATACTATTCTGCCCACATAGCATGGTATCAACTATCTGTTCGGTCAATTGTTGATTCTGCTGACGTTCAGTCCTGTCTACTTTTGAGTCTAGCCACATTAAAATTCTGCCCACATAGGATTGTGTCCATTATTGGTTCTGTCAACTCCTGATTGTGCTCAATTTTGTGACTGTCTACTTGGGAATCTGTCGGCCTGGGACTCTTTCTACTTTGATTCTGTCCATTCTGGATTCTGCCCACGTGTGGTTCCTTCTAATTGGGAGTCATTCCACCTGGCTGTTTGTCTATTTTGATTCTGTCCACTCGGAAGTCTGTTCACATGACAAACTTTAAACTAAGGATTGTGTTCACAGCTGGTTTTGTCCAATCTGGATTGTGCTCACTTTTTGTTCTGTCTACTTGAGAGTCTGTGCACTTGGGAGTCTGGAAACATGACATTCTGCCACATTGTGTCCAACATTGGTTCTTTCAAATCTGGATTCTACTCACTGTTGGTTTTGTCTACTTGGGAGTCGCTCCACCCGCGACTTTGTCTACTTTGATTCTGTCCACTCGAAACTCTGTCTACATGAGAATCTTTTAACTAAGGATGGTGTCCACAGCTAGTTCTGTCCAATCTGGATTGTGCTCACTTTTGGCTCCGTCTATTAGAGAGTCTGTCCTCCTGGGTGGTTGTCTACTTAGAATCTGTCCACTTGTAAGTCTGTTCACATGACGAACTTTAAACTAAGGAGTTAGTTCGCAGCTGGTTCTTTCCAATCTGGATTTTGCTCACTTTTGGTTCTGTCTACTTTGACTCCGTCCACTTTGGAGTCTGGCAACATGACATTTTGCCCATGTAGGATTGTGTCCACTATTGGTTCTGTCAAATCTGGATTCTCCTCACTGTTGATTGCGTCTACTTGAGAGTTTGTCCACCTGGGACTTTTTCTGTTTTGATTCTGTCCACTCAAAACTCTGCTCGCATCAAAATCTTTTAACTAAGGATTGTGTGCACATCTAGTTCCTTCCAATCTGGATTGTGCCCACATTTGATTCCGTCTAATCGAGAGTCTGTGCACTTGGGAGTCTGGCAACATGACATTCTGCCACATTGTGTCCACTATTGGTTTTGCATTCTACTCACTGTTGGCTTCCTCTACTTGGGATTCTGTCCACTCGAAACTCTATCTACATGAGAATCTTTTAACTAAGGATGGTGTCTACAGCTAGTTCTGTCCAATCTGGATTGTGCTCACTTTTTGTTCCGTCTTTTAGAGAGTCTGTCCTCCTGGGTGGTTGTCTACTTAGAATCTGTCCACTCGTAAGTCTGTTCACATGACGAACTTTAAACTAAGGATTTAGTTCGCAGCTGGTTCTGTCCAATCTGGATTTTGCTCACTTTTGGTTCTGTCTACTTTGACTCCGTCCACTTTGGAGTCTGGCAACATGACATTTTGCCCATGTAGGATTGTGTCCACTATTGGTTCTGTCAAATCTGGATTCTCCTCACTGTTGATTGCGTCTACTTGAGAGTTTGTCCACCTGGGACTTTTTCTATTTTGATTCTGTCCACTCAAAACTCTGCACGCATCAGAATCTTTTAAATAAGGATTGTGTGCACATCTAGTTCCTTCCAATCTGGATTTTGCTCACATTTGATTCCGTCTAATTGAGAGTCTGTGCACTTGGGAGTCTGGCAACATGACATTCTGCCACATTGTGTCCACTATTGGTTCTGCATTCTACTCACTGTTGGCTTTGTCTACTTTGGATTCTGTCCACTCGAAACTCTGTCTACATGAGAATCTTTTAACTATGGATGGTGTCCGCAGCTAGTTGTGTCCAATCTGGATTGTGCTCACTTTTTGTTCTGTCTACTAGGGAGTCTGTCCACCTGGGTGTTTGTCTACTTGGAATCTTGCCCACATAGCATTGCATCAACTATTTGTTCGGTCAATTGTTGATTCTGCTAATGTTCAGTCCTGTCTACTTGGGAGTCAGTCTACATGGGTTTCTGTCTACTTGCAATGCATCTACTTTTGAGTCTAGCCACATTAAAATTCTGCCCACATAGGATTGTGTCCATTATTGGTTCTGTCAACTCTGGATTGTGCTCAATTTTGGTACAGTCTACTTTGGAGTCTTTCGGCCTGGGACTTTGTCTACTTTGATTCCGTCCACTCTGGTTTCTGCCCACGTGTGGTTCCTTCTAATTGGGAGTCATTCCACCTGGCTGTTTGTCTATTTTGGTTCTGTCCACTCGGAAGTCTGTTCACATGAGAAACTTTAAACTAAGGATTGTGTTCACAGCTGGTTTTGTCCAATCTGGATTGTGCTCACTTTTTGTTCTGTCTACTTGAGAGTCTGTGCACTTGGGAGTCTGGAAACATGACATTCTGCCACATTGTGTCCACCATTGGTTCTTTCAAATCTGGATTCTACTCACTGTTGGTTTTGTCTACTTGGGAGTCGCTCCACCCGCGACTTTGTCTACTTTGATTCTGTCCACTCGAAACTCTGTCTACATGAGAATCTTTTAACTAAGGATGGTGTCCACAGCTAGTTCTGTCCAACCTGGATTGTGCTCACTGTTTTTATTCCGTCTATTTGAGAGTCTGTGCACTTGGGAGTCTGGCAACATGACATTCTGCCACATTGTGTCCACCATTGGTTCTGTCAAATATGGACTCTACTCACTGTTGGTTTTGTCTACTTGGGAGTCTGTCCACCTGGGACTTTGTCTACTTTGATTCTCTCCACTCGAAACTCTGTCTACATGAGAATCTTTTAACGAAGGATGGTGTCTACAGCTAGTTCTGTCCAATCTGGATTGTGCTAACTTTTGGTTCTGTCTACTAGGGAGTCTGTCCACTCGGGAGTCTCGCCACAAACTATTCTGCCCACATAGCATTGTATCAACTATCTGTTCGGTCAATTGTTGATGCTGATGACGTTCAGTCCTGTCTCCTTGGGAGTCAGTCTAACAGGGTGTCTGTCTACTTGCAATGCAACTACTTTTGAGTCTAGCCACTTGACATTCTGCCCACATAGGAATGTGTCCATTATTGGTTCTGTCAACTCCTGATTGTGCTCAATTTTGTGACGGTCTACTTGGGAGTCTGTCGGCCTGGGATTTTTTCTACTTTGATTCTGTCCATTCTGGATTCTGCCCACGTGTGGTTCCTTCTAATTGGGAGTCATTCCACCTGGCTGTTTGTCTATTTTGATTCTGTCCACTCGGAAATCTGTTCACATGACAAACTTTAAACTAAGGATTGTGTTCACAGCTGGTTTTGTCCAATCTGGATTGTGCTCACTTTTTGTTCTGTCTACTTGAGAGTCTGTGCACTTGGGAGTCTGGAAACATGACATTCTGCCACATTGTGTCCACCATTGGTTCTTTTAAATCTGGATTCTACTCACTGTTGGTTTTGTCTACTTGGGAGTCGCTCCACCCGCGACTTTGTCTACTTTGATTCTGTCCACTCGAGACTCTGTCTACATGAGAATCTTTTAACTAAGGATGGTGTCCACAGCTAGTTCTGTCCAATCTGGATTGTGCTCACTTTTGGTTCCGTCTATTAGAGAGTCTGTCCTCCTGGGTGGTTGTCTACTTAGTTCGCAGCTTGTTCTGTCCAATCTGGATTTTGCTCACTTTTGGTTCTGTCTACTTTAACTCCGTCCACTTTGGAGTCTGGCAACATGACATTTTGCCCATGTAGGATTGTGTCCACTATTGGTTCTGTCAAATCTGGATTCTCCTCACTGTTGATTGCGTTTACTTGAGAGTTTGTCCACCTGGGACTTTTTCTGTTTTGATTCTGTCCACTCAAAACTCTGCTCGCATCAGAATCTTTTAACTAAGGATTGTGTGCACATCTAGTTCCTTCCAATCTGGATTGTGCTCACTTTTGATTCCGTCTAATTGAGAGTCTGTGCACTTGGGAGTCTGGCAACATGACATTCTGCCACATTGTGTCCACTATTGGTTTTGCATTCTACTCACTCTTGGCTTCGTCTACTTGGGATTCTGTCCACTCGAAACTCTATCTACATGAGAATCTTTTAACTAAGGATGGTGTCTACAGCTAGTTCTGTCCAATCTGGATTGTGCTCACTTTTGATTCCGTCTAATTGAGAGTCTGTGCACTTGGGAGTCTGGCAACATGACATTCTGCCACATTGTGTCCACTATTGGTTTTGCATTCTACTCACTGTTGGCGTCGTCTACTTGGGATTCTGTCCACTCGAAACTCTATCTACATGAGAATCTTTTAACTAAGGATGGTGTCTACAGCTAGTTCTGTCCAATCTGGATTGTGCTCACTTTTGGTTCCGTCTATTAGAGAGTCTGTCCTCCTGGGTGGTTGTCTACTTAGAATCTGTCCACTCGTAAGTCTGTTCACATGACGAACTTTAAACTAAGGATTTAGTTCGCAGCTGCTTCTGTCCAATCTGGATTTTGCTCACTTTTGGTTCTGTCTACTTTGACTCCGTCCACTTTGGAGTCTGGCAACATGACATTTTGCCCATGTAGGATTGTGTCCACTATTGGTGCCGTCAAATCTGGATTCTCCTCACTATTGGTTTTGTCTACTTGGGAGTCGCTCCACCCGCGACTTTGTCTACTTTGATTCTGTCCACTCGAAACTCTGTCTACATGAGAATCTTTTAACTAAGGATGGTGTCCACAGCTAGTTCCTTCCAACCTGGATTGTGCTCACTGTTTTTATTCCGTCTATTTGAGAGTCTGTGCACTTGGGAGTCCGGCAACATGACATTCTGCCACATTGTGTCCACCATTGGTTCTGTCAAATATGGACTCTACTCACTGTTGGTTTTGTCTACTTGGGAGTCTGTCCACCTGGGACTTTGTCTACTTTGATTCTCTCCACTCGAAACTCTGTCTACATGAGAATCTTTTAACGAAGGATGGTGTCTACAGCTAGTTCTGTCCAATCTGGATTGTGCTAACTTTTGGTTCTGTCTACTAGGGAGTCTGTCCACTCGGGAGTCTCGCCACATACTATTCTGCCCACATAGCATTGTATCAACTATCTGTTCGGTCAATTGTTGATGCTGATGACGTTCAGTCCTGTCTCCTTGGGAGTCAGTCTAACAGGGTGTCTGTCTACTTGCAATGCAACTACTTTTGAGTCTAGCCACTTGACATTCTGCCCACATAGGAATGTGTCCATTATTGGTTCTGTCAACTCCTGATTGTGCTCAATTTTGTGACGGTCTACTTGGGAGTCTGTCGGCCTGGGATTTTTTCTACTTTGATTCTGTCCATTCTGGATTCTGCCCACGTGTGGTTCCTTCTAATTGGGAGTCATTCCACCTGGCTGTTTGTCTATTTTGATTCTGTCCACTCGGAAATCTGTTCACATGACAAACTTTAAACTAAGGATTGTGTTCACAGCTGGTTTTGTCCAATCTGGATTGTGCTCACTTTTTGTTCTGTCTACTTGAGAGTCTGTGCACTTGGGAGTCTGGAAACATGACATTCTGCCACATTGTGTCCACCATTGGTTCTTTTAAATCTGGATTCTACTCACTGTTGGTTTTGTCTACTTGGGAGTCGCTCCACCCGCGACTTTGTCTACTTTGATTCTGTCCACTCGAGACTCTGTCTACATGAGAATCTTTTAACTAAGGATGGTGTCCACAGCTAGTTCTGTCCAATCTGGATTGTGCTCACTTTTGGTTCCGTCTATTAGAGAGTCTGTCCTCCTGGGTGGTTGTCTACTTAGTTCGCAGCTTGTTCTGTCCAATCTGGATTTTGCTCACTTTTGGTTCTGTCTACTTTAACTCCGTCCACTTTGGAGTCTGGCAACATGACATTTTGCCCATGTAGGATTGTGTCCACTATTGGTTCTGTCAAATCTGGATTCTCCTCACTGTTGATTGCGTTTACTTGAGAGTTTGTCCACCTGGGACTTTTTCTGTTTTGATTCTGTCCACTCAAAACTCTGCTCGCATCAGAATCTTTTAACTAAGGATTGTGTGCACATCTAGTTCCTTCCAATCTGGATTGTGCTCACTTTTGATTCCGTCTAATTGAGAGTCTGTGCACTTGGGAGTCTGGCAACATGACATTCTGCCACATTGTGTCCACTATTGGTTTTGCATTCTACTCACTCTTGGCTTCGTCTACTTGGGATTCTGTCCACTCGAAACTCTATCTACATGAGAATCTTTTAACTAAGGATGGTGTCTACAGCTAGTTCTGTCCAATCTGGATTGTGCTCACTTTTGATTCCGTCTAATTGAGAGTCTGTGCACTTGGGAGTCTGGCAACATGACATTCTGCCACATTGTGTCCACTATTGGTTTTGCATTCTACTCACTGTTGGCGTCGTCTACTTGGGATTCTGTCCACTCGAAACTCTATCTACATGAGAATCTTTTAACTAAGGATGGTGTCTACAGCTAGTTCTGTCCAATCTGGATTGTGCTCACTTTTGGTTCCGTCTATTAGAGAGTCTGTCCTCCTGGGTGGTTGTCTACTTAGAATCTGTCCACTCGTAAGTCTGTTCACATGACGAACTTTAAACTAAGGATTTAGTTCGCAGCTGCTTCTGTCCAATCTGGATTTTGCTCACTTTTGGTTCTGTCTACTTTGACTCCGTCCACTTTGGAGTCTGGCAACATGACATTTTGCCCATGTAGGATTGTGTCCACTATTGGTGCCGTCAAATCTGGATTCTCCTCACTGTTGATTGCGTCTACTTTAGAGTTTGTCCACCTGGGACTTTTTCTGTTTTGATTCTGTCCACTCAAAACTCTGCTCGCATCAGAATCTTTTAACTAAGGATTTTGTGTACATCTAGTTCCTTCCAATCTGGATTGTGCTCACTTTTGATTCCGTCTAATTGAGAGTCTGTGCACTTGGGAGTCTGGCAACATGACATTCTGCCACATTGTGTCCACTATTGGTTTTGCATTCTACTCACTGTTGGCTTTGTCTACTTGGGATTCTGTCCACTCGAAACTCTGTCTACATGAGAATCTTTTAACTATGGATGGTGTCCGCAGCTAGTTGTGTCCAATCTGGATTGTGCTCACTTTTTGTTCTGTCTACTAGGGAGTCTGTCCACCTGGGTGTTTGTCTACTTGGAATCTTGCCCACATAGCATTGTATCAACTATTTGTTCGGTCAATTGTTGATTCTGCTAATTTTCAGTCCTGTCTACTTGGGAGTCAGTCTACATGGGTTTCTGTCTACTTTTAATGCATCTACTTTTGAGTCTAGCCACATTAAAATTCTGCCCACATAGGATTGTGTCCATTATTCGTTCTGTCAACTCTGGATTGTGCTCAATTTTGGTACAGTCTACCTTGGAGTCTGTCAGCCTGGGACTTTGTCTACTTTGATTCTCTCCACTCGAAACTCTGTCTACATGAGAATCTTTTAACTAAGGATGGTGTCCACATCTAGTTCTGTCCAATCTGGATTATGCTCACTTCTGGTTCTGTCTACCAGGGAGTCTTTCCACCTGGGTGTTTGTCTACTTGGAATCTGTCCACTCGGGAGTCTCGCCACATTCTATTCTGCCCACATAGCATGGTATCAACTATCTGTTCGGTCAATTGTTGATTCTGCTGACGTTCAGTCCTGTCTACTTTTTAGTCTAGCCACATTAAAATTCTGCCCACTTAGGATTGTGTCCATTATTGGTTCTGTCAACTCTGGATTGTGCTCAATTTTGGTACAGTCTACCTTGGAGTCTGTCGGCCTGGGACTTTGTCTACTTTGATTCCGTCCACTCTGGATGCTGCCCACGTGTGGTTCCGTCTAACTGGGAGTCAGTCCACCTGGGTGTTTGCCTTTTTGATTCTGTCCACTCGGAAGTCTGTTCACATGACGAACTTTAAACTAAGGATTGTGTCCACAGCTAGTTCCGTCCAATCTGGATTGTGCTCACTTTTGGTTCTGTCTACTAGGGAGTCTGTCCACCTGGGTGTTTGTCTACTTGGAATCTGTCCACTCGGGAGTCTCGCCACATACTATTCTGCCCACATAGCATTGTATCAACTATCTGTTCGGTCAATTGTTGCTTCTGCTGACGATCAGTCCTGTCTCCTTGGGAGTCAGTCTAACAGGGTGTCTGTCTACTTGCAATGCATCTACTTTTGAGTCTAGCCACTTGACATTCTGCCCACATAGGAATGTGTCCATTATTGGTTCTGTCAACTCCTGATTGTGCTCAAGTTTGTGACTGTCTACTTGTTAGTCTGTCGGCCTGGGATCTTTTCTACTTTGATTCTGTCCATTCTTGATTCTGCCCACGTGTGGTTCCTTCTAACTGGGAGTCATTCCACCTGACTGTTTGTCTATTTTTATTCTGTCCACTCGGAAGTCTGTTCACATGACAAACTTTAAACTAAGGATTGTGTTCACAGCTGGTTTTGTCCAATCTGGATTGTGCTCACTTTTTGTTCTGTCTACTTGAGAGTCTGTGCACTTGGGAGTCTGGAAACATGACATTCTGGCACATTGTGTCCACCATTGGTTCTTTCAAATCTGGATTCTACTCACTGTTGGTTTTGTCTAGTTGGGAGTCGCTCCACCCGGGACTTTGTCTACTTTGATTCTGTCCACTCGAAACTCTGTCTACATGAGAATCTTTTAACTAAGGATGGTGTCCACAGCTAGTTCTGTCCAATCTGGATTGTGCTCACTTTTGGTTCCGTCTATTAGAGAGTCTGTCCTCCTGGGTGGTTGTCTACTTAGAATCTGTCCACTCGGGAGTCTTGTCACATAATATTCTGCCCAAATAGGATTGTATCAACTATTTGTTGGGTCAATTGTTGATTCTGCTGCCGTTCAGTCCTGTTTACTTGGGAGTCAGTCCACCTGGGTGTCTGTCTACTTGCAATCCGTATATTTGGGAGTCTAGCCACATGACATTCTGCCCAGATAGGATTGTGTCCATTATTGGTTCTTTCAACTCTGGATTGTGCTCAATGTTGGTACTGTCTACCTTGGAGTCTGTCGGCCTGGGACTTTGTCTACTATGATTCTGTCCACTCTGGATTCTGCCCACGCGTGGTTCCGTCTAACTGCGAGTCAGTCCACCTGGGTGTTTGTCTATTTTTATTCTGTCCACTCGGAAGTCTGCTCACATGACGAACTTTAAACTAAGGATTGTGTTCGCAGCTGGTTCTGTCCAATCTGGATTTTGCGCACTTTTGGTTCTGTCTACTTTGACTCCGTCCACTTTGGAGTCGGGCAACATGACATTTTGCCCATGTAGGATTGTTTCCACTATTGGTTCCGTCAAATCTGGATTCTCCTCACTGTTGGTTGCGTCTACTTGAGAGTTTGTCCACCAGGGACTTTTACTGTTTTAATTCTGTCCACTCAAAACTCTGCTCGCATCAGAATCTTTTAACTAAGGATTGTGTGCACAGCTAGTTCCTTCCAATCTGGATTGTGCTCACTTTTGATTCCGTCTAATTGAGAGTCTGTGCACTTGGGAGTCTGGCAACATGACATTTTGCCACATTGTGTCCACTATTGGTTCTGTCAAATCTGCATTCTACTCACTGTTGGCTTTGTCTACTTGGGATTCTGTCCACTCGAAACTCTGTCTACATGAGAATCTTTTAACTATGGATGGTGTCCGCAGCTAGTTGTGTCCAATCTTGATTGTGCTCACTTTTTGTTCTGTCTACTAGGGAGTCTGTCCACCTGGGTGTTTGTCTACTTGGAATCTTGCCCACATAGCATTGTATCAACTATTTGTTCAGTCAATTGTTGATTCTGCTAATGTTCAGTCCTGTCTACTTGGGAGTCAGTCTACATGGGTTTCTGTCTACTTGCAATGCATCTACTTTTGAGTCTAGCCACATTAAAATTCTGCCCACATAGGATTGTGTCCATTATTGGTTCTGTCAACTCTGGATTGTGCTCAATTTTGGTACAGTCTACCTTGGAGTCTGGCAGCCTGGGACTTTGTCTACACTGATTCTCTCCACTCGAAACTCTGTCTACATGAGAATCTTTTAACTAAGGATGGTGTCCACAGCTAGTTCTGTCCAATCTGGATTATGCTCACTTCTGGTTCTGTCTACTAGGGAGTCTTTCCTCCTGGGTGTTTGTCTACTTGGAATCTGTCCACTCGGGAGTCTCGCCACATACTATTCTGCCCACATAGCATGGTATCAACTATCTGTTCGGTCAATTGTTGATTCTGCTGACGTTCAGTCCTGTCTACTTTTGAGTCTAGCCACATTAAAATTCTGCCCACTTAGGATTGTGTCCATTATTGGTTCTGTCAACTCTGGATTGTACTCAATTTTGGTACAGTCTACCTTGGAGTCTGTCGGCCTGGGGCTTTGTCTACTTTGATTCCGTCCACTCTGGATTCTGCCCACGTGTGGTTCCGTCTAACTGGGAGTCAGTCCACCTGGGTGTTTGCCTTTTTCATTCTGTCCACTCGGAGGTCTGTTCACATGACGAACTTTAAACTAAGGATTGTGTCCACAGCTAGTTCCTTCCAACCTGGATTGTGCTCACTGTTTTTATTCCGTCTATTTGAGAGTCTGTGCACTTGGGAGTCTGGCAACATGACATTCTGCCACATTGTGTCCACCATTGGTTCTGTCAAATATGGACTCTACTCACTGTTGGTTTTGTCTACTTGGGAGTCTGTCCACCTGGGACTTTGTCTACTTGATTCTCTCCACTCGAAACACTGTCTACATGAGAATCTTTTAACGAAGGATGGTGTCTACAGCTAGTTCTGTCCAATCTGGATTGTGCTCACTTTTGGTTCTGTCTACTAGGGAGTCTGTCCTCCTGGGTGGTTGTCTACTTAGAATCTGTCCACTTGTAAGTCTGTTCACATGACGAACTTTAAACTAAGGATTTAGTTCGCAGCTGGTTCTTTCCAATCTGGATTTTGCTCACTTTTGGTTCTGTCTACTTTGACTCCGTCCACTTTGGAGTCTGGCAACATGACATTTTGCCCATGTAGGATTGTGTCCACTATTGGTTCTGTCAAATCTGGATTCTCCTCACTGTTGATTGCGTCTACTTGAGAGTTTGTCCACCTGGGACTTTTTCTGTTTTGATTCTGTCCACTCAAAACTCTGCTCGCATCAGAATCTCTTAACTAAGGATTGTGTGCACATCTAGTTCCTTCCAATCTGGATTGTGCTCACATTTGATTCCGTCTAATTGAGAGTCTGTGCACTTGGGAGTCTGGCAACATGACATTCTGCCACATTGTGTCCACTATTGGTTTTGCATTCTACTCACTGTTGGCTTCGTCTACTTGGGATTCTGTCCACTCGAAACTCTATCTACATGAGAATCTTTTAACTAAGGATGGTGTCTACAGCTAGTTCTGTCCAATCTGGATTGTGCTCACTTTTGGTTCCGTCTATTAGAGAGTCTGTCCTCCTGGGTGGTTGTCTACTTAGAATCTGTCCACTCGTAAGTCTGTTCACATGACGAACTTTAAACTAAGGATTTAGTTCGCAGCTGGTTCTGTCCAATCTGGATTTTGCTCACTTTTGGTTCTGTCTACTTTGACTCCGTCCACTTTGGAGTCTGGCAACATGACATTTTGCCCATGTAGGATTTTGTCCACTATTGGTTCTGTCAAATCTGGATTCTCCTCACTGTTGATTGCGTCTACTTGAGAGTTTGTCCACCTGGGACTTTTTCTGTTTTGATTCTGTCCACTCAAAACTCTGCTCGCATCAGAATCTTTTAACTAAGGATTCTGTGCACATCTAGTTCCTTCCAATCTGGATTTTGCTCACATTTGATTCCGTCTAATTGAGAGTCTGTGCACTTGGGAGTCTGGCAACATGACATTTTGCCACATTGTGTCCACTATTGGTTCTGTCAAATCTGCATTCTACTCACTGTTGGCTTTGTCTACTTGGGATTCTGTCCACTCGAAACTCTGTCTACATGAGAATCTTTTAACGATGGATGGTGTCCGCAGCTAGGTGTGTCCAATCTGGATTGTGCTCACTTTTTGTTCTGTCTACTAGGGAGTCTGTCCACCTGGGTGTTTGTCTACTTGGAATCTTGCCCACATAGCATTGTATCAACTATTTGTTCGGTCAATTGTTGATTCTGCTAATGTTCAGTCCTGTCTACTTGGGAGTCAGTCTACATGGGTTTCTGTCTACTTGCAATGCATCTACTTTTGAGTCTAGCCACATTAAAATTCTGCCCACATAGGATTGTGTCCATTATTGGTTCTGTCAACTCTGGATTGTGCTCAATTTTGGTACAGTCTACCTTGGAGTCTTTCTGCCTGGGACTTTGTCTACTTTGATTCCGTCCACTCTGGATTCTGCCCACGTGTGGTTCCTTCTAATTGGGAGTCATTCCACCTGGCTGTTTGTCTATTTTGATTCTGTCCACTCGGAAGTCTGTTCACATGAGAAACTTTAAACTAAGGATTGTGTTCACAGCTGGTTTTGTCCAATCTGGATTGTGCTCACTTTTTGTTCTGTCTACTTGAGAGTCTGTGCACTTGGGAGTCTGGAAACATGACATTCTGCCACATTGTGTCCACCATTGGTTCTTTCAAATCTGGATTCTACTCACTGTTGGTTTTGTCTACTTGGGAGTCGCTCCACCCGCGACTTTGTCTACTTTGATTCTGTCCACTCGAAACTCTGTCTACATGAGAATCTTTTAACTAAGGATGGTGTCCACAGCTAGTTCCTTCCAACCTGGATTGTGCTCACTGTTTTTATTCCCTCTATTTGAGAGTCTGTGCACTTGGGAGTCTGGCAACTTGACATTCTGCCACATTGTGTCCACAATTGGTTCTGTCAAATATGGACTCTACTCACTGTTGGTTTTGTCCACTTGGGAGTCTGTCCACCTGGGACTTTGTCTACTTTGATTCTCTCCACTCGAAACTCTGTCTACATGAGAATTTTTTAACGAAGGATGGTGTCTACAGCTAGTTCTGTCCAATCTGGATTGTGCTCACTGTTTTTATTCCGTCTATTTGAGAGTCTGTGCACTTGGGAGTCTGGCAACATGACATTCTGCCACATTGTGTCCACCATTGGTTCTGTCAAATATGGACTCTACTCACTGTTGGTTTTGTCTACTTGGGAGTCTGTCCACCTGGGACTTTGTCTACTTTGATTCTCTCCACTCGAAACTCTGTCTACATGAGAATCTTTTAACGAAGGATGGTGTCTACAGCTAGTTCTGTCCAATCTGGATTGTGCTAACTTTTGGTTCTGTCTACTAGGGAGTCTGTCCACTCGGGAGTCTCGCCACATACTATTCTGCCCACATAGCATTGTATCAACTATCTGTTCGGTCAATTGTTGATGCTGATGACGTTCAGTCCTGTCTCCTTGGGAGTCAGTCTAACAGGGTGTCTGTCTACTTGCAATGCAACTACTTTTGAGTCTAGCCACTTGACATTCTGCCCACATAGGAATGTGTCCATTATTGGTTCTGTCAACTCCTGATTGTGCTCAATTTTGTGACGGTCTACTTGGGAGTCTGTCGGCCTGGGATTTTTTCTACTTTGATTCTGTCCATTCTGGATTCTGCCCACGTGTGGTTCCTTCTAATTGGGAGTCATTCCACCTGGCTGTTTGTCTATTTTGATTCTGTCCACTCGGAAATCTGTTCACATGACAAACTTTAAACTAAGGATTGTGTTCACAGCTGGTTTTGTCCAATCTGGATTGTGCTCACTTTTTGTTCTGTCTACTTGAGAGTCTGTGCACTTGGGAGTCTGGAAACATGACATTCTGCCACATTGTGTCCACCATTGGTTCTTTTAAATCTGGATTCTACTCACTGTTGGTTTTGTCTACTTGGGAGTCGCTCCACCCGCGACTTTGTCTACTTTGATTCTGTCCACTCGAGACTCTGTCTACATGAGAATCTTTTAACTAAGGATGGTGTCCACAGCTAGTTCTGTCCAATCTGGATTGTGCTCACTTTTGGTTCCGTCTATTAGAGAGTCTGTCCTCCTGGGTGGTTGTCTACTTAGTTCGCAGCTTGTTCTGTCCAATCTGGATTTTGCTCACTTTTGGTTCTGTCTACTTTAACTCCGTCCACTTTGGAGTCTGGCAACATGACATTTTGCCCATGTAGGATTGTGTCCACTATTGGTTCTGTCAAATCTGGATTCTCCTCACTGTTGATTGCGTTTACTTGAGAGTTTGTCCACCTGGGACTTTTTCTGTTTTGATTCTGTCCACTCAAAACTCTGCTCGCATCAGAATCTTTTAACTAAGGATTGTGTGCACATCTAGTTCCTTCCAATCTGGATTGTGCTCACTTTTGATTCCGTCTAATTGAGAGTCTGTGCACTTGGGAGTCTGGCAACATGACATTCTGCCACATTGTGTCCACTATTGGTTTTGCATTCTACTCACTCTTGGCTTCGTCTACTTGGGATTCTGTCCACTCGAAACTCTATCTACATGAGAATCTTTTAACTAAGGATGGTGTCTACAGCTAGTTCTGTCCAATCTGGATTGTGCTCACTTTTGATTCCGTCTAATTGAGAGTCTGTGCACTTGGGAGTCTGGCAACATGACATTCTGCCACATTGTGTCCACTATTGGTTTTGCATTCTACTCACTGTTGGCGTCGTCTACTTGGGATTCTGTCCACTCGAAACTCTATCTACATGAGAATCTTTTAACTAAGGATGGTGTCTACAGCTAGTTCTGTCCAATCTGGATTGTGCTCACTTTTGGTTCCGTCTATTAGAGAGTCTGTCCTCCTGGGTGGTTGTCTACTTAGAATCTGTCCACTCGTAAGTCTGTTCACATGACGAACTTTAAACTAAGGATTTAGTTCGCAGCTGCTTCTGTCCAATCTGGATTTTGCTCACTTTTGGTTCTGTCTACTTTGACTCCGTCCACTTTGGAGTCTGGCAACATGACATTTTGCCCATGTAGGATTGTGTCCACTATTGGTGCCGTCAAATCTGGATTCTCCTCACTGTTGATTGCGTCTACTTGAGAGTTTGTCCACCTGGGACTTTTTCTGTTTTGATTCTGTCCACTCAAAACTCTGCTCGCATCAGAATCTTTTAACTAAGGATTTTGTGTACATCTAGTTCCTTCCAATCTGGATTGTGCTCACTTTTGATTCCGTCTAATTGAGAGTCTGTGCACTTGGGAGTCTGGCAACATGACATTCTGCCACATTGTGTCCACTATTGGTTTTGCATTCTACTCACTGTTGGCTTTGTCTACTTGGGATTCTGTCCACTCGAAACTCTGTCTACATGAGAATCTTTTAACTATGGATAGTGTCCGCAGCTAGTTGTGTCCAATCTGGATTGTGCTCACTTTTTGTTCTGTCTACTAGGGAGTCTGTCCACCTGGGTGTTTGTCTACTTGGAATCTTGCCCACATAGCATTGTATCAACTATTTGTTCGGTCAATTGTTGATTCTGCTAATTTTCAGTCCTGTCTACTTGGGAGTCAGTCTACATGGGTTTCTGTCTACTTTTAATGCATCTACTTTTGAGTCTAGCCACATTAAAATTCTGCCCACATAGGATTGTGTCCATTATTCGTTCTGTCAACTCTGGATTGTGCTCAATTTTGGTACAGTCTACCTTGGAGTCTGTCAGCCTGGGACTTTGTCTACTTTGATTCTCTCCACTCGAAACTCTGTCTACATGAGAATCTTTTAACTAAGGATGGTGTCCACATCTAGTTCTGTCCAATCTGGATTATGCTCACTTCTGGTTCTGTCTACCAGGGAGTCTTTCCACCTGGGTGTTTGTCTACTTGGAATCTGTCCACTCGGGAGTCTCGCCACATTCTATTCTGCCCACATAGCATGGTATCAACTATCTGTTCGGTCAATTGTTGATTCTGCTGACGTTCAGTCCTGTCTACTTTTTAGTCTAGCCACATTAAAATTCTGCCCACTTAGGATTGTGTCCATTATTGGTTCTGTCAACTCTGGATTGTGCTCAATTTTAGTACAGTCTACCTTGGAGTCTGTCGGCCTGGGACTTTGTCTACTTTGATTCCGTCCACTCTGGATGCTGCCCACGTGTGGTTCCGTCTAACTGGGAGTCAGTCCACCTGGGTGTTTGCCTTTTTGATTCTGTCCACTCGGAAGTCTGTTCACATGACGAACTTTAAACTAAGGATTGTGTCCACAGCTAGTTCCGTCCAATCTGGATTGTGCTCACTTTTGGTTCTGTCTACTAGGGAGTCTGTCCACCTGGGTGTTTGTCTACTTGGAATCTGTCCACTCGGGAGTCTCGCCACATGACGAACTTTAAACTAAGGATTGTGTTCGCAGCTGGTTCTGTCCAATCTGGATTTTGCGCACTTTTGGTTCTGTCTACTTTGACTCCGTCCACTTTGGAGTCGGGCAACATGACATTTTGCCCATGTAGGATTGTTTCCACTATTGGTTCCGTCAAATCTGGATTCTCCTCACTGTTGGTTGCGTCTACTTGAGAGTTTGTCCACCAGGGACTTTTACTGTTTTAATTCTGTCCACTCAAAACTCTGCTCGCATCAGAATCTTTTATCTAAGGATTGTGTGCACAGCTAGTTCCTTCCAATCTGGATTGTGCTCACTTTTGATTCCGTCTAATTGAGAGTCTGTGCACTTGGGAGTCTGGCAACATGACATTTTGCCACATTGTGTCCACTATTGGTTCTGTCAAATCTGCATTCTACTCACTGTTGGCTTTGTCTACTTGGGATTCTGTCCACTCGAAACTCTGTCTACATGAGAATCTTTTAACTATGGATGGTGTCCGCAGCTAGTTGTGTCCAATCTTGATTGTGCTCACTTTTTGTTCTGTCTACTAGGGAGTCTGTCCACCTGGGTGTTTGTCTACTTGGAATCTTGCCCACATAGCATTGTATCAACTATTTGTTCGGTCAATTGTTGATTCTGCTAATGTTCAGTCCTGTCTACTTGGGAGTCAGTCTACATGGGTTTCTGTCTACTTGCAATGCATCTACTTTTGAGTCTAGCCAGATTAAAATTCTGCCCACATAGGATTGTGTCCATTATTGGTTCTGTCAACTCTGGATTGTGCTCAATTTTGGTACAGTCTACCTTGGAGTCTGGCAGCCTGGGACTTTGTCTACACTGATTCTCTCCACTCGAAACTCTGTCTACATGAGAATCTTTTAACTAAGGATGGTGTCCACAGCTAGTTCTGTCCAATCTGGATTATGCTCACTTCTGGTTCTGTCTACTAGGGAGTCTTTCCTCCTGGGTGTTTGTCTACTTGGAATCTGTCCACTCGGGAGTCTCGCCACATACTATTCTGCCCACATAGCATGGTATCAACTATCTGTTCGGTCAATTGTTGATTCTGCTGACGTTCAGTCCTGTCTACTTTTGAGTCTAGCCACATTAAAATTCTGCCCACTTAGGATTGTGTCCATTATTGGTTCTGTCAACTCTGGATTGTACTCAATTTTGGTACAGTCTACCTTGGAGTCTGTCGGCCTGGGGCTTTGTCTACTTTGATTCCGTCCACTCTGGATTCTGCCCACGTGTGGTTCCGTCTAACTGGGAGTCAGTCCACCTGGGTGTTTGCCTTTTTCATTCTGTCCACTCGGAAGTCTGTTCACATGACGAACTTTAAACTAAGGATTGTGTCCACAGCTAGTTCCTTCCAACCTGGATTGTGCTCACTGTTTTTATTCCGTCTATTTGAGAGTCTGTGCACTTGGGAGTCTGGCAACATGACATTCTGCCACATTGTGTCCACCATTGGTTCTGTCAAATATGGACTCTACTCACTGTTGGTTTTGTCTACTTGGGAGTCTTTCCACCTGGGACTTTGTCTACTTTGATTCTCTCCACTCGAAACACTGTCTACATGAGAATCTTTTAAAGAAGGATGGTGTCTACAGCTAGTTCTGTCCAATCTGGATTGTGCTCACTTTTGGTTCTGTCTACTAGGGAGTCTGTCCTCCTGGGTGGTTGTCTACTTAGAATCTGTCCACTTGTAAGTCTGTTCACATGACGAACTTTAAACTAAGGATTTAGTTCGCAGCTGGTTCTTTCCAATCTGGATTTTGCTCACTTTTGGTTCTGTCTACTTTGACTCCGTCCACTTTGGAGTCTGGCAACATGACATTTTGCCCATGTAGGATTGTGTCCACTATTGGTTCTGTCAAATCTGGATTCTCCTCACTGTTGATTGCGTCTACTTGAGAGTTTGTCCACCTGGGACTTTTTCTGTTTTGATTCTGTCCACTCAAAACTCTGCTCGCATCAGAATCTCTTAACTAAGGATTGTGTGCACATCTAGTTCCTTCCAATCTGGATTGTGCTCACATTTGATTCCGTCTAATTGAGAGTCTGTGCACTTGGGAGTCTGGCAACATGACATTCTGCCACATTGTGTCCACTATTGGTTTTGCATTCTACTCACTGTTGGCTTCGTCTACTTGGGATTCTGTCCACTCGAAACTCTATCTACATGAGAATCTTTTAACTAAGGATGGTGTCTACAGCTAGTTCTGTCCAATCTGGATTGTGCTCACTTTTGGTTCCGTCTATTAGAGAGTCTGTCCTCCTGGGTGGTTGTCTACTTAGAATCTGTCCACTCGTAAGTCTGTTCACATGACGAACTTTAAACTAAGGATTTAGTTCGCAGCTGGTTCTGTCCAATCTGGATTTTGCTCACTTTTGGTTCTGTCTACTTTGACTCCGTCCACTTTGGAGTCTGGCAACATGACATTTTGCCCATGTAGGATTTTGTCCACTATTGGTTCTGTCAAATCTGGATTCTCCTCACTGTTGATTGCGTCTACTTGAGAGTTTGTCCACCTGGGACTTTTTCTGTTTTGATTCTGTCCACTCAAAACTCTGCTCGCATCAGAATCTTTTAACTAAGGATTCTGTGCACATCTAGTTCCTTCCAATCTGGATTTTGCTCACATTTGATTCCGTCTAATTGAGAGTCTGTGCACTTGGGAGTCTGGCAACATGACATTTTGCCACATTGTGTCCACTATTGGTTCTGTCAAATCTGCATTCTACTCACTGTTGGCTTTGTCTACTTGGGATTCTGTCCACTCGAAACTCTGTCTACATGAGAATCTTTTAACGATGGATGGTGTCCGCAGCTAGGTGTGTCCAATCTGGATTGTGCTCACTTTTTGTTCTGTCTACTAGGGAGTCTGTCCACCTGGGTGTTTGTCTACTTGGAATCTTGCCCACATAGCATTGTATCAACTATTTGTTCGGTCAATTGTTGATTCTGCTAATGTTCAGTCCTGTCTACTTGGGAGTCAGTCTACATGGGTTTCTGTCTACTTGCAATGCATCTACTTTTGAGTCTAGCCACATTAAAATTCTGCCCACATAGGATTGTGTCCATTATTGGTTCTGTCAACTCTGGATTGTGCTCAATTTTGGTACAGTCTACCTTGGAGTCTTTCTGCCTGGGACTTTGTCTACTTTGATTCCGTCCACTCTGGATTCTGCCCACGTGTGGTTCCTTCTAATTGGGAGTCATTCCACCTGGCTGTTTGTCTATTTTGATTCTGTCCACTCGGAAGTCTGTTCACATGAGAAACTTTAAACTAAGGATTGTGTTCACAGCTGGTTTTGTCCAATCTGGATTGTGCTCACTTTTTGTTCTGTCTACTTGAGAGTCTGTGCACTTGGGAGTCTGGAAACATGACATTCTGCCACATTGTGTCCACCATTGGTTCTTTCAAATCTGGATTCTACTCACTGTTGGTTTTGTCTACTTGGGAGTCGCTCCACCCGCGACTTTGTCTACTTTGATTCTGTCCACTCGAAACTCTGTCTACATGAGAATCTTTTAACTAAGGATGGTGTCCACAGCTAGTTCCTTCCAACCTGGATTGTGCTCACTGTTTTTATTCCGTCTATTTGAGAGTCTGTGCACTTGGGAGTCTGGCAACTTGACATTCTGCCACATTGTGTCCACCATTGGTTCTTTTAAATCTGGATTCTACTCACTGTTGGTTTTGTCTACTTGGGAGTCGCTCCACCCGCGACTTTGTCTACTTTGATTCTGTCCACTCGAAACTCTGTCTACATGAGAATCTTTTAACTAAGGATGGTGTCCACAGCTAGTTCTGTCCAATCTGGATTGTGCTCACTTTTGGTTCCGTCTATTAGAGAGTCTGTCCTCCTGGGTGGCTGTCTACTTAGAATCTGTCCACTTGTAAGTCTGTTCACATAACGAACTTTAAACTAAGGATTTAGTTCGCAGCTGGTTCTGTCCAATCTGGATTTTGCTCACTTTTGGTTCTGTCTACTTTGACTCCGTCCACTTTGGAGTCTGGCAACATGACATTTTGCCCATGTAGGATTGTGTCCACTATTGGTTCTGTCAAATCTGGATTCTCCTCACTGTTGATTGCGTTTACTTGAGAGTTTGTCCACCTGGGACTTTTTCTGTTTTGATTCTGTCCACTCAAAACTCTGCTCGCATCAGAATCTTTTAACTAAGGATTGTGTGCACATCTAGTTCCTTCCAATCTGGATTGTGCTCACATTTGATTCCGTCTAATTGAGAGTCTGTGCACTTGGGAGTCTGGCAACATGACATTCTGCCACATTGTGTCCACTATTGGTTTTGCATTCTACTCACTGTTGGCTTCGTCTACTTGGGATTCTGTCCACTCGAAACTCTATCTACATGAGAATCTGTTAACTAAGGATGGTGTCTACAGCTAGTTCTGTCCAATCTAGATTGTGCTCACTTTTGATTCCGTCTAATTGAGAGTCTGTGCACTTGGGAGTCTGGCAACATGACATTCTGCCACATTTTGTCCAACATTGGTTTTGTATTCTACTCACTGTTGGCTTCGTCTACTTGGGATTCTGTCCACTCGAAACTCTATCTACATAAGAATCTTTTAACTAAGGATGGTGTCTACAGCTAGTTCTGTCCAATCTGGATTGTGCTCACTTTTGGTTCCGTCTATTAGAGAGTCTGTCCTCCTGGGTGGTTGTCTACTTAGAATCTGTCCACTCGTAAGTCTGTTCACATGACGAACTTTAAACTAAGGATTTAGTTCGCAGCTGGTTCCGTCCAATCTGGATTTTGCTCACTTTTGGTTCTGTCTACTTTGACTCCGTCCACTTTGGAGTCTGGCAACATGACATTTTGCCCATGTAGGATTGTGTCCACTATTGGTTCTGTCAAATCTGGATTCTCCTCACTGTTGATTGCGTTTACTTGAGAGTTTGTCCACCTGGGACTTTTTCTGTTTTGATTCTGTCCACTCAAAACTCTGCTCGCAACAGAATCTTTTAACTAAGGATTGTGTGCACATCTAGTTCCTTCCAATCTGGATTGTGCTCACTTTTGATTCCGTCTATTAGAGAGTCTGTCCTCCTGGGTGGTTGTCTACTTAGAATCTGTCCACTCGTAAGTCTGTTCACATGACGAACTTTAAACTAAGGATTTAGTTAGCAGCTGGTTCTGTCCAATCTGGATTTTGCTCACTTTTGGTTCTGTCTACTTTGACTCCGTCCACTTTGGAGTCTGGCAACATGACATTTTGCCCATGTAGGATTGTGTCCACTATTGGTTCCGTCAAATCTGGATTCTCCTCACTGTTGGTTGCGTCTACTTGAGAGTTTGTCCACCAGGGACTTTTTCTGTTTTAATTCTGTCCACTCAAAACTCTGCTCGCATCAGAATCTTTTAACTAAGGATTGTGTGCACAGCTAGTTCCTTCCAATCTGGATTGTGCTCACTTTTGATCCCGTCTAATTGAGAGTCTGTGCACTTGGGAGTCTGGCAACATGACATTTTGCCACATTGTGTCCACTATTGGTTCTGTCAAATCTGCATTCTACTCACTGTTGGCTTTGTCTACTTGGGATTCTGTCCACTCGAAACTCTGTCTACATGAGAATCTTTTAACTATGGATGGTGTCCGCAGCTAGTTGTGTCCAATCTTGATTGTGCTCACTTTTTGTTCTGTCTACTAGGGAGTCTGTCCACCTGGGTGTTTGTCTACTTGGAATCTTGCCCACATAGCATTGCATCAACTATTTGTTCGGTCAATTGTTGATTCTGCTAATGTTCAGTCCTGTCTACTTGGGAGTCAGTCTACATGGGTTTCTGTCTACTTGCAATGCATCTACTTTTGAGTCTAGCCACATTAAAATTCTGCCCACATAGGATTGTGTCCATTATTGGTTCTGTCAACTCTGGATTGTGCTCAATTTTGGTACAGTCTACCTTGGAGTCTGGCAGCCTGGGACTTTGTCTACACTGATTCTCTCCACTCGAAACTCTGTCTACATGAGAATCTTTTAACTAAGGATGGTGTCCACAGCTAGTTCTGTCCAATCTGGATTATGCTCACTTCTGGTTCTGTCTACTAGGGAGTCTTTCCTCCTGGGTGTTTGTCTACTTGGAATCTGTCCACTCGGGAGTCTCGCCACATACTATTCTGCCCACATAGCATGGTATCAACTAACTGTTCGGTCAATTGTTGATTCTGCTGACGTTCAGTCCTGTCTACTTTTGAGTCTAGCCACATTAAAATTCTGCCCACATAGGATTGTGTCCATTATTGGTTCTGTCAACTCCTGATTGTGCTCAATTTTGTGACGGTCTACTTGGGAGTCTGTCGGCCTGGGACTCTTTCTACTTTGATTCTGTCCATTCTGGATTCTGCCCACGTGTGGTTCCTTCTAATTGGGAGTCATTCCACCTGGCTGTTTGTCTATTTTGATTCTGTCCACTCGGAAGTCTGTTCACATGACAAACTTTAAACTAAGGATTGTGTTCACAGCTGGTTTTGTCCAATCTGGATTGTGCTCACTTTTTGTTCTGTCTACTTGAGAGTCTGTGCACTTGGGAGTCTGGAAACATGACATTCTGCCACATTGTGTCCAACATTGGTTCTTTCAAATCTGGATTCTACTCACTGTTGGTTTTGTCTACTTGGGAGTCGCTCCACCCGCGACTTTGTCTACTTTGATTCTGTCCACTCGAAACTCTGTCTACATGAGAATCTTTTAACTAAGGATGGTGTCCACAGCTAGTTCTGTCCAATCTGGATTGTGCTCACTTTTGGCTCCGTCTATTAGAGAGTCTGTCCTCCTGGGTGGTTGTCTACTTAGAATCTGTCCACTTGTAAGTCTGTTCAAATGACGAACTTTAAACTAAGGATTTAGTTCGCAGCTGGTTCTGTCCAATCTGGATTTTGCTCACTTTTGGTTCTGTCTACTTTGACTCCGTCCACTTTGGAGTCTGGCAACATGACATTTTGCCCATGTAGGATTGTGTCCACTATTGGTTCTGTCAAATCTGGATTCTCCTCACTGTTGATTGCGTCTATATGAGAGTTTGTCCACCTGGGACTTTTTCTGTTTTGATTCTGTCCACTCAAAACTCTGCTCGCATCAAAATCTTTTAACTAAGGATTGTGTGCACATCTAGTTCCTTCCAATCTGGATTGTGCTCACATTTGATTCCGTCTAATTGAGAGTATGTGCACTTGGGAGTCTGGCAACATGACATTCTGCCACATTGTGTCCACTATTGGTTTTGCATTCTACTCACTGTTGGCTTCGTCTACTTGGGATTCTGTCCACTCGAAACTCTATCTACATGAGAATCTTTTAACTAAGGATGGTGTCTACAGCTAGTTCTGTCCAATCTGGATTGTGCTCACTTTTGGTTCCGTCTTTTAGAGAGTCTGTCCTCCTGGGTGGTTGTCTACTTAGAATCTGTCCTCTCGTAAGTCTGTTCACATGACGAACTTTAAACTAAGGATTTAGTTCGCAGCTGGTTCTGTCCAATCTGGATTTTGCTCACTTTTGGTTCTGTCTACTTTGATTCCGTCCACTTTGGAGTCTGGCAACATGACATTTTGCCCATGTAGGATTGTGTCCACTATTGGTTCTGTCAAATCTGGATTCTCCTCACTGTTGATTGCGTCTACTTGAGAGTTTGTCCACCTGGGACTTTTTCTGTTTTGATTCTGTCCACTCAAAACTCTGCTCGCATCAGAATCTTTTAACTAAGGATTGTGTGCACATCTAGTTCCTTCCAATCTGGATTTTGCTCACTTTTGATTCCGTCTAATTGAGAGTCTGTGCACTTGGGAGTCTGGCAACATGACATTCTGCCACATTGTGTCCACTATTGGTTCTGCATTCTACTCACTGTTGGCTTTGTCTACTTGGGATTCTGTCCACTCGAAACTCTGTCTACATGAGAATCTTTTAACTATGGATGGTGTCCGCAGCTAGTTGTGTCCAATCTGGATTGTGCTCACTTTTTGTTCTGTCTACTAGGGAGTCTGTCCACCTGGGTGTTTGTCTACTTGGACTCTTGCCCACATAGCATTGTATCAACTATTTGTTCGGTCAATTGTTGATTCTGCTAATGTTCAGTCCTGTCTTTTTGGGAGTCAGTCTACATGGGTTTCTGTCTACTTGCAATGCATCTACTTTTGAGTCTAGCCACATTAAAATTCTGCCCACATAGGATTGTGTCCATTATTGGTTCTGTCAACTCTGGATTGTGCTCAATTTTGGTACAGTCTACCTTGGAGTCTTTCGGCCTGGGACTTTGTCTACTTTGATTCCGTCCACTCTGGATTCTGCCCACGTGTGGTTCCTTCTAATTGGGAGTCATTCCACCTGGCTGTTTGTCTATTTTGATTCTGTCCACTCGGAAGTCTGTTCACATGAGAAACTTTAAACTAAGGATTGTGTTCACAGCTGGTTTTGTCCAATCTGGATTGTGCTCACTTTTTGTTCTGTCTACTTGAGAGTCTGTGCACTTGGGAGTCTGGCAACATGACATTCTGCCACATTGTGTCCACTATTGGTTTTGCATTCTACTCACTGTTGGCTTCGTCTACTTGGGATTCTGTCCACTCGAAACTCTATCTACATGAGAATCTTTTAACTAAGGATTGTGTCTACAGCTAGTTCTGTCCAATCTGGATTGTGCTCACTTTTGGTTCCGTCTATTAGAGAGTCTGTCCTCCTGGGTGGTTGTCTACTTAGAATCTGTCCACTCGTAAGTCTGTTCACATGACGAACTTTAAACTAAGGATTTAGTTAGCAGCTGGTTCTGTCCAATCTGGATTTTGCTCACTTTTGGTTCTGTCTACTTTGACTCCGTCCACTTTGGAGTCTGGCAACATGACATTTTGCCCATGTAGGATTGTGTCCACTATTGGTTCCGTCAAATCTGGATTCTCCTCACTGTTGGTTGCGTCTACTTGAGAGTTTGTCCACCAGGGACTTTTTCTGTTTTAATTCTGTCCACTCAAAACTCTGCTCGCATCAGAATCTTTTAACTAAGGATTGTGTGCACAGCTAGTTCCTTCCAATCTGGATTGTGCTCACTTTTGATCCCGTCTAATTGAGAGTCTGTGCACTTGGGAGTCTGGCAACATGACATTTTGCCACATTGTGTCCACTATTAGTTCTGTCAAATCTGCATTCTACTCACTGTTGGCTTTGTCTACTTGGGATTCTGTCCACTCGAAACTCTGTCTACATGAGAATCTTTTAACTATGGATGGTGTCCGCAGCTAGTTGTGTCCAATCTTGATTGTGCTCACTTTTTGTTCTGTCTACTAGGGAGTCTGTCCACCTGGGTGTTTGTCTACTTGGAATCTTGCCCACATAGCATTGCATCAACTATTTGTTTGGTCAATTGTTGATTCTGCTAATGTTCAGTCCTGTCTACTTGGGAGTCAGTCTACATGGGTTTCTGTTTACTTGCAATGCATCTACTTTTGAGTCTAGCCACATTAAAATTCTGCCCACATAGGATTGTGTCCATTATTGGTTCTGTCAACTCTGGATTGTGCTCAATTTTGGTACAGTCTACCTTGGAGTCTGGCAGCCTGGGACTTTGTCTACACTGATTCTCTCCACTCGAAACTCTGTCTACATGAGAATCTTTTAACTAAGGATGGTGTCCACAGCTAGTTCTGTCCAATCTGGATTATGCTCACTTCTGGTTCTGTCTACTAGGGAGTCTTTCCTCCTGGGTGTTTGTCTACTTGGAATCTGTCCACTCGGGAGTCTCGCCACATACTATTCTGCCCACATAGCATGGTATCAACTAACTGTTCGGTCAATTGTTGATTCTGCTGACGTTCAGTCCTGTCTACTTTTGAGTCTAGCCACATTAAAATTCTGCCCACTTAGAATTGTGTCCATTATTGGTTCTGTCAACTCTGGATTGTACTCAATTTTGGTACAGTCTACCTTGGAGTCTGTCGGCCTGGGACTTTGTCTACTTTGATTCCGTCCACTCTGGATTCTGCCCACGTGTGGTTCCGTCTAACTGGAAGTCAGTCCACCTGGGTGTTTGCCTTTTTCATTCTGCCACTGGGAAGTCTGTTCACATGACGAACTTTAAACTAAGGATTGTGTCCACAGCTAGTTCCTTCCAACCTGGATTGTGCTCACTGTTTTTATTCCGTCTATTTGAGAGTCTGTGCACTTGGGAGTCTGGTAACATGACATTCTGCCACATTGTATCCACCATTGGTTCTGTCAAATATGGACTCTACTCACTGTTGGTTTTGTCTACTTGGGAGTCTGTCCACCTGGGACTTTGTCTACTTTGATTCTCTCCACTCGAAACTCTGTCTACATGAGAATCTTTTAACGAAGGATGGTGTCTACAGCTAGTTCTGTCCAATCTGGATTGTGCTCACATTTGATTCCGTCTAATTGAGAGTATGTGCACTTGGGAGTCTGGCAACATCACATTCTGCCACATTGTGTCCACTATTGGTTTTGCATTCTACTCACTGTTGGCTTCGTCTACTTGGGATTCTGTCCACTCGAAACTCTATCTACATGAGAATCTTTTAACTAAGGATGGTGTCTACAGCTAGTTCTGTCCAATCTGGATTGTGCTCACTTTTGGTTCCGTCTTTTAGAGAGTCTGTCCTCCTGGGTGGTTGTCTACTTAGAATCTGTCCACTCGTAAGTCTGTTCACATGACGAACTTTAAACTAAGGATTTAGTTCGCAGCTGGTTCTGTCCAATCTGGATTTTGCTCACTTTTGGTTCTGTCTACTTTGATTCCGTCCACTTTGGAGTCTGGCAACATGACATTTTGCCCATGTAGGATTGTGTCCACTATTGGTTCTGTCAAATCTGGATTCTCCTCACTGTTGATTGCGTCTACTTGAGAGTTTGTCCACCTGGGACTTTTTCTGTTTTGATTCTGTCCACTCAAAACTCTGCTCGCATCAGAATCTTTTAACTAAGGATTGTGTGCACATCTAGTTCCTTCCAATCTGGATTTTGCTCACTTTTGATTCCGTCTAATTGAGAGTCTGTGCACTTGGGAGTCTGGCAACATGACATTCTGCCACATTGTGTCCACTATTGGTTCTGCATTCTACTCACTGTTGGCTTTGTCTACTTGGGATTCTGTCCACTCGAAACTCTGTCTACATGAGAATCTTTTAACTATGGATGGTGTCCGCAGCTAGTTGTGTCCAATCTGGATTGTGCTCACTTTTTGTTCTGTCTACTAGGGAGTCTGTCCACCTGGGTGTTTGTCTACTTGGAATCTTGCCCACATAGCATTGTATCAACTATTTGTTCGGTCAATTGTTGATTCTGCTAATGTTCAGTCCTGTCTACTTGGGAGTCAGTCTACATGGGTTTCTGTCTACTTGCAATGCATCTACTTTTGAGTCTAGCCACATTAAAATTCTGCCCACATAGGATTGTGTCCATTATTGGTTCTGTCAACTCTGGATTGTGCTCAATTTTGGTACAGTCTACCTTGGAGTCTTTCGGCCTGGGACTTTGTCTACTTTGATTCCGTCCACTCTGGTTTCTGCCCACGTGTGGTTCCTTCTAATTGGGAGTCATTCCACCTAGCTGTTTGTCTATTTTGATTCTGTCCACTCGGAAGTCTGTTCACATGAGAAACTTTAAACTAAGGATTGTGTTCACAGCTGGTTTTGTCCAATCTGGATTGTGCTCACTTTTTGTTCTGTCTACTTGAGAGTCTGTGCACTTGGGAGTCTGGAAACATGACATTCTGCCACATTGTGTCCACCATTGGTTCTTTCAAATCTGGATTCTACTCACTGTTGGTTTTGTCTACTTGGGAGTCGCTCCACCCACGACTTTGTCTACTTTGATTCTGTCCACTCGAAACTCTGTCTACATGAGAATCTTTTAACTAAGGATGGTGTCCACAGCTAGTTCCTTCCAACCTGGATTGTGCTCACTGTTTTTATTCCGTCTATTTGAGAGTCTGTGCACTTGGGAGTCTGGCAACATGACATTCTGCTACATTGTGTCCACCATTGGTTCTGTCAAATATGGACTCTACTCACTGTTGGTTTTGTCTACTTGGGAGTCTGTCCACCTGGGACTTTGTCTACTTTGATTCTCTCCACTCGAAACTCTGTCTACATGAGAATCTTTTAACGAAGGATGGTGTCTACAGCTAGTTCTGTCCAATCTGGATTGTGCTCACTTTTGGTTCTGTCTACTAGGGAGTCTGTCCACTCGGGAGTCTCGCCACATACTATTCTGCCCACATAGCATTGTATCAACTATCTGTTCGGTCAATTGTTGATGCTGATGACGTTCAGTCCTGTCTCCTTGGGAGTCAGTCTAACAGGGTGTCTGTCTACTTGCAATGCAACTACTTTTGAGTCTAGCCACTTGACATTCTGCCCACATAGGAATGTGTCCATTATTGGTTCTGTCAACTCCTGATTGTGCTCAATTTTGTGACGGTCTACTTGGGAGTCTGTCGGCCTGGGATTTTTTCTACTTTGATTCTGTCCATTCTGGATTCTGCCAACGTGTGGTTCCTTCTAATTGGGAGTCATTCCACCTGGCTGTTTGTCTATTTTGATTCTGTCCACTCGGAAATCTGTTCACATGACAAACTTTAAACTAAGGATTGTGTTCACAGCTGGTTTTGTCCAATCTGGATTGTGCTCACTTTTTGTTCTGTCTACTTGAGAGTCTGTGCACTTGGGAGTCTGGCAACATGACATTCTGCCACATTGTGTCCACTATTGGTTTTGCATTCTACTCACTGTTGGCTTCGTCTACTTGGGATTCTGTCCACTCGAAACTCTATCTACATGAGAATCTTTTAACTAAGGATTGTGTCTACAGCTAGTTCTGTCCAATCTGGATTGTGCTCACTTTTGGTTCCGTCTATTAGAGAGTCTGTCCTCCTGGGTGGTTGTCTACTTAGAATCTGTCCACTCGTAAGTCTGTTCACATGACGAACTTTAAACTAAGGATTTAGTTAGCAGCTGGTTCTGTCCAATCTGGATTTTGCTCACTTTTGGTTCTGTCTACTGTGACTCCGTCCACTTTGGAGTCTGGCAACATGACATTTTGCCCATGTAGGATTGTGTCCACTATTGGTTCCGTCAAATCTGGATTCTCCTCACTGTTGGTTGCGTCTACTTGAGAGTTTGTCCACCAGGGACTTTTTCTGTTTTAATTCTGTCCACTCAAAACTCTGCTCGCATCAGAATCTTTTAACTAAGGATTGTGTGCACAGCTAGTTCCTTCCAATCTGGATTGTGCTCACTTTTGATCCCGTCTAATTGAGAGTCTGTGCACTTGGGAGTCTGGCAACATGACATTTTGCCACATTGTGTCCACTATTAGTTCTGTCAAATCTGCATTCTACTCACTGTTGGCTTTGTCTACTTGGGATTCTGTCCACTCGAAACTCTGTCTACATGAGAATCTTTTAACTATGGATGGTGTCCGCAGCTAGTTGTGTCCAATCTTGATTGTGCTCACTTTTTGTTCTGTCTACTAGGGAGTCTGTCCACCTGGGTGTTTGTCTACTTGGAATCTTGCCCACATAGCATTGCATCAACTATTTGTTTGGTCAATTGTTGATTCTGCTAATGTTCAGTCCTGTCTACTTGGGAGTCAGTCTACATGGGTTTCTGTCTACTTGCAATGCATCTACTTTTGAGTCTAGCCACATTAAAATTCTGCCCACATAGGATTGTGTCCATTATTGGTTCTGTCAACTCTGGATTGTGCTCAATTTTGGTACAGTCTACCTTGGAGTCTGGCAGCCTGGGACTTTGTCTACACTGATTCTCTCCACTCGAAACTCTGTCTACATGAGAATCTTTTAACTAAGGATGGTGTCCACAGCTAGTTCTGTCCAATCTGGATTATGCTCACTTCTGGTTCTGTCTACTAGGGAGTCTTTCCTCCTGGGTGTTTGTCTACTTGGAATCTGTCCACTCGGGAGTCTCGCCACATACTATTCTGCCCACATAGCATGGTATCAACTAACTGTTCGGTCAATTGTTGATTCTGCTGACGTTCAGTCCTGTCTACTTTTGAGTCTAGCCACATTAAAATTCTGCCCACTTAGAATTGTGTCCATTATTGGTTCTGTCAACTCTGGATTGTACTCAATTTTGGTACAGTCTACCTTGGAGTCTGTCGGCCTGGGACTTTGTCTACTTTGATTCCGTCCACTCTGGATTCTGCCCACGTGTGGTTCCGTCTAACTGGAAGTCAGTCCACCTGGGTGTTTGCCTTTTTCATTCTGCCACTGGGAAGTCTGTTCACATGACGAACTTTAAACTAAGGATTGTGTCCACAGCTAGTTCCTTCCAACCTGGATTGTGCTCACTGTTTTTATTCCGTCTATTTGAGAGTCTGTGCACTTGGGAGTCTGGTAACATGACATTCTGCCACATTGTGTCCACCATTGGTTCTGTCAAATATGGACTCTACTCACTGTTGGTTTTGTCTACTTGGGAGTCTGTCCACCTGGGACTTTGTCTACTTTGATTCTCTCCACTCGAAACTCTGTCTACATGAGAATCTTTTAACGAAGGATGGTGTCTACAGCTAGTTCTGTCCAATCTGGATTGTGCTCACTTTTGGTTCTGTCTACTAGGGAGTCTGTCCACTCGGGAGTCTCGCCACATACTATTCTGCACACATAGCATGGTATCAACTATCTGTTAGGTCAATTGTTGATTCTGCTGACGTTCACTCCTGTCTACTTTTGAGTCTAGCCACATTAAAATTCTGCCCACATAGGATTGTGTCCATTATTGGTTCTGTCAACTCCTGATTGTGCTCAATTTTGTGACGGTCTACTTGGGAGTCTGTCGGCCTGGGACTTTGTCTACTTTGATTCCGTCCACTCTGGATTCTGCCCACGTGTGGTTCCTTCTAATTGGGAGTCATTCCACCTGGCTGTTTGTCTATTTTGATTCTGTCCACTCGGAAGTCTGTTCACATGAGAAACTTTAAACTAAGGATTGTGTTCACAGCTGGTTTTGTCCAATCTGGATTGTGCTCACTTTTTGTTCTGTCTACTTGAGAGTCTGTGCACTTGGGAGTCTGGAAACATGACATTCTGCCACATTGTGTCCACCATTGGTTCTTTCAAATCTGGATTCTACTCACTGTTGGTTTTGTCTACTTGGGAGTCGCTCCACCCACGACTTTGTCTACTTTGATTCTGTCTACTCGAAACTCTGTCTACATGAGAATCTTTTAACTAAGGATGGTGTCCACAGCTAGTTCCTTCCAACCTGGATTGTGCTCACTGTTTTTATTCCGTCTATTTGAGAGTCTGTGCACTTGGGAGTCTGGCAACATGACATTCTGCTACATTGTGTCCACCATTGGTTCTGTCAAATATGGACTCTACTCACTGTTGGTTTTGTCTACTTGGGAGTCTGTCCACCTGGGACTTTGTCTACTTTGATTCTCTCCACTCGAAACTCTGTCTACATGAGAATCTTTTAACGAAGGATGGTGTCTACAGCTAGTTCTGTCCAATCTGGATTGTGCTCACTTTTGGTTCTGTCTACTAGGGAGTCTGTCCACTCGGGAGTCTCGCCACATACTATTCTGCCCACATAGCATTGTATCAACTATCTGTTCGGTCAATTGTTGATGCTGATGACGTTCAGTCCTGTCTCCTTGGGAGTCAGTCTAACAGGGTGTCTGTCTACTTGCAATGCAACTACTTTTGAGTCTAGCCACTTGACATTCTGCCCACATAGGAATGTGTCCATTATTGGTTCTGTCAACTCCTGATTGTGCTCAATTTTGTGACGGTCTACTTGGGAGTCTGTCGGCCTGGGATTTTTTTTACTTTGATTCTGTCCATTCTGGATTCTGCCCACGTGTGGTTCCTTCTAATTGGGAGTCATTCCACCTGGCTGTTTGTCTATTTTGATTCTGTCCACTCGGAAATCTGTTCACATGACAAACTTTAAACTAAGGATTGTGTTCACAGCTGGTTTTGTCCAATCTGGATTGTGCTCACTTTTTGTTCTGTCTACTTGAGAGTCTGTGCACTTGGGAGTCTGGCAACATGACATTCTGCCACATTGTGTCCACTATTGGTTTTGCATTCTACTCACTGTTGGCTTCGTCTACTTGGGATTCTGTCCACTCGAAACTCTATCTACATGAGAATCTTTTAACTAAGGATTGTGTCTACAGCTAGTTCTGTCCAATCTGGATTGTGCTCACTTTTGGTTCCGTCTATTAGAGAGTCTGTCCTCCTGGGTGGTTGTCTACTTAGAATCTGTCCACTCGTAAGTCTGTTCACATGACGAACTTTAAACTAAGGATTTAGTTAGCAGCTGGTTCTGTCCAATCTGGATTTTGCTCACTTTTGGTTCTGTCTACTTTGACTCCGTCCACTTTGGAGTCTGGCAACATGACATTTTGCCCATGTAGGATTGTGTCCACTATTGGTTCTGTCAAATCTGGATTCTCCTCACTGTTGATTGCGTCTACTTGAGAGTTTGTCCACCTGGGACTTTTTCTGTTTTGATTCTGTCCACTCAAAACTCTGCTTGCATCAGAATCTTTTAACTAAGGATTTTGTGTACATCTAGTTCCTTCCAATCTGGAGTGTGCTCACATTTGATTCCGTCTAATTGAGAGTCTGTGCACTTGGGAGTCTGGCAACATGACATTCTGCCACATTGTGTCCACTATTGGTTTTGCATTCTACTCACTGTTGGCTTTGTCTACTTGGGATTCTGTCCACTCGAAACTCTGTCTACATGAGAATCTTTTAACTATGGATGGTGTCCGCAGCTAGTTGTGTCCAATCTGGATTGTGCTCACTTTTTGTTCTGTCTACTAGGGAGTCTGTCCACCTGGGTGTTTGTCTACTTGGAATCTTGCCCACATAGCATTTTATCCACTATTTGTTCGGTCAATTGTTGATTCTGCTAATTCTCAGTCCTGTCTACTTGGGAGTCAGTCTACATGGGTTTCTGTCTACTTGCAATGCATCTACTTTTGAGTCTAGCCACATTAAAATTCTGCCCACATAGGATTGTGTCCATTATTCGTTCTGTCAACTCTGGATTCTGCTCAATTTTGGTACAGTCTACCTTGGAGTCTGTCAGCCTGGGACTTTGTCTACTTTGATTCTCTCCACTCGAAACTCTGTCTACATGAGAATCTTTTAACTAAGGATGGTGTCCACATCTAGTTCTGTCCAATCTGGATTATGCTCACTTCTGGTTCTGTCTACTAGGGAGTCTTTCCACCTGGGTGTTTGTCTACTTGGAATCTGTCCACTCGGGAGTCTCGCCACATTCTATTCTGCCCACATTGCATGGTATCAACTATCTGTTCGGTCAATTGTTGATTCTGCTGACGTTCAGTCCTGTCTACTTTTTAGTCTAGCCACATTAAAATTCTGCCAACTTAGGATTGTGTCCATTATTGGTTCTGTCAACTCTGGATTGTGCTCAATTTTGGTACAGTCTACCTTGGAGTCTGTCGGCCTGGGACTTTGTCTACTTTGATTCCGTCCACTCTGGATGCTGCCCACGTGTGGTTCAATCTAACTGGGAGTCAGTCCACCTGGGTGTTTGCCTTTTTGATTCTGTCCACTCGGAAGTCTGTTCACATGACGAACTTTAAACTAAGGATTGTGTCCACAGCTAGTTCCGTCCAATCTGGATTGTGCTCACTTTTGGTTCTGTCTACTAGGGAGTCTGTCCACCTGGGTGTTTGTCTACTTGGAATCTGTCCACTCGGGAGTCTCGCCACATACTATTCTGCCCACATAGCATTGTATCAACTATCTGTTCGGTCAATTGTTGCTTCTGCTGACGATCAGTCCTGTCTCCTTGGGAGTCAGTCTAACAGGGTGTCTGTCTACTTGCAATGCATCTACTTTTGAGTCTAGCCACTTGACATTCTGCCCACATAGGAAAGTGTCCATATTTGGTTCTGTCAACTCCTGATTGTGCTCAAGTTTGTGACTGTCTACTTGTTAGTCTGTCGGCCTGGGATTTTTTCTACTTTGATTCTGTCCATTCTTGATTCTGCCCACGTGTGGTTCCTTATAACTGGGAGTCATTCCACCTGACTGTTTGTCTATTTTGATTCTGTCCACTCGGAAGTCTGTTCACATGACAAACTTTAAACTAAGGATTGTGTTCACAGCTGGTTTTGTCCAATCTGGATTGTGCTCACTTTTTGTTCTGTCTACTTGAGAGTCTGTGCACTTGGGAGTCTGGAAACATGACATTCTGGCACATTGTGTCCACCATTGGTTCTTTCAAATCTGGATTCTACTCACTGTTGGTTTTGTCTAGTTGGGAGTCGCTCCACCCGGGACTTTGTCTACTTTGATTCTGTCCACTCGAAACTCTGTCTACATGAGAATCTTTTAACTAAGGATGGTGTCCACAGCTAGTTCTGTCCAATCTGGATTGTGCTCACTTTTGGTTCCGTCTATTAGAGAGTCTGTCCTCCTGGGTGGTTGTCTACTTAGAATCTGTCCACTCGGGAGTCTTGTCACATAATATTCTGCCCAAATAGGATTGTATCAACTATTTGTTGGGTCAATTGTTGATTCTGCTGCCGTTCAGTCCTGTTTACTTGGGAGTCAGTCCACCTGGGTGTCTGTCTACTTGCAATCCGTATATTTGGGAGTCTAGCCACATGACATTCTGCCCAGATAGGATTGTGTCCATTATTGGTTCTTTCAACTCTGGATTGTGCTCAATGTTGGTACTGTCTACCTTGGAGTCTGTCGGCCTGGGACTTTGTCTACTATGATTCTGTCCACTCTGGATTCTGCCCACGCGTGGTTCCGTCTAACTGCGAGTCAGTCCACCTGGGTGTTTGTCTATTTTGATTCTGTCCACTCGGAAGTCTGCTCACATGACGAACTTTAAACTAAGGATTGTGTTCGCAGCTGGTTCTGTCCAATCTGGATTTTGCGCACTTTTGGTTCTGTCTACTTTGACTCCGTCCACTTTGGAGTCGGGCAACATGACATTTTGCCCATGTAGGATTGTGTCAACTATTGGTTCCGTCAAATCTGGATTCTCCTCACTGTTGGTTGCGTCTACTTGAGAGTTTGTCCACCTGGGACTTTTTCTGTTTTAATTCTGTCCACTCAAAACTCTGCTCGCATCAGAATCTTTTAACTAAGGATTGTGTGCACAGCTAGTTCCTTCCAATCTGGATTGTGCTCATTTTTGACTCCGTCTAATTGAGAGTCTGTGCACTTGGGAGTCTGGCAACATGACATTCTGCCACATTGTGTCCACTATTGGTTCTGTCAAATCTGCATTCTACTCACTGTTGGCTTTGTCTACTTGGGATTCTGTCCACTCGAAACTCTGTCTACATGAGAATCTTTTAATTATGGATGGTGTCCGCAGCTAGTTGTGTCCAATCTTGATTGTGCTCACTTTTTGTTCTGTCTACTAGGGAGTCTGTCCACCTGGGTGTTTGTCTACTTGGAATCTTGCCCACATAGCATTGTATCAACTATTTGTTCGGTCAATTGTTGATTCTGCTAATGTTCAGTCCTGTCTACTTGGGAGTCAGTCTACATGGGTTTCTGTCTACTTGCAATGCATCTACTTTTGAGTCTAGCCACATTAAAATTCTGCCCACTTAGGATTGTGTCCATTATTGGTTCTGTCAACTCTGGATTGTACTCAATTTTGGTACAGTCTACCTTGGAGTCTGTCGGCCTGGGACTTTGTCTACTTTGATTCCGTCCACTCTGGATTCTGCCCACGTGTGGTTCCGTCTAACTGGGAGTCAGTCCACCTGGGTGTTTGCCTTTTTCATTCTGCCACTCGGAAGTCTGTTCACATGACGAACTTTAAACTAAGGATTGTGTCCACAGCTAGTTCCTTCCAACCTGGATTGTGCTCACTGTTTTTATTCCGTCTATTTGAGAGTCTGTGCACTTGGGAGTCTGGCAACATGACATTCTGCCACATTGTGTCCACCATTGGTTCTGTCAAATATGGACTCTACTCACTGTTGGTTTTGTCTACTTGGGAATCTGTCCACCTGGGACTTTGTCTACTTTGATTCTCTCCACTCGAAACTCTGTCTACATGAGAATCTTTTAACGAAGGATTGTTTCTACAGCTAGTTCTGTCCAATCTGGATTGTGCTCACTTTTGGTTCTGTTTACTAGGGAGTCTGTCAACTCGGGAGTCTCGCCACATACTATTCTGCCCACATAGCATGGTATCAACTATCTGTTTGGTCAATTGTTGATTCTGCTGACGTTCAGTCCTGTCTACTTTTGAGTCTAGCCACATTAAAATTCTGCCCACATAGGATTGTGTCCATTATTGGTTCTGTCAACTCCTGATTGTGCTCAATTTTGTGACGGTCTACTTGGGAGTCTGTCGGCCTGGGACTCTTTCTACTTTGATTCTGTCCATTCTGGATTCTGCCCACGTGTGGTTCCTTCTAATTGGGAGTCATTCCACCTGGCTGTTTGTCTATTTTGATTCTGTCCACTCGGAAGTCTGTTGACATGACAAACTTTAAACTAAGGATTGTGTTCACAGCTGGTTTTGTCCAATCTGGATTGTGCTCACTTTTTGTTCTGTCTACTTGAGAGTCTGTGCACTTGGGAGTCTGGAAACATGACATTCTGCCACATTGTGTCCAACATTGGTTCTTTCAAATCTGGATTCTACTCACTGTTGGTTTTGTCTACTTGGGAGTCGCTCCACCCGCGACTTTGTCTACTTTGATTCTGTCCACTCGAAACTCTGTCTACATGAGAATCTTTTAACTAAGGATGGTGTCCACAGCTAGTTCTGTCCAATCTGGATTGTGCTGACTTTTGGTTCCGTCTATTAGAGAGTCCGTCCTCCTGGGTGGTTGTCTACTTAGAATCTGTCCACTTGTAAGTCTGTTCACATGACGAACTTTAAACTAAGGATTTAGTTTGCAGCTGGTTCTGTCCAATCTGGATTTTGCTCACTTTTGGTTCTGTCTACTTTGACTCCGTCCACTTTGGAGTCTGGCAACATGACATTTTGCCCATATAGGATTGTGTCCACTTTTGGTTCTGTCAAATCTGGATTCTCCTCACTGTTGATTGCGTCTACTTGAGAGTTTGTCCACCTGGGACTTTTTCTGTTTTGATTCTGTCCACTCAAAACTCTGCTCGCATCAGAATCTTTTAACTAAGGATTGTGTGCACATCTAGTTCCTTCCAATCTGGATTGTGCTCACATTTGATTCCGTCTAATTGAGAGTCTGTGCACTTGGGAGTCTGGCAACATGACATTCTGCCACATTGTGTCCACTATTGGTTCTGCATTCTACTCACTGTTCGCTTTGTCTACTTGGGATTCTGTCCACTCGAAACTCTGTCTACATGAGAATCTTTTAACTATGGATGGTGTCCGCAGCTAGTTGTGTCCAATCTGGATTGTGCTCACTTTTTGTTCTGTCTACTAGGGAGTCTGTCCACCTGGGTGTTTGTCTACTTGGAATCTTGCCCACATAGCATTTTATCCACTATTTGTTCGGTCAATTGTTGATTCTGCTAATTTTCAGTCCTGTCTACTTGGGAGTCAGTCTACATGGGTTTCTGTCTACTTGCAATGCATCTACTTTTGAGTCTAGCCACATTAAAATTCTGCCCACATAGGATTGTGTCCATTATTCGTTCTGTCAACTCTGGATTCTGCTCAATTTTGGTACAGTCTACCTTGGAGTCTGTCAGCCTGGGACTTTGTCTACTTTGATTCTCTCCACTCGAAACTCTGTCTACATGAGAATCTTTTAACTAAGGATGGTGTCCACATCTAGTTCTGTCCAATCTGGATTATGCTCACTTCTGGTTCTGTCTACTAGGGAGTCTTTCCACCTGGGTGTTTGTCTACTTGGAATCTGTCCACTCGGGAGTCTCGCCACATTCTATTCTGCCCACATAGCATGGTATCAACTATCTGTTCGGTCAATTGTTGATTCTGCTGACGTTCAGTCCTGTCTACTTTTTAGTCTAGCCACATTAAAATTCTGCCAACTTAGGATTGTGTCCATTATTGGTTCTGTCAACTCTGGATTGTGCTCAATTTTGGTACAGTCTACCTTGGAGTCTGTCGGCCTTGGACTTTGTCTACTTTGATTCCGTCCACTCTGGATGCTGCCCACGTGTGGTTCCGTCTAACTGGGAGTCAGTCCACCTGGGTGTTTGCCTTTTTGATTCTGTCCACTCGGAAGTCTGTTCACATGACGAACTTTAAACTAAGGATTGTGTCCACAGCTAGTTCCGTCCAATCTGGATTGTGCTCACTTTTGGTTCTGTCTACTAGGGAGTCTGTCCACCTGGGTGTTTGTCTACTTGGAATCTGTCCACTCGGGAGTCTCGCCACATACTATTCTGCCCACATAGCATTGTATCAACTATCTGTTCGGTCAATTGTTGCTTCTGCTGACGATCAGTCCTGTCTCCTTGGGAGTCAGTCTAACAGGGTGTCTGTCTACTTGCAATGCATCTACTTTTGAGTCTAGCCACTTGACATTCTGCCCACATAGGAATGTGTCCATATTTGGTTCTGTCAACTCCTGATTGTGCTCAAGTTTGTGACTGTCTACTTGTTAGTCTGTCGGCCTGGGATTTTTTCTACTTTGATTCTGTCCATTCTTGATTCTGCCCACGTGTGGTTCCTTCTAACTGGGAGTCATTCCACCTGACTGTTTGTCTATTTTGATTCTGTCCACTCGGAAGTCTGTTCACATGACAAACTTTAAACTAAGGATTGTGTTCACAGCTGGTTTTGTCCAATCTGGATTGTGCTCACTTTTTGTTCTGTCTACTTGAGAGTCTGTGCACTTGGGAGTCTGGAAACATGACATTCTGGCACATTGTGTCCACCATTGGTTCTTTCAAATCTGGATTCTACTCACTGTTGGTTTTGTCTAGTTGGGAGTCGCTCCACCCGGGACTTTGTCTACTTTGATTCTGTCCACTCGAAACTCTGTCTACATGAGAATCTTTTAACTAAGGATGGTGTCCACAGCTAGTTCTGTCCAATCTGGATTGTGCTCACTTTTGGTTCCGTCTATTAGAGAGTCTGTCCTCCTGGGTGGTTGTCTACTTAGAATCTGTCCACTCGGGAGTCTTGTCACATAATATTCTGCCCAAATAGGATTGTATCAACTATTTGTTGGGTCAATTGTTGATTCTGCTGCCGTTCAGTCCTGTTTACTTGGGAGTCAGTCCACCTGGGTGTCTGTCTACTTGCAATCCGTATATTTGGGAGTCTAGCCACATGACATTCTGCCCAGATAGGATTGTGTCCATTATTGGTTCTTTCAACTCTGGATTGTGCTCAATGTTGGTACTGTCTACCTTGGAGTCTGTCGGCCTGGGACTTTGTCTACTATGATTCTGTCCACTCTGGATTCTGCCCACGCGTGGTTCCGTCTAACTGCGAGTCAGTCCACCTGGGTGTTTGTCTATTTTGATTCTGTCCACTCGGAAGTCTGCTCACATGACGAACTTTAAACTAAGGATTGTGTTCGCAGCTGGTTCTGTCCAATCTGGATTTTGCGCACTTTTGGTTCTGTCTACTTTGACTCCGTCCACTTTGGAGTCGGGCAACATGACATTTTGCCCATGTAGGATTGTGTCAACTATTGGTTCCGTCAAATCTGGATTCTCCTCACTGTTGGTTGCGTCTACTTGAGAGTTTGTCCACCAGGGACTTTTTCTGTTTTAATTCTGTCCACTCAAAACTCTGCTCGCATCAGAATCTTTTAACTAAGGATTGTGTGCACAGCTAGTTCCTTCCAATCTGGATTGTGCTCATTTTTGACTCCGTCTAATTGAGAGTCTGTGCACTTGGGAGTCTGGCAACATGACATTCTGCCACATTGTGTCCACTATTGGTTCTGTCAAATCTGCATTCTACTCACTGTTGGCTTTGTCTACTTGGGATTCTGTCCACTCGAAACTCTGTCTACATGAGAATCTTTTAATTATGGATGGTGTCCGCAGCTAGTTGTGTCCAATCTTGATTGTGCTCACTTTTTGTTCTGTCTACTAGGGAGTCTGTCCACCTGGGTGTTTGTCTACTTGGAATCTTGCCCACATAGCATTGTATCAACTATTTGTTCGGTCAATTGTTGATTCTGCTAATGTTCAGTCCTGTCTACTTGGGAGTCAGTCTACATGGGTTTCTGTCTACTTGCAATGCATCTACTTTTGAGTCTAGCCACATTAAAATTCTGCCCACTTAGGATTGTGTCCATTATTGGTTCTGTCAACTCTGGATTGTACTCAATTTTGGTACAGTCTACCTTGGAGTCTGTCGGCCTGGGACTTTGTCTACTTTGATTCCGTCCACTCTGGATTCTGCCCACGTGTGGTTCCGTCTAACTGGGAGTCAGTCCACCTGGGTGTTTGCCTTTTTCATTCTGCCACTCGGAAGTCTGTTCACATGACGAACTTTAAACTAAGGATTGTGTCCACAGCTAGTTCCTTCCAACCTGGATTGTGCTCACTGTTTTTATTCCGTCTATTTGAGAGTCTGTGCACTTGGGAGTCTGGCAACATGACATTCTGCCACATTGTGTCCACCATTGGTTCTGTCAAATATGGACTCTACTCACTGTTGGTTTTGTCTACTTGGGAATCTGTCCACCTGGGACTTTGTCTACTTTGATTCTCTCCACTCGAAACTCTGTCTACATGAGAATCTTTTAACGAAGGATTGTTTCTACAGCTAGTTCTGTCCAATCTGGATTGTGCTCACTTTTGGTTCTGTTTACTAGGGAGTCTGTCAACTCGGGAGTCTCGCCACATACTATTCTGCCCACATAGCATGGTATCAACTATCTGTTTGGTCAATTGTTGATTCTGCTGACGTTCAGTCCTGTCTACTTTTGAGTCTAGCCACATTAAAATTCTGCCCACATAGGATTGTGTCCATTATTGGTTCTGTCAACTCCTGATTGTGCTCAATTTTGTGACGGTCTACTTGGGAGTCTGTCGGTTTGGGACTCTTTCTACTTTGATTCTGTCCATTCTGGATTCTGCCCACGTGTGGTTCCTTCTAATTGGGAGTCATTCCACCTGGCTGTTTGTCTATTTTGATTCTGTCCACTCGGAAGTCTGTTGACATGACAAACTTTAAACTAAGGATTGTGTTCACAGCTGGTTTTGTCCAATCTGGATTGTGCTCACTTTTTGTTCTGTCTACTTTAGAGTCTGTGCACTTGGGAGTCTGGAAACATGACATTCTGCCACATTGTGTCCAACATTGGTTCTTTCAAATCTGGATTCTACTCACTGTTGGTTTTGTCTACTTGGGAGTCGCTCCACCCGCGACTTTGTCTACTTTGATTCTGTCCACTCGAAACTCTGTCTAAATGAGAATCTTTTAACTAAGGATGGTGTCCACAGCTAGTTCTGTCCAATCTGGATTGTGCTGACTTTTGGTTCCGTCTATTAGAGAGTCCGTCCTCCTGGGTGGTTGTCTACTTAGAATCTGTCCACTTGTAAGTCTGTTCACATGACGAACTTTAAACTAAGGATTTAGTTTGCAGCTGGTTCTGTCCAATCTGGATTTTGCTCACTTTTGGTTCTGTCTACTTTGACTCCGTCCACTTTGGAGTCTGGCAACATGACATTTTGCCCATGTAGGATTGTGTCCACTATTGGTTCTGTCAAATCTGGATTCTCCTCACTGTTGATTGCGTCTACTTGAGAGTTTGTCTACCTGGGACTTTTTCTGTTTTGATTCTGTCCACTCAAAACTCTGCTCGCATCAGAATCTTTTAACTAAGGATTGTGTGCACATCTAGTTCCTTCCAATCTGGATTGTGCTCACATTTGATTCCGTCTAATTGAGAGTCTGTGCACTTGGGAGTCTGGCAACATGACATTCTGCCACATTGTGTCCACTATTGGTTCTGCATTCTACTCACTGTTCGCTTTGTCTACTTGGGATTCTGTCCACTCGAAACTCTGTCTACATGAGAATCTTTTAACTATGGATGGTGTCCGCAGCTAGTTGTGTCCAATCTGGATTGTGCTCACTTTTTGTTCTGTCTACTAGGGAGTCTGTCCACCTGGGTGTTTGTCTACTTGGAATCTTGCCCACATAGCATTGTATCAACTATTTGTTCGGTCAATTGTTGATTCTGCTAATGTTCAGTCCTGTCTACTTGGGAGTCAGTCTACATGGGTTTCTGTCTACTTGCAATGCATCTACTTTTGAGTCTAGCCACATTAAAATTCTGCCCACATAGGATTGTGTCCATTATTGGTTCTGTCAACTCTGGATTCTGCTCAATTTTGGTACAGTCTACCTTGGAGTCTGTCAGCCTGGGACTTTGTCTACTTTGATTCTCTCCACTCGAAACTCTGTCTACATGAGAATCTTTTAACTAAGGATGGTGTCCACATCTAGTTCTGTCCAATCTGGATTATGCTCACTTCTGGTTCTGTCTACTAGGGAGTCTTTCCACCTGGGTGTTTGTCTACTTGGAATCTGTCCACTCGGGAGTCTCGCCACATTCTATTCTGCCCTCATAGCATGGAATCAACTATCTATTCGGTCAATTGTTGATTCTGCTGACGTTCAGTCCTGTCTACTTTTTAGTCTAGCCACATTAAAATTCTGCCAACTTAGGATTGTGTCCATTATTGGTTCTGTCAACTCTGGATTGTGCTCAATTTTGGTACAGTCTACCTTGGAGTCTGTCGGCCTGGGACTTTGTCTACTTTGATTCCGTCTACTCTGGATGCTGCCCATGTGTGGTTCCGTCTAACTGGGAGTCAGTCCACCTGGGTGTTTGCCTTTTTGATTCTGTCCACTCGGAAGTCTGTTCACATGACAAACTTTAAACTAAGGATTGTGTCAACAGCTAGTTCCGTCCAATCTGGATTGTGCTCACTTTTGGTTCTGTCTACTAGGGAGTCTGTCCACCTGGGTGTGTGTCTACTTGGAATCTGTCCACTCGGGAGTCTCGCCACATACTATTCTGCCCACATAGCATTGTATCAACTATCTGTTCGGTCAATTGTTGCTTCTGCTGACGATCAGTCCTGTCTCCTTGGGAGTCAGTCTAACAGGGTGTCTGTCTACTTGCAATGCATCTACTTTTGAGTCTAGCCACTTGACATTCTGCCCACATAGGAATGTGTCCATTATTGGTTCTGTCAACTCCTGATTGTGCTCAAGTTTGTGACTGTCTACTTGTTAGTCTGTCGGCCTGGGATTTTTTCTACTTTGATTCTGTCCATTCTTGATTCTGCCCACGTGTGGTTCCTTCTAACTGGGAGTCATTCCACCTGACTCTTTGTCTATTTTGATTCTGTCCACTCGGAAGTCTGTTCACATGACAAACTTTAAACTAAGGATTGTGTTCACAGCTTGTTTTGTCCAATCTGGATTGTGCTCACTTTTTGTTCTGTCTACTTGAGAGTCTGTGCACTTGGGAGTCTGGAAACATGACATTCTGGCACATTGTGTCCACCATTGGTTCTTTCAAATCTGGATTCTACTCACTGTTGGTTTTGTCTAGTTGGGAGTCGCTCCACCCGGGACTTTGTCTACTTTGATTCTGTCCACTCGAAACTCTGTCTACATGAGAATCTTTTAACTAAAGATGGTGTCCACAGCTAGTTCTGTCCAATCTGGATTGTGCTCACTTTTGGTTCCATCTATTAGAGAGTCTGTCCTCCTGGGTGGTTGTCTACTTAGAATCTGTCCACTCGGGAGTCTTGTCACATAATATTCTGCCCAAATAGGATTGTATCAACTATTTGTTGGGTCAATTGTTGATTCTGCTGCCGTTCAGTCCTGTTTACTTGGGAGTCAGTCCACCTGGGTGTCTGTCTACTTGCAATCCGTATATTTGGGAGTCTAGCCACATGACATTCTGCCCAGATAGGATTGTGTCCATTATTGGTTCTTTCAACTCTGGATTGTGCTCAATGTTGGTACTGTCTACCTTGGAGTCTGTCGGCCTGGGACTTTGTCTACTATGATTCTGTCCACTCTGGATTCTGCCCACGCGTGGTTCCGTCTAACTGCGAGTCAGTCCACCTGGGTGTTTGTCTATTTTGATTCTGTCCACTCGGAAGTCTGTTCACATGACGAACTTTAAACTAAGGATTGTGTTCGCAGCTGGTTCTGTCCAATCTGGATTTTGCGCACTTTTGGTTCTGTCTACTTTGACTCCGTCCACTTTGGAGTCGGGCAACATGACATTTTGCCCATGAAGGATTGTGTCCACTATTGGTTCCGTCAAATCTGGATTCTCCTCACTGTTGGTTGCGTCTACTTGAGAGTTTGTCCACCAGGGACTTTTTCTGTTTTAATTCTGTCCACTCAAAACTCTGCTCGCATCAGAATCTTTTAACTAAGGATTGTGTGCACAGCTAGTTCCTTCCAATCTGGATTGTGCTCACTTTTGATTCCGTCTAATTGAGAGTCTGTGCACTTGGGAGTCTGGCAACATGACATTTTGCCACATTGTGTCCACTATTGGTTCTGTCAAATCTGCATTCTACTCACTGTTGGCTTTGTCTACTTGGGATTCTGTCCACTCGAAACTCTGTCTACATGAGAATCTTTTAACGATGGATGGTGTCCGCAGCTAGTTGTGTCCAATCTGGATTGTGCTCACTTTTTGTTCTGTCTACTAGGGAGTCTGTCCACCTGGGTGTTTGTCTACTTGGAATCTTGCCCACATAGCATTGTATCAACTATTTGTTCGGTCAATTGTTGATTCTGCTAATGTTCAGTCCTGTCTACTTGGGAGTCAGTCTACATGGGTTTCTGTCTACTTGCAATGCATCTACTTTTGAGTCTAGCCACATTAAAATTCTGCCCACATAGGATTGTGTCCGTTATTGGTTCTGTCAACTCTGGATTGTGCTCAATTCTGGTACAGTCTACCTTGGAGTCTGGCAGCCTGGGACTTTGTCTACATTGATTCTCTCCACTCGAAACTCTGTCTACATGAGAATCTTTTAACTAAGGATGGTGTCCACAGCTAGTTCTGTCCAATCTGGATTATGCTCACTTCTGTTTCTGTCTACTAGGGAGTCTATCCTCCTGGGTGTTTGTCTACTTGGAATCTGTCCATTCGGGAGTCTCGCCACATACTATTCTGCCCACATAGCATGGTATCAACTATCTGTTCGGTCTATTGTTGATTCTGCTGACGTTCAGTCCTGTCTACTTTTGAGTCTAGCCACATTAAAATTCTGCCCACTTAGGATTGTGTCCATTATTGGTTCTGTCAACTCTGGGTTGTACTCAATTTTAGTACAGTCTACCTTGGAGTCTGTCGGCCTGGGACTTTGTCTACTTTGATTCCGTCCACTCTGGATTCTGCCCACGTGTGGTTCCGTCTAACTGGGAGTCAGTCCACCTGGGTGTTTGCCTTTTTCATTCTGCCACTCGGAAGTCTGTTCACATGACGAACTTTAAACTAAGGATTGTGTCCACAGCTAGTTCCTTCCAACCTGGATTGTGCTCACTGTTTTTATTCCGTCTATTTGAGAGTCTGTGCACTTGGGAGTCTGGCAACATGACATTCTGCCACATTGTGTCCACCATTGGTTCTGTCAAATATGGACTCTACTCACTGTTGGTTTTGTCTACTTGGGAGTCTGTCCACCTGGGACTTTGTCTACTTTGATTCTCTCCACTCGAAACTCTGTCTACATGAGAATCTTTTAACGAAGGATGGTGTCTACAGCTAGTTCTGTCCAATCTGGATTGTGCTCACTTTTGGTTCTGTCTACTAGGGAGTCTGTCCACTCGGGAGTCTCGCCACATACTATTCTGCCCACATAGCATGGTATCAACTATCTGTTCGGTCAATTGTTGATTCTGCTGACGTTCAGTCCTGTCTACTTTTGAGTCTAGCCACATTAAAATTCTGCCCACATAGGATTGTGTCCATTATTGGTTCTGTCAACTCCTGATTGTGCTCAATTTTGTGACGGTCTACTTGGGAGTCTGTCGGCCTGGGACTCTTTCTACTTTGATTCTGTCCATTCTGGATTCTGACCACGTGTTGTTCCTTCTAATTGGGAGTCATTCCACCTGGCTGTTTGTCTATTTTGATTCTGTCCACTCGGAAGTCTGTTCACATGACAAACTTTAAACTAAGGATTGTGTTCACAGCTGGTTTTGTCCAATCTGGATTGTGCTCACTTTTTGTTCTGTCTACTTGAGAGTCTGTGCACTTGGGAGTCTGGAAACATGATATTTTGCCACATTGTGTCCAACATTGGTTCTTTCAAATCTGGATTCTACTCACTGTTGGTTTTGTCTACTTGGGAGTCGCTCCACCCGCGACTTTGTCTACTTTGATTCTGTCCACTCGAAACTCTGTCTACATGAGAATCTTTTAACTAAGGATGGTGTCCACAGCTAGTTCTGTCCAATCTGGATTGTGTTCACTTTTGGCTCCGTCTATTAGAGAGTTTGTCCTCCTTGGTGGTTGTCTACTTAGAATCTGTCCACTTGTAAGTCTGTTCACATGACGAACTTTAAACTAAGGATTTAGTTCGCAGCTGGTTCTTTCCAATCTGGATTTTGCTCACTTTTGGTTCTGTCTACTTTGACTCCGTCCACTTTGGAGTCTGGCAACATGACATTTTGCCCATGTAGGATTGTGTCCACTATTGGTTCTGTCAAATCTGGATTCTCCTCACTGTTGATTGCGTCTACTTGAGAGTTTGTCCACCTGGGACTTTTTCTGTTTTGATTCTGTCCACTCAAAACTCTGCTCGCATCAGAATCTTTTAACTAAGGATTGTGTGCACATCTAGTTCCTTCCAATCTGGATTGTGCTCACATTTGATTCCGTCTAATTGAGAGTCTGTGCACTTGGGAGTCTGGCAACATGACATTCTGCCACATTGTGTCCACTATTGGTTTTGCATTCTACTCACTGTTGGCTTCGTCTACTTGGGATTCTGTCCACTCGAAACTCTATCTACATGAGAATCTTTTAACTAAGGATGGTGTCTACAGCTAGTTCTGTCCAATCTGGATTGTGCTCACTTTTGGTTCCGTCTATTAGAGAGTCTGTCCTCCTGGGTGGTTGTCTACTTAGAATCTGTCCACTCGTAAGTCTGTTCACATGACGAACTTTAAACTAAGGATTTAGTTCGCAGCTGGTTCTGTCCAATCTGGATTTTTCTCACTTTTTGTTCTGTCTACTTTGACTCCGTCCACTTTGGAGTCTGGCAACATGACATTTTGCCCATGTAGGATTGTGTCCACTATTGGTTCTGTCAAATCTGGATTCTCCTCACTGTTGATTGCGTCTACTTGAGAGTTTGTCCACCTGGGACTTTTTCTGTTTTGATTCTGTCCACTCAAAACTCTGCTCGCATCAGAATCTTTTAACTAAGGATTGTGTGCACATCTAGTTCCTTCCAATCTGGATTTTGCTCACTTTTGATTCCGTCTAATTGAGAGTCTGTGCACTTGGGAGTCTGGCAACATGACATTCTGCCACATTGTGTCCACTATTGGTTCTGCATTCTACTCACTGTTGGCTTTGTCTACTTGGGATTCTGTCCACTCGAAACTCTGTCTACATGAGAATCTTTTAACTATGGATGGTGTCCGCAGCTAGTTGTGTCCAATCTGGATTGTGCTCACTTTTTGTTCTGTCTACTAGGGAGTCTGTCCACCTGGGTGTTTGTCTACTTGGACTCTTGCCCACATAGCATTGTATCAACTATTTGTTCGGTCAATTGTTGATTCTGCTAATGTTCAGTCCTGTCTACTTGGGAGTCAGTCTACATGGGTTTCTGTCTACTTGCAATGCATCTACTTTTGAGTCTAGCCACATTAAAATTCTGCGCACATAGGATTGTGTCCATTATTGGTTCTGTCAACTCTGGATTGTGCTCAATTTTGGTACAGTCTACCTTGGAGTCTTTCGGCCTGGGACTTTGTCTACTTTGATTCCGTCCACTCTGGTTTCTGCCCACGTGTGGTTCCTTCTAATTGGGAGTCATTCCACCTGGCTGTTTGTCTATTTTGATTCTGTCCACTCGGAAGTCTGTTCACATGAGAAACTTTAAACTAAGGATTGTGTTCACAGCTGGTTTTGTCCAATCTGGATTGTGCTCACTTTTTGTTCTGTCTACTAGGGAGTCTGTCCACCTGGGTGTTTGTCTACTTGGAATCTTGCCCACATAGCATTGTATCAACTATTTGTTCGGTCAATTGTTGATTCTGCTAATGTTCAGTCCTGTCTACTTGGGAGTCAGTCTACATGGGTTTCTGTCTACTTGCAATGCATCTACTTTTGAGTCTAGCCACATTAAAATTCTGCCCACATAGGATTGTGTCCGTTATTGGTTCTGTCAACTCTGGATTGTGCTCAATTCTGGTACAGTCTACCTTGGAGTCTGGCAGCCTGGGACTTTGTCTACATTGATTCTCTCCAATCGAAACTCTGTCTACATGAGAATCTTTTAACTAAGGATGGTGTCCACAGCTAGTTCTGTCCAATCTGGATTATGCTCACTTCTGTTTCTGTCTACTAGGGTGTCTATCCTCCTGGGTGTTTGTCTACTTGGAATCTGTCCATTCTGGAGTCTCGCCACATACTATTCTGCCCACATAGCATGGTATCAACTATCTGTTCGGTCAATTGTTGATTCTGCTGACGTTCAGTCCTGTCTACTTTTGAGTCTAGCCACATTAAAATTCTGCCCACTTAGGATTGTGTCCATTATTGGTTCTGTCAACTCTGGGTTGTACTCAATTTTAGTACAGTCTACCTTGGAGTCTGTCGGCCTGGGACTTTGTCTACTTTGATTCCGTCCACTCTGGATTCTGCCCACGTGTGGTTCCGTCTAACTGGGAGTCAGTCCACCTGGGTGTTTGCCTTTTTCATTCTGCCACTCGGAAGTCTGTTCACATGACGAACTTTAAACTAAGGATTGTGTCCACAGCTAGTTCCTTCCAACCTGGATTGTGCTCACTGTTTTTATTCCGTCTATTTGAGAGTCTGTGCACTTGGGAGTCTGGCAACATGACATTCTGCCACATTGTGTCCACCATTGGTTCTGTCAAATATGGACTCTACTCACTGTTGGTTTTGTCTACTTGGGAGTCTGTCCACCTGGGACTTTGTCTACTTTGATTCTCTCCACTCGAAACTCTGTCTACATGAGAATCTTTTAACGAAGGATGGTGTCTACAGCTAGTTCTGTCCAATCTGGATTGTGCTCACTTTTGGTTCTGTCTACTAGGGAGTCTGTCCACTCGGGAGTCTCGCCACATACTATTCTGCCCACATAGCATGGTATCAACTATCTGTTCGGTCAATTGTTGATTCTGCTGACGTTCAGTCCTGTCTACTTTTGAGTCTAGCCACATTAAAATTCTGCCCACATAGGATTGTGTCCATTATTGGTTCTGTCAACTCCTGATTGTGCTCAATTTTGTGACGGTCTACTTGGGAGTCTGTCGGCCTGGGACTCTTTCTACTTTGATTCTGTCCATTCTGGATTCTGACCACGTGTGGTTCCTTCTAATTGGGAGTCATTCCACCTGGCTGTTTGTCTATTTTGATTCTGTCCACTCGGAAGTCTGTTCACATGACAAACTTTAAACTAAGGATTGTGTTCACAGCTGGTTTTGTCCAATCTGGATTGTGCTCACTTTTTGTTCTGTCTACTTGAGAGTCTGTGCACTTGGGAGTCTGGAAACATGACATTTTGCCACATTGTGTCCAACATTGGTTCTTTCAAATCTGGATTCTACTCACTGTTGGTTTTGTCTACTTGGGAGTCGCTCCACCCGCGACTTTGTCTACTTTGATTCTGTCCACTCGAAACTCTGTCTACATGAGAATCTTTTAACTAAGGATGGTGTCCACAGCTAGTTCTGTCCAATCTGGATTGTGCTCACTTTTGGCTCCGTCTATTAGAGAGTTTGTCCTCCTGGGTGGTTGTCTACTTAGAATCTGTCCACTTGTAAGTCTGTTCACATGACGAACTTTAAACTAAGGATTTAGTTCGCAGCTGGTTCTTTCCAATCTGGATTTTGCTCACTTTTGGTTCTGTCTACTTTGACTCCGTCCACTTTGGAGTCTGGCAACATGACATTTTGCCCATGTAGGATTGTGTCCACTATTGGTTCTGTCAAATCTGGATTCTCCTCACTGTTGATTGGGTCTACTTGAGAGTTTGTCCACCTGGGACTTTTTCTGTTTTGATTCTGTCCACTCAAAACTCTGCTCGCATCAGAATCTTTTAACTAAGGATTGTGTGCACATCTAGTTCCTTCCAATCTGGATTGTGCTCACATTTGATTCCGTCTAATTGAGAGTCTGTGCACTTGGGAGTCTGGCAACATGACATTCTGCCACATTGTGTCCACTATTGGTTTTGCATTCTACTCACTGTTGGCTTCGTCTACTTGGGATTCTGTCCACTCGAAACTCTATCTACATGAGAATCTTTTAACTAAGGATGGTGTCTTCAGCTAGTTTTGTCCAATCTGGATTGTGCTCACTTTTGGTTCCGTCTATTAGAGAGTCTGTCCTCCTGGGTGGTTGTCTACTTAGAATCTGTCCACTCGTAAGTCTGTTCACATGACGAACTTTAAACTAAGGATTTAGTTCGCAGCTGGTTCTGTCCAATCTGGATTTTGCTCACTTTTGGTTCTGTCTACTTTGACTCCGTCCACTTTGGAGTCTGGCAACATGACATTTTGCCCATGTAGGATTGTGTCCACTATTGGTTCTGTCAAATCTGGATTCTCCTCACTGTTGATTGCGTCTACTTGAGAGTTTGTCCACCTGGGACTTTTTCTGTTTTGATTCTGTCCACTCAAAACTCTGCTCGCATCAGAATCTTTTAACTAAGGATTGTGTGCACATCTAGTTCCTTCCAATCTGGATTTTGCTCACTTTTGATTCCGTCTAATTGAGAGTCTGTGCACTTGGGAGTCTGGCAACATGACATTCTGCCACATTGTGTCCACTATTGGTTCTGCATTCTACTCACTGTTGGCTTTGTCTACTTGGGATTCTGTCCACTCGAAACTCTGTCTACATGAGAATCTTTTAACTATGGATGGTGTCCGCAGCTAGTTGTGTCCAATCTGGATTGTGCTCACTTTTTGTTCTGTCTACTAGGGAGTCTGTCCACCTGGGTGTTTGTCTACTTGGAATCTTGCCCACATAGCATTGTATCAACTATTTGTTCGGTCAATTGTTGATTCTGCTAATGTTCAGTCCTGTCTACTTGGGAGTCAGTCTACATGGGTTTCTGTCTACTTGCAATGCATCTACTTTTGAGTCTAGCCACATTAAAATTCTGCCCACATAGGATTGTGTCCGTTATTGGTTCTGTCAACTCTGGATTGTGCTCAATTCTGGTACAGTCTACCTTGGAGTCTGGCAGCCTGGGACTTTGTCTACTTTGATTCTCTCCACTCGAAACTCTGTCTACATGAGAATTTTTTAACGAAGGATGGTGTCTACAGCTAGTTCTGTCCAATCTGGATTGTGCTCACTTTTGGTTCTGTCTACTAGGGAGTCTGTCCACTCGGGAGTCTCGCCACATACTATTCTGCCCACATAGCATTGTATCAACTATCTGTTCGGTCAATTGTTGATGCTGATGACGTTCAGTCCTGTCTCCTTGGGAGTCAGTCTAACAGGGTGTCTGTCTACTTGCAATGCAACTACTTTTGAGTCTAGCCACTTGACATTCTGCCCACATAGGAATGTGTCCATTATTGGTTCTGTCAACTCCTGATTGTGCTCAATTTTGTGACGGTCTACTTGGGAGTCTGTCGGCCTGGGATTTTTTCTACTTTGATTCTGTCCATTCTGGATTCTGCCCACGTGTGGTTCCTTCTAATTGGGAGTCATTCCACCTGGCTGTTTGTCTATTTTGATTCTGTCCACTCGGAAGTCTGTTCACATGACAAACTTTAAACTAAGGATTGTGTTCACAGCTGGTTTTGTCCAATCTGGATTGTGCTCACTTTTTGTTCTGTCTACTTGAGAGTCTGTGCACTTGGGAGTCTAGAAACATGACATTCTGCCACATTGTGTCCACCATTGGTTCTTTTAAATCTGGATTCTACTCACTGTTGGTTTTGTCTACTTGGGAGTCGCTCCACCCGCGACTTTGTCTACTTTGATTCTGTCCACTCGAAACTCTGTCTACATGAGAATCTTTTAACTAAGGATGGTGTCCACAGCTAGTTCTGTCCAATCTGGATTGTGCTCACTTTTGGTTCCGTCTATTAGAGAGTCTGTCCTCCTGGGTGGCTGTCTACTTAGAATCTGTCCACTTGTAAGTCTGTTCACATGACGAACTTTAAACTAAGGATTTAGTTCGCAGCTGGTTCTGTCCAATCTGGATTTTGCTCACTTTTGGTTCTTTCTACTTTGCCTCCGTCCACTTTGGAGTCTGGCAACATGACATTTTGCCCATGTAGGATTGTGTCCACTATTGGTTCTGTCAAATCTGGATTCTCCTCACTGTTGATTGCGTTTACTTGAGAGTTTGTCCACCTGGGACTTTTTCTGTTTTGATTCTGTCCACTCAAAACTCTGCTCGCATCAGAATCTTTTAACTAAGGATTGTGTGCACATCTAGTTCCTTCCAATCTGGATTGTGCTCACTTTTGATTCCGTCTAATTGAGAGTCTGTGCACTTGGGAGTCTGGCAACATGACATTCTGCCACATTGTGTCCACTATTGGTTTTGCATTCTACTCACTCTTGGCTTCGTCTACTTGGGATTCTGTCCACTCGAAACTCTATCTACATGAGAATCTTTTAACTAAGGATGGTGTCTACAGCTAGTTCTGTCCAATCTGGATTGTGCTCACTTTTGATTCCGTCTAATTGAGAGTCTGTGCACTTGGGAGTCTGGCAACATGACATTCTGCCACATTGTGTCCACTATTGGTTTTGCATTCTACTCACTGTTGGCTTCGTCTACTTGGGATTCTGTCCACTCGAAACTCTATCTACATGAGAATCTTTTAACTAAGGATGGTGTCTACAGCTAGTTCTGTCCAATCTGGATTGTGCTCACTTTTGGTTCCGTCTATTAGAGGGTCTGTCCTCCTGGGTGGTTGTCTACTTAGAATCTGTCCACTCGTAAGTCTGTTCACATGACGAACTTTAAACTAAGGATTTAGTTAGCAGCTGGTTCTGTCCAATCTGGATTTTGCTCACTTTTGGTTCTGTCTACTTTGACTCCGTCCACTTTGGAGTCTGGCAACATGAAATTTTGCCCATGTAGGATTGTGTCCACTATTGGTTCTGTCAAATCTGGATTCTCCTCACTGTTGATTGCGTCTACTTGAGAGTTTGTCCACCTGGGACTTTTTCTGTTTTGATTCTGTCCACTCAAAACTCTGCTCGCATCAGAATCTTTTAACTAAGGATTTTGTGTACATCTAGTTCCTTCCAATCTGGATTGTGCTCACTTTTGATTCCGTCTAATTGAGAGTCTGTGCACTTGGGAGTCTGGCAACATGACATTCTGCCACATTGTGTCCACTATTGGTTTTGCATTCTACTCACTGTTGGCTTCGTCTACTTGGGATTCTGTCCACTCGAAACTCTATCTACATGAGAATCTTTTAACTATGGATGGTGTCCGCAGCTAGTTGTGTCCAATCTGGATTGTGCTCACTTTTTGTTCTGTCTACTAGGGAGTCTGTCCACCTGGGTGTTTGTCTACTTGGAATCTTGCCCACATAGCATTGTATCAACTATTTGTTCGGTCAATTGTTGATTCTGCTAATGTTCAGTCCTGTCTACTTGGGAGTCAGTCTACATGGGTTTCTGTCTACTTGCAATGCATCTACTTTTGAGTCTAGCCACATTAAAATTCTGCCCACATAGGATTGTGTCCATTATTGGTTCTGTCAACTCTGGATTCTGCTCAATTTTGGTACAGTCTACCTTGGAGTCTGTCAGCCTGGGACTTTGTCTACTTTGATTCTCTCCACTCGAAACTCTGTCTACATGAGAATCTTTTAACTAAGGATGGTGTCCACATCTAGTTCTGTCCAATCTGGATTATGCTCACTTCTGGTTCTGTCTACTAGGGAGTCTTTCCACCTGGGTGTTTGTCTACTTGGAATCTGTCCACTCGGGAGTCTCGCCACATTCTATTCTGCCCACATAGCATGGTATCAACTATCTGTTCGGTCAATTGTTGATTCTGCTGACGTTCAGTCCTGTCTACTTTTTAGTCCAGCCACATTAAAATTCTGCCAACTTAGGATTGTGTCCATTATTGGTTCTGTCAACTCTGGATTGTGCTCAATTTTGGTACAGTCTACCTTGGAGTCTGTCGGCCTGGGACTTTGTCTACTTTGATTCCGTCCACTCTGGATGCTGCCCACGTGTGGTTCCGTCTAACTGGGAGTCAGTCCACCTGGGTGTTTGCCTTTTTGATTCTGTCCACTCGGAGGTCTGTTCACATGACGAACTTTAAACTAAGGATTGTGTCCACAGCTAGTTCCGTCCAATCTGGATTGTGCTCACTTTTGGTTCTGTCTACTAGGGAGTCTGTCCACCTGGGTGTTTGTCTACTTGGAATCTGTCCACTCGGGAGTCTCGCCACATACTATTCTGCCCACATAGCATTGTATCAACTATCTGTTCGGTCAATTGTTGCTTCTGCTGACGATCAGTCCTGTCTCCTTGGGAGTCAGTCTAACAGGGTGTCTGTCTACTTGCAATGCATCTACTTTTGAGTCTAGCCACTTGACATTCTGCCCACATAGGAATGTGTCCATTATTGGTTCTGTCAACTCCTGATTGTGCTCAAGTTTGTGACTGTCTACTTGTTAGTCTCTCGGCCTGGGATTTTTTCTACTTTGATTCTGTCCATTCTTGATTCTGCCCACGTGTGGTTCCCTCTAACTGGGAGTCATTCCACCTGACTGTTTGTCTATTTTGATTCTGTCCACTCGGAAGTCTGTTCACATGACAAACTTTAAACTAAGGATTGTGTTCACAGCTGGTTTTGTCCAATCTGGATTGTGCTCACTTTTTGTTCTGTCTACTTGAGAGTCTGTGCACTTGGGAGTCTGGAAACATGACATTCTGGCACATTGTGTCCACCATTGGTTCTTTCAAATCTGGATTCTACTCACTGTTGGTTTTGTCTAGTTGGGAGTCGCTCCACCCGGGACTTTGTCTACTTTGATTCTGTCCACTCGAAACTCTGTCTACATGAGAATCTTTTAACTAAGGATGGTGTCCACAGCTAGTTCTGTCCAATCTGGATTGTGCTCACTTTTGGTTCCGTCTATTAGAGAGTCTGTCCTCCTGGGTGGTTGTCTACTTAGAATCTGTCCACTTGGGAGTCTTGTCACATAATATTCTTCCCAAATAGGATTGTATCAACTATTTGTTGGGTCAATTGTTGATTCTGCTGCCGTTCAGTCCTGTTTACTTGGGAGTCAGTCCACCTGGGTGTCTGTCTACTTGCAATCTGTATATTTGGGAGTCTAGCCACATGACATTCTGCCCAGATAGGATTGTGTCCATTATTGGTTCTTTCAACTCTGGATTGTGCTCAATTTTGGTACTGTCTACCTTGGAGTCTGTCGGCCTGGGACTTTGTCTACTATGATTCTGTCCACTCTGGATTCTGCCCACGCGTGGTTCCGTCTAACTGCGAGTCAGTCCACCTGGGTGTTTGTCTATTTTGATTCTGTCCACTCGGAAGTCTGTTCACAAGACGAACTTTAAACTAAGGATTGTGTTCGCAGCTGGTTCTGTCCAATCTGGATCTTGCGCACTTTTGGTTCTGTCTACTTTGACTCCGTCCACTTGGGAGTCGGGCAACATGACATTTTGACCATGTAGGATTGTGTCCACTATTGGTTCTGTCAAATCTGGATTCTCCTCACTGTTGATTGCGTCTACTTGAGAGTTTGTCCACCTGGGACTTTTTCTGTTTTAATTCTGTCCACTCAAAACTCTGCTCGCATCAGAATCTTTTAACTAAGGATTGTGTGCACATCTAGTTCCTTCCAATCTGGATTGTGCTCACTTTTGATTCCGTCTAATTGAGAGTCTGTGCACTTGGGAGTCTGGCAACATGACATTTTGCCACATTGTGTCCACTATTGGTTCTGTCAAATCTGCATTCTACTCACTGTTGGCTTTGTCTACTTGGGATTCTGTCCACTTGAAACTCTGTCTACATGAGAATCTTTTAACTATGGATGGTGTCCGCAGCTAGTTGTGTCCAATCTGGATTGTGCTCACTTTTTGTTCTGTCTACTAGGGAGTCTGTCCACCTGGGTGTTTGTCTACTTGGAATCTTGCCCACATAGCATTGTATCAACTATTTGTTCGGTCAATTGTTGATTCTGCTAATGTTCAGTCCTGTCTACTTGGGAGTCAGTCTACATGGGTTTCTGTCTACTTGCAATGCATCTACTTTTGAGTCTAGCCACATTAAAATTCTGCCCACATAGGATTGTGTCCATTATTGGTTCTGTCAACTCTGGATTTTGCTCAATTTTGGTACAGTCTACCTTGGAGTCTTTCGGCCTGGGACTTTGTCTACTTTGATTCCGTCCACTCTGGATTCTGCCCACGTGTGGTTCCTTCTAATTGGGAGTCATTCCACCTGGCTGTTTGTCTATTTTGATTGTGTCCACTCGGAAGTCTGTTCACATGACAAACTGTAAACTAAGGATTGTGTTCACAGCTGGTTTTGTCCAATCTGGATTGTGCTCACTTTTTGTTCTGTCTACTTGAGAGTCTGTGCACTTGGGAGTCTGGAAACATGACATTCTGCCACATTGTGTCCACCATTGGTTCTTTCAAATCTGGATTCTACTCACTGTTGGTTTTGTCTAGTTGAGAGTCGCTCCACCCGGGACTTTGTCTACTTTGATTCTTTCCACTCGAAACTCTGTCTACATGAGAATCTTTTAACTAAGGATGGTGTCCACAGCTAGTTCTGTCCAATCTGGATTGTGCTCACTTTTTGTTCCGTCTATTAGAGTTTCTGTCCTCCTGGGTGGTTGTCTACTTAGAATCTGTCCACTCGTAAGTCTGTTCACATGACGAACTTTAAACTAAGGATTTAGTTCGCAGCTGGTTCTGTCCAATCTGGATTTTGCTCACTTTTGGTTCTGTCTACTTTGACTCCGTCCACTTTGGAGTCTGGCAACATGACATTTTGCCCATGTAGGATTGTGTCCACTTTTGGTTCTGTCAAATCTGGATTCTCCTCACTGTTGATTGCGTCTACTTGAGAGTTTGTCCACCTGGGACTTTTTCTGTTTTGATTCTGTCCACTCAAAACTCTGCTCGCATCAGAATCTTTTAACTAAGGATTGTGTGCACATCTAGTTCCTTCCAATCTGGATTGTGCTCACTTTTGATTCCGTCTAATTGAGAGTCTGTGCACTTGGGAGTCTGGCAACATGACATTCTGCCACATTGTGTCCACTATTGGTTCTGCATTCTACTCACTGTTGGCTTTGTCTACTTGGGATTCTGTCCACTTGAAACTCTGTCTACATGAGAATCTTTTAACTATGGATGGTGTCCACAGCTAGTTCTGTCCAATCTGGATTATGCTCACTTCTGTTTCTGTCTACTAGGGAGTCTATCCTCCTGGGTGTTTGTCTACTTGGAATCTGTCCATTCGGGAGTCTCGCCACATACTATTCTGCCCACATAGCATGGTATCAACTATCTGTTCGGTCAATTGTTGATTCTGCTGACGTTCAGTCCTGTCTACTTTTGAGTCTAGCCACATTAAAATTCTGCCCACTTAGGATTGTGTCCATTATTGGTTCTGTCAACTCTGGGTTGTACTCAATTTTAGTACAGTCTACCTTGGAGTCTGTCGGCCTGGGACTTTGTCTACTTTGATTCCGTCCACTCTGGATTCTGCCCACGTGTGGTTCCGTCTAACTGGGAGTCAGTCCACCTGGGTGTTTGCCTTTTTCATTCTGCCACTCGGAAGTCTGTTCACATGACGAACTTTAAACTAAGGATTGTGTCCACAGCTAGTTCCTTCCAACCTGGATTGTGCTCACTGTTTTTATTCCGTCTATTTGAGAGTCTGTGCACTTGGGAGTCTGGCAACATGACATTCTGCCACATTGTGTCCTCCATTGGTTCTGTCAAATATGGACTCTACTCACTGTTGGTTTTGTCTACTTGGGAGTCTGTCCACCTGGGACTTTGTCTACTTTGATTCTCTCCACTCGAAACTCTGTCTACATGAGAATCTTTTAACGAAGGATGGTGTCTACAGCTAGTTCTGTCCAATCTGGATTGTGCTCACTTTTGGTTCTGTCTACTAGGGAGTCTGTCCACTCGGGAGTCTCCCCACATACTATTCTGCCCACATAGCATTGTATCAACTATCTGTTCGGTCAATTGTTGATTCTGATGACGTTCATTCCTGTCTCCTTGGGAGTCAGTCTAACAGGGTGTCCGTCTACTTGCAATGCAACTACTTTTGAGTCTAGCCACTTGACATTCTGCCCACATAGGAATGTGTCCATTATTGGTTCTGTCAACTCCTGATTGTGCTTAATTTTGTGACGGTCTACTTGGGAGTCTGTCGGCCTGAGACTCTTTCTACTTTGATTCTGTCCATTCTGGATTCTGCCAACGTGTGGTTCCTTCTAATTGGGAGTCATTCCACCTGGCTGTTTGTCTATTTTGATTCTGTCCACTCGGAAGTCTGTTCACATGACAAACTTTAAACTAAGGATTGTGTTCACAGCTGGTTTTGTCCAATCTGGATTGTGCTCACTTTTTGTTCTGTCTACTTGAGAGTCTGTGCACTTGGGAGTCTGGAAACATGACATTCTGCCACATTGTGTCCAACATTGGTTCTTTCAAATCTGGATTCTACTCACTGTTGGTTTTGTCTACTTGGGAGTCGCTCCACCCGCGACTTTGTCTACTTTGATTCTGTCCACTCGAAACTCTGTCTACATGAGAATCTTTTAACTAAGGATGGTGTCCACAGCTAGTTCTGTCCAATCTGGATTGTGCTCACTTTTGGTTCCGTCTATTAGAGAGTCTGTCCTCCTGGGTGGTTGTCTACTTAGAATCTGTCCACTCGTAAGTCTGTTCACATGACGAACTTTAAACTAAGGATTTAGTTCGCAGCTGGTTCTGTCCAATCTGGATTTTGCTCACTTTTGGTTCTGTCTACTTTGATTCCGTCCACTTTGGAGTCTGGCAACATGACATTTTGACCATGTAGGATTGTGTCCACTATTGGTTCTGTCAAATCTGGATTCTCCTCACTGTTGATTGCGTCTACTTGAGAGTTTGTCCACCTGGGACTTTTTCTGTTTTGATTCTGTCCACTCAAAACTCTGCTCGCATCAGAATCTTTTAACTAAGGATTGTGTGCACATCTAGTTCCTTCCAATCTGGCTTGTGCTCACTTTTGATTCCGTCTAATTGAGAGTCTGTGCACTTGGGAGTCTGGCAACATGACATTCTGCCAAATTGTGTCCACTATTGGCTCTGCATTCTACTCACTGTTGGCTTTGTCTACTTGGGATTCTGTCCACTTGAAACTCTGTCTACATGAGAATCTTTTAACTATGGATGGTGTCCGCAGCTAGTTGTGTCCAATCTGGATTGTGCTCACTTTTTGTTCTGTCTACTAGGGAGTCTGTCCACCTGGGTGTTTGTCTACTTGGAATCTTGCCCACATAGCATTGTATCAACTATTTGTTCGGTCAATTGTTGATTCTGCTAATGTTCAGTCCTGTCTACTTGGGAGTCAGTCTACATGGGTTTCTGTCTACTTGCAATGCATCTACTTTTGAGTCTAGCCACATTAAAATTCTGCCCACATAGGATTGTGTCCATTATTGGTTCTGTCAACTCTGGATTGTGCTCAATTTTGGTACAGTCTACCTTGGAGTCTTTCGGCCTGGGACTTTGTCTACTTTGATTCCGTCCACTCTGGATTCTGCCCACGTGTGGTTCCTTCTAATTGGGAGTCATTCCACCTGGCTGTTTGTCTATTTTGATTGTGTCCACTCGGAAGTCTGTTCACATGACAAACTGTAAACTAAGGATTGTGTTCACAGCTGGTTTTGTCCAATCTGGATTGTGCTCACTTTTTGTTCTGTCTACTTGAGAGTCTGTGCACTTGGGAGTCTGGAAACATGACATTCTGCCACATTGTGTCCACCATTGGTTCTTTCAAATCTGGATTCTACTCACTGTTGGTTTTGTCTAGTTGAGAGTCGCTCCACCCGGGACTTTGTCTACTTTGATTCTGTCCACTCGAAACTCTGTCTACATGAGAATCTTTTAACTAAGGATGGTGTCCACAGCTAGTTCTGTCCAATCTGGATTGTGCTCACTTTTTGTTCCGTCTATTAGAGTTTCTGTCCTCCTGGGTGGTTGTCTACTTAGAATCTGTCCACTCGTAAGTCTGTTCACATGACGAACTTTAAACTAAGGATTTAGTTCGCAGCTGGTTCTGTCCAATCTGGATTTTGCTCACTTTTGGTTCTGTCTACTTTGACTCCGTCCACTTTGGAGTCTGGCAACATGACATTTTGCCCATATAGGATTGTGTCCACTTTTGGTTCTGTCAAATCTGGATTCTCCTCACTGTTGATTGCGTCTACTTGAGAGTTTGTCCACCTGGGACTTTTTCTGTTTTGATTCTGTCCACTCAAAACTCTGCTCGCATCAGAATCTTTTAACTAAGGATTGTGTGCACATCTAGTTCCTTCCAATCTGGATTGTGCTCACTTTTGATTCCGTCTAATTGAGAGTCTGTGCACTTGGGAGTCTGGCAACATGACATTCTGCCACATTGTGTCCACTATTGGTTCTGCATTCTACTCACTGTTGGCTTTGTCTACTTGGGATTCTGTCCACTTGAAACTCTGTCTACATGAGAATCTTTTAACTATGGATGGTGTCCGCAGCTAGTTGTGTCCAATCTGGATTGTGCTCACTTTTTGTTCTGTCTACTAGGGAGTCTGTCCACCTGGGTGTATGTCTACTTGGAATCTTGCCCACATGACATTGTATCAACTATTTGTTCGGTCAATTGTTGATTCTGCTAATGTTCAGTCCTGTCTACTTGGGAGTCAGTCTACATGGGTTTCTGTCTACTTGCAATGCATCTACTTTTGAGTCTAGCCACTTAATATTCTGCCCACATAGGATTGTGTCCATTATTGGTTCTGTCAACTCTGGATTGTGCTCAATTTTGGTACAGTCTACCTTTGAGTCTTTCGGCCTGGGACTTTGTCTACTTTGTTTCCGTCCACTCTGGATTCTACCTACGTGTGGTTCCTTCTAATTGGGAGTCATTCCACCTGGCTGTTTGTCTATTTTGATTGTGTGCACTCGGAAGTCTGTTCACATGACAAACTTTAAACTAAGGATTGTGTTCACAGCTGGTTTTGTCAAATCTGGATTGTGCTCACTTTTTGTTCTGTCTACTTGAGAGTCTGTGCACTTGGGAGTCTGGAAACATGACATTCTGCCACATTGTGTCCACCATTGGTTCTTTCAAATCTGGATTCTACTCACTGTTGGTTTTGTCTAGTTGAGAGTCGCTCCACCCGGGACTTTGTCTACTTTGATTCTGTCCACTCGAAACTCTGTCTACATGAGAATCTTTTAACTAAGGATGGTGTCCACAGCTAGTTCTGTCCAATCTGGATTGTGCTCACTTTTGGTTCCGTCTATTAGAGAGTCTGTCCTCCTGGGTGGTTGTCTACTTAGAATCTGTCCACTCGTAAGTCTGTTCACATGACGAACTTTAAACTAAGGATTTAGTTCGCAGCTGGTTCTGTCCAATCTGGATTTTGCTCACTTTTGGTTCTGTCTACTTTGACTCCGTCCACTTTGGAGTCTGGCAACATGACATTTTGCCCATATAGGATTGTGTCCACTATTGGTTCTGTCAAATCTGGATTCTCCTCACTGTTGATTGCGTCTACTTGAGAGTTTGTCCACCTGGGACTTTTTCTGTTTTGATTCTGTCCACTCAAAACTCTGCTCGCATCAGAATCTTTTAACTAAGGATTGTGTGCACATCTAGTTCCTTCCAATCTGGATTGTGCTCACTTTTGATTCCGTCTAATTGAGAGTCTGTGCACTTGGGAGTCTGGCAACATGACATTCTGCCACATTGTGTCCACTATTGGTTGTGCATTCTACTCACTGTTGGCTTTGTCTACTTGGGATTCTGTCCACTCGAAACTCTGTCTACATGAGAATCTTTTAACTATGGATGGTGTCTACAGCTAGTTGTGTCCAATCTGGATTGTGCTCACTTTTTGTTCTGTCTACTAGGGAGTCTGTCCACCTGGGTGATTGTCTACTTGGAATCTTGCCCACATAGCATTGTATCAACTATTTGTTCGGTCAATTGTTGATTCTGCTAATTTTCAGTCCTGTCTACTTGGGAGTCAGTCTACATGGGTTTCTGTCTACTTGCAATGCATCTACTTTTGAGTCTAGCCACATTAAAATTCTGCCCACATAGGATTGTGTCCATTATTGGTTCTGTCAACTCTGGATTAAGCTCAATTTTGGTACAGTCTACCTTGGAGTCTTTCGGCCTGGGACTTTGTCTACTTTGATTCCGTCCACTCTGTATTCTGCCCACGTGTGGTTCCTTCTAATTGGGAGTCAATCCACCTGGCTGTTTGTCTAGTTTGATTCTGTCCACTCGGAAGTCTGTTCACATGACAAACTTTAAACTAAGGATTGTGTTCACAGCTGGTTTTGTCCAATCTGGATGGTGCTCACTTTTTGTTCCGTCTACTTGAGGGGCTGTGCACTTGGGAGTCTGGAAACATGACATTCTGCCACATTGTGTCCACCATTGGTTCTTTCAAATCTGGATTCTACTCACTGTTGGTTTTGTTTACTTGGGAGTTGCTCCACCCGCGACTTTATCTACTTTGATTCTGTCCACTCGAAACTCTGTTTACATGAGAATCTTTTAACTAAGGATTGTGTCCACAGCTAGTTCTGTCCAATCTGGATTGTGCTCACTTTTGGTTCCGTCTATTAGAGAGTCTGTCCTCCTGGGTGGTTGTCTACTTAGAATCTGTCCACTCGTAAGTCTGTTCACATGACGAACTTTAAACTAAGGATTTAGTTCGCAGCTGGTTAAGTCCAATCTGGATTTTGCTCACTTTTGGTTCTGTCTACTTTGACTCCGTCCACTTTGGAGTCTGGCAACATGACATTTTGCCCATGTAGGATTGTGTCCACTATTGGTTCTGTCAAATCTGGATTCTCCTCACTGTTGATTGCGTCTACTTGAGAGTTTGTCCACCTGGGACTCTTTCTGTTTTGATTCTGTCCACTCAAAACTCTGCTCGCATCAGAATCTTTTAACTAAGGATTGTGTGCACATCTAGTTCCTTCCAATCTGGATTGTGCTCACTTTTGATTCCGTCTAATTGAGAGTCTGTGCACTTGGGAGTCTGGCAACATGACATTCTGCCACATTGTGTCCACTATTGGTTCTGCATTCTACTCACTGTTGGCTTTGTCTACTTGGGATTCTGTCCACTCGAAACTCTGTCTACATGAGAATCTTTTAACTATGGATGGTGTCTACAGCTAGTTGTGTCCAATCTGGATTGTGCTCACTTTTTGTTCTGTCTACTAGGGAGTCTGTCCACCTGGGTGATTGTCTACTTGGAATCTTGCCCACATAGCATTGTATCAACTATTTGTTCGGTCAATTGTTGATTCTGCTAATGTTCAGTCCTGTCTACTTGGGAGTCAGTCTACATGGGTTTCTGTCTACTTGCAATGCATCTACTTTTGAGTCTAGCCACATTAAAATTCTGCCCACATAGGATTGTGTCCATTATTGGTTCTGTCAACTCTGGATTAAGCTCAATTTTGGTACAGTCTACCTTGGAGTCTTTCGGCCTGGGACTTTGTCTACTTTGATTCCGTCCACTCTGTATTCTGCCCACGTGTGGTTCCTTCTAATTGGGAGTCAATCCACCTGGCTGTTTGTCTAGTTTGATTCTGTCCACTCGGAAGTCTGTTCACATGACAAACTTTAAACTAAGGATTGTGTTCACAGCTGGTTTTGTCCAATCTGGATGGTGCTCACTTTTTGTTCCGTCTACTTGAGGGGCTGTGCACTTGGGAGTCTGGAAACATGACATTCTGCCACATTGTGTCCACCATTGGTTCTTTCAAATCTGGATTCTACTCACTGTTGGTTTTGTTTACTTGGGAGTTGCTCCACCCGCGACTTTATCTACTTTGATTCTGTCCACTCGAAACTCTGTTTACATGAGAATCTTTTAACTAAGGATTGTGTCCACAGCTAGTTCTGTCCAATCTGGATTGTGCTCACTTTTGGTTCCGTCTATTAGAGAGTCTGTCCTCCTGGGTGGTTGTCTACTTAGAATCTGTCCACTCGTAAGTCTGTTCACATGACGAACTTTAAACTAAGGATTTAGTTCGCAGCTGGTTCAGTCCAATCTGGATTTTGCTCACTTTTGGTTCTGTCTACTTTGACTCCGTCCACTTTGGAGTCTGGCAACATGACATTTTGCCCATGTAGGATTGTGTCCACTATTGGTTCTGTCAAATCTGGATTCTCCTCACTGTTGATTGCGTCTACTTGAGAGTTTGTCCACCTGGGACTCTTTCTGTTTTGATTCTGTCCACTCAAAACTCTGCTCGCATCAGAATCTTTTAACTAAGGATTGTGTGCACATCTAGTTCCTTCCAATCTGGATTGTGCTCACTTTTGATTCCGTCTAATTGAGAGTCTGTGCACTTGGGAGTCTGGCAACATGACATTCTGCCACATTGTGTCCACTATTGGTTCTGCATTCTACTCACTGTTGGCTTTGTCTACTTGGGATTCTGTCCACTCGAAACTCTGTCTACATGAGAATCTTTTAACTATGGATGGTGTCTACAGCTAGTTGTGTCCAATCTGGATTGTGCTCACTTTTTGTTCTGTCTACTAGGGAGTCTGTCCACCTGGGTGATTGTCTACTTGGAATCTTGCCCACATAGCATTGTATCAACTATTTGTTCGGTCAATTGTTGATTCTGCTAATGTTCAGTCCTGTCTACTTGGGAGTCAGTCTACATGGGTTTCTGTCTACTTGCAATGCATCTACTTTTGAGTCTAGCCACATTAAAATTCTGCCCACATAGGATTGTGTCCATTATTGGTTCTGTCAACTCTGGATTAAGCTCAATTTTGGTACAGTCTACCTTGGAGTCTTTCGGCCTGGGACTTTGTCTACTTTGATTCCGTCCACTCTGTATTCTGCCCACGTGTGGTTCCTTCTAATTGGGAGTCAATCCACCTGGCTGTTTGTCTATTTTGATTCTGTCCACTCGGAAGTCTGTTCACATGACAAACTTTAAACTAAGGATTGTGTTCACAGCTGGTTTTGTCCAATCTGGATGGTGCTCACTTTTTGTTCTGTCTACTTGAGAGGCTGTGCACTTGGGAGTCTGGAAACATGACATTCTGCCACATTGTGTCCACCATTGGTTCTTTCAAATCTGGTTTCTACTCACTGTTGGTTTTGTTTACTTGGGAGTCGCTCCACCCGCGACTTTATCTACTTTGATTCTGTCCACTCGAAACTCTGTCTACATGAGAATCTTTTAACTAAGGATTGTGTCCACAGCTAGTTCTGTCCAATCTGGATTGTGCTCACTTTTGGTTCCGTCTATTAGAGAGTCTGTCCTCATGGGTGGTTGTCTACTTAGAATCTGTCCACTCGTAAGTCTGTTCACATGACGAACTTTAAACTAAGGATTTAGTTCGCAGCTGGTTCTGTCCAATCTGGATTTTGCTCACTTTTGGTTCTTTCTACTTTGACTCCGTCCACTTTGGAGTCTGGCAACATGACATTTTGCCCATGTAGGATTGTGTCCACTATTGGTTCTGTCAAATCTGGATTCTCCTCACTGTTGATTGCGTCTACTTGAGAGTTTGTCCACCTGGGACTTTTTCTGTTTTGATTCTGTCCACTCAAAACTCTGCTCGCATCAGAATCTTTTAACTAAGGATTGTGTGCACATCTAGTTCCTTCCAATCTGGATTGTGCTCACTTTTGATTCCGTCTAATTGAGAGTCTGTGCACTTGGGAGTCTGGCAACATGACATTCTGCCACATTGTGTCCACTATTGGTTGTGCATTCTACTCACTGTTGGCTTTGTCTACTTGGGATTCTGTCCACTCGAAACTCAGTCTACATGAGAATCGTTCAACAATGGATGGTGTCCGCAGCTAATTGTGTCCAATCTAGAATGTGCTCACTTTTTGTTCTGTCTACTAGGGAGTCTGTCCACCTGGGTGTTTGTCTACTTGGAATCTGGCCCACATAGCATTGTATCAACTATTTGTTCGGTCAATTGTTGATTCTGCTAATGTTCAGTCCTGTCTACTTGGGAGTCAGTCTACATGGGTTTCTGTCTACTTGCAATGCATCTACTTTTGAGTCTAGCCACATTAAAATTCTGCCCACATAGGATTGTGTCCATTATTGGTTCTGTCAACTCTGGATTAAGCTCAATTTTGGTACAGTCTACCTTGGAGTCTTTCGGCCTGGGACTTTGTCTACTTTGATTCCGTCCACTCTGGATTCTGCCCGCGTGTGGTTCCTTCTAATTGGGAGTCATTCCACCTGGCTGTTTGTCTATTTTGATTCTGTCCACTCGGAAGTCTGTTCACATGACAAACTTTAAACTAAGGATTGTGTTCACAGCTGGTTTTGTCCAATCTGGATTGTGCTCACTTTTTGTTCTGTCTACTTGAGAGGCTGTGCACTTGGGAGTCTGGAAACATGACATTCTGCCACATTGTGTCCACCATTGGTTCTTTCAAATCTGGATTCTACTCACTGTTGGTTTTGTTTACTTGGGAGTCGCTCCACCTGCGACTTTGTCTACTTTGATTCTGTCCACTCGAAACTCTGTCTACATCAGAATCTTTTAACTAAGGATGGTGTCCACAGCTAGTTCTGTCCAATCTGGATTGTGCTCACTTTTGGTTCCGTCTATTAGAGAGTCTGTCCTCATGGGTGGTTGTCTACTTAGAATCTGTCCACTAGTAAGTCTGTTCACATGACGAACTTTAAACTAAGGATTTAGTTCGCAGCTGGTTCTCTCCAATCTGGATTTTGCTCACTTTTGGTTCCTTCTACTTTGACTCCGTCCACTTTGGAGTCTGGCAACATGACATTTTGCCCATGTAGGATTGTGTCCACTATTGGTTCTGTCAAATCTGGATTCTCCTCACTGTTGATTGCGTCTACTTGAGAGTTTGTCCACCTGGGACTTTTTCTGTTTTGATTCTGTCCACTCAAAACTCTGCTCGCATCAGAATCTTTTAACTAAGGATTGTGTGCACATCTAGTTCCTTCCAATCTGGATTGTGCTCACTTTTGATTCCGTCAAATTGAGAGTCTGTGCACTTGGGAGTCTGGCAACATGACATTCTGCCACATTGTGTCCACTATTGGTTGTGCATTCTACTCACTGTTGGCTTTGTCTACTTGGGATTCTGTCCACTCGAAACTCAGTCTACATGAGAATCTTTCAACTATGGATGGTGTCCGCAGCTAATTGTGTCCAATCTAGAATGTGCTCACTTTTTGTTCTGTCTACTAGGGAGTCTGTCCACCTGGGTGTTTGTCTACTTGGAATCTGGCCCACATAGCATTGTATCAACTATTTGTTCGGTCAATTGTTGATTCTGCTAATGTTCAGTCCTGTCTACTTGGGAGTCAGTCTACATGGGTTTCTGTCTACTTGCAATGCATCTACTTTTGAGTCTAGCCACATTAAAATTCTGCCCACATAGGATTGTGTCCATTATTGGTTCTGTCAACTCTGGATTAAGCTCAATTTTGGTACAGTCTACCTTGGAGTCTTTCGGCCTGGGACTTTGTCTACTTTGATTCCGTCCACTCTGGATTCTGCCCGCGTGTGGTTCCTTCTAATTGGGAGTCATTCCACCTGGCTGTTTGTCTATTTTGATTCTGTCCACTCGGAAGTCTGTTCACATGACAAACTTTAAACTAAGGATTGTGTTCACAGCTGGTTTTGTCCAATCTGGATTGTGCTCACTTTTTGTTCTGTCTACTTGAGAGGCTGTGCACTTGGGAGTCTGGAAACATGACATTCTGCCACATTGTGTCCACCATTGGTTCTTTCAAATCTGGATTCTACTCACTGTTGGTTTTGTTTACTTGGGAGTCGCTCCACCCGCGACTTTGTCTACTTTGATTCTGTCCACTCGAAACTCTGTCTACATGAGAATCTTTCAACTAAGGATGGTGTCCACAGCTAGTTCTGTCCAATCTGGATTGTGCTCACTTTTGGTTCCGTCTATTAGAGAGTCTGTCCTCATGGGTGGTTGTCTACTTAGAATCTGTCCACTAGTAAGTCTGTTCACATGACGAACTTTAAACTAAGGATTTAGTTCGCAGCTGGTTCTCTCCAATCTGGATTTTGCTCACTTTTGGTTCCTTCTACTTTGACTCCGTCCACTTTGGAGTCTGGCAACATGACATTTTACCCATGTAGGATTGTGTCCACTATTGGTTCTGTCAAATCTGGATTCTCCTCACTGTTGATTGCGTCTACTTGAGAGTTTGTCCACCTGGGACTTTTTCTGTTTTGATTCTGTCCACTCAAAACTCTGCTCGCATCAGAATCTTTTAACTAAGGATTGTGTGCACATCTAGTTCCTTCCAATCTGGATTGTGCTCACTTTTGATTCCGTCAAATTGAGAGTCTGTGCACTTGGGAGTCTGGCAACATGACATTCTGCCACATTGTGTCCACTATTGGTTGTGCATTCTACTCACTGTTGGCTTTGTCTACTTGGGATTCTGTCCACTCGAAACTCTGTCTACATGAGAATCTTTTAACTATGGATGGTGTCCGCAGCTAGTTGTGTCCAATCTGGATTGTGCTCACTTTTTGTTCTGTCTACTAGGGAGTCTGTCCACCTGGGTGTTTGTCTACTTGGAATCTTGCCCACATAACATTGTATCAACTATTTGTTCGGTCAATTGTTGATTCTGCTAATGTTCAGTCCTGTCTACTTGGGAGTCAGTCTACATGGGTTTCTGTCTACTTTCAATGCATCTTCTTTTGAGTCTAGCCACATTAAAATTCTGCCCACATAGGATTGTGTCCATTATTGGTTCTGTCAACTCTGGATTGTGCTCAATTTTGGTACAGTCTACCTTGGAGTCCTTCGGCCTGGGACTTTGTCTACTTTGTTTCCGTCCACTCTGGATTCTGCCCATGCGTGGTTCCGTCTAACTGCGAGTCAGTCCACCTGGGTGTTTGTCTATTTTGATTCCGTCCACTCGGAAGTCTGTTTACATGACGAACTTTAAACTAAGGATTGTGTTCGCAGCTGGTTCTGTCCAATCTGGATTTTGCTCACTTTTGGTTCTGTCTACTTTGACTCCGTCCACTTTGGAGTCTGGCAACATGACATTTTGCCCATGTAGGATTGTGTCCACTATTGGTTCTGTCAAATCTGCATTCTACGCACTGTTGGCTTTGTCTACTTGGGATTTTTTCCACCCGGAACTTTATCTACTTTGATTCTTTCCACTCGAAACTCTGTCTACATGAGAATCTTTTAACTATGGATGGTGTCTGCAGCTAGTTGTGTCCAATCTGGATTGTGCTCACCTTTTGTTCCGTCTACTAGGGAGTCTGTTCACCTGGGTGTTTGTCTACTTGGAATCTTGCCCACATAACATTGTATCAACTATTTGTTCGGTCAATTGTTGATTCTGCTAATGTTCAGTCCTGTCTACTTGGGAGTCAGTCTACATGGGTTTCTGTCTACTTGCAATGCATCTTCTTTTGAGTCTAGCCACATTAAAATTCTGCCCACATAGGATTGTGTCCATTATTGGTTCTGTCAACTCTGGATTGTGCTCAATTTTGGTACAGTCTACCTTGGAGTCCTTCGGCCTGGGACTTTGTCTACTTTGTTTCCGTCCACTCTGGATTCTGCCCATGCGTGGTTCCGTCTAACTGCGAGTCAGTCCACCTGGGTGTTTGTCTATTTTGATTCCGTCCACTCGGAAGTCTGTTTACATGACGAACTTTAAACTAAGGATTGTGTTCGCAGCTGGTTCTGTCCAATCTGGATTTTACTCACTTTTGGTTCTGTCTACTTTGACTCCGTCCACTTTGGAGTCTGGCAACATGACATTTTGCCCATGTAGGATTGTGTCCACTATTGGTTCTGTCAAATCTGCATTCTACTCACTGTTGGCTTTGTCTACTTGGGATTCTTTCCACCCGGAACTTTATCTACTTTGATTCTGTCCACTCGAAACTCTGTCTACATGAGAATCTTTTAACTATGGATGGTGTCTGCAGCTAGTTGTGTCCAATCTGGATTGTGCTCACCTTTTGTTCCGTCTACTAGGGAGTCTGTTCACCTGGGTGTTTGTCTACTTGGAATATTGCCCACATAGCATTTTATCAACTATTTGTTCGGTCAATTGTTGATTCTGCTAATGTTCAGTCCTGTCTACTTGGGAGTCAGTCTACATGGGTTTCTGTCTACTTGCAATGCATCTACTTTTGAGTCTAGCCACATTAAAATTCTGCCCACATAGGATTGCGTCCATTATTGGTTCTGTCAACTCTGGATTGTGCTCAATTTTGGTACAGTCTACCTTGGAGTCTGTCGGCCTGGGACTTTGTCTCCTTTGATTCCGTCCACTCTGGATTCTGCCCACGTGTGGTTCCGTCTAACAGGGAGTCAGTCCACCCGGCTGTTTGCCTTTTTGATTCTGTCCACTCGGAAGTCCGTTCACATGACGAACCTTAAACTAAGAATTGTGTCCACAGCTAGTTCCTTCCAATCTGGATTGTGCTCACTTTTTTTATTCCGTCTATTTGAGAGTCTGTGCACTTGGGAGTCTGGCAACATGACATTCTGCTACTTTGTGTCCACCATTGGTTCTGTCAAATATGGACCCTAATCACTGTTGGTGTTGACTACTTGGGAGTCTGTCCAGCTGGGATTTTGTCTACTTTGATTCTCTCCACTCGAAACTCTGTCTACATGAGAATCTTTTAACTAAGGATGGTGTCCACAGCTAGTTCTGTCCAATCTGGATTGTGCTCACTTTTGGTTCTGTCTACTAGGGAGTCTTTCCACCTGGGTGTTTGTGTACTTGGAATCTGTCCACTCGGGAGTCTCGCCACATACTATTCTGCCCACATAGCATTGTATCAACTATCTGTTCGGTCAATTGTTGATTCTGCTGACGTTCAGTGCTGTCTACTTTGGAGTCAGTCTACCTGGGTGTCTGTCTACTTGCAATGCATCTACTTTTGAGTCTTGCCACATTCAAATATTGCCCACATAGAATTGTGTCCATTATTGGTTCTGTCAACTTTTGATTGTGCTCAATTTTTGAACTGTCTACTAGGGAGTCTGTCCACCTGGGTGTTTGTCTACTTGGAATCTGTCCACTCGGGAGTCTCACCACATACTATTCTGCCCACATAGCATTGTATCAACTATCTGTTCGGTCAATTGTTGATTCTGCTGACTCTCAGTCCTGTCTACTTGGGAGTCAGTCTGACAGGGAGTCTGTCTACTTGCAATGCATCTACTTTTGGGTCTAGCCACTTGATATTCTGCCCACATAGGAATGTGTCCATTATTGGTTCTGTCAACTCCTGATTGTGCTCAATTTTGTGACTGTCTACTGGGGATTCTGTCGGCCTGGGACTTTTTCTACTTTGATTCTGTCCATTCTGGATTCTGCCCACGTGTGGCTCGTTCTAACTGGGAGTCAGTCCACCTGGCTGTTGGTCTATTTTGATTCTGTCCACTCGGAAGTCTGTTCACATGACAAACTTTAAACTAAGGATTGTGTTCACAGTTGGTTTTGTCCAATCTGGATTGTGCTCACTTTTTGTTCAGTCTACTTGAGAGTCTGTGCACTTGGGAGTCTGGAAACATGACATTCTGCCACATTGTGTCCACCATTGGTTCTTTCACATCTTGTTTCTACTCACTGTTGTTTTGTCTACTTGGGAGTTGCTCTACCCGGGACTTTGTCTACTGTGATTCTGTCCACTCGAAACTCTGTCTACATGAGAAAATTTTAACTAAGGATGGTGTCCACAGCTAGTTCTGTCCAATCTGGATTGTGCCCACTTTTGGTTCCGTCTATTAGAGAGTCTGTCCTCCTGGGTGGTTGTCTACTTAGAATCTGTCCACTCGGGAGTCTCGCCACATAATATTCTGCCCAAATAGCATTGTATCGACTATTTGTTCTGTCAATTGTTGCTTCGTCTGACGTTCAGTCTTGTTTACTTGGGAGTCAGTCCACCTGGGTGTCTGTCTACTTGCAATCCGTATATTTGGGAGTCTAGCCACATGACATTCTGCCCAGATAGGATTGTGTCCATTATTGGTTCTTTCAACTCTGGATTGTGCTCAATTTTGGTACTGTCTACCTTGGAGTCTGTCGGCCTGGTACTTTGTCTGCTTTGATTCTGTCCACTCTGGATTCTGCCCACGTGTGGTTCGTTCTAACTGGGAGTCAGTCCACCTGGCTGTTTGTCTATTTTGATTCCGTCCACTCGGAAGTCTGTTCACATGACAAACTTTAAACTAAGGATTGTGTTCACAGTTGGTTTTGTCCAATCTGGATTGTGCTCACTTTTTGTTCCGTCTACTTGAGAGTCTGTGCACTTGGGAGTCTGGAAACATGACATTCTGCCACATTGTGTCCACCATTGGTTCTTTCACATCTTATTTCTACTCACTGTTGTTTTGTCTACTTGGGAGTCGCTCTACCTGGGACTTTGTCTACTGTGATTCTGTCCACTCGAAACTCTGTCTACATGAGAATCTTTAAACTAAGGATTGTGTTCGCAGCTGGTTCCGTCCAATCTGGATTTTGCTCACTTTTGGTTCTGTCTACCTTGATTCCGTCCAATTTGGAGTCTGGCAACATGACATTGTGCCCATGTAGGATTGTGTCCACTATTGGTTCTGTCAAATCTGGATTCTCCTCACTGTTGGTTGCGTCTACTTGAGAGTTTGTCCACCTGGGACTTTTTCTGTTTTGATTCTGTCCACTCAAAACTCTGCTCGCATCAGAATCTTTTAACTAAGGATTGTGTGCATAGCTAGTTCCTTCCAATCTGGATTGTGCTCACTTTTGATTCCGTCTAATCGAGAGTCTGTTCACTTGGGGGTCTAGCAACATGACATTCTGCCACATTGTGTCCACTATTGGTTCTGTCAAATCTGCATTCTACTCACTGTTGGCTTTGTCTACTTGGGATTCTGTCCACTCGAAACTCTGTCTACATGAGAATCTCTTAACTATGGATGGCTTCCGCAGCTAGTTGTGTCCAATCTGGATTGTGCTCACTTTTTGTTCTGTCTACTAGGGAGTCTGTCTACCTGGGTATTTGTCTACTTGGAATCTTGCCCCAATAGCATTGTATCAACTATTTGTTCGGTCAATTGTTGATTCTGCTAATGTTCAGTCCTGTCTACTTGGGAGTCAGTCTACATGGGTTTCTGTCTACTTGCAATGCATCTACTTTTGAGTCTAGCCACATTAAAATTCTGCCCACATAGGATTGTGTCCATTATTGTTTCTGTCCACTCTGGATTCTGCCTACGTGTGGTTCCGTCTAACTGGGAGTCAGTCCACCTGGGTGTTTGCCTTTTTGATTCTGTCCACTCGGAAGTCTTTTCACATGACGAGCTTTAAACTAAGGATTGTGTCCATAGCTGGCTTTGTCCAATCTGGATTGTGCTAAATTTTTGTTCTGTCTACTTGAGAGTCTGTGCACTTGGGAGTCTGGCAACATGACATTCTGCCACATTGTGTCCACCAATGGTTCTGTCAAATATGGACTCTACTCACTGTTGGTTTTGCCTACTAGGGAGTCTGTCCACCTGGGTGTTTGTCTACTTGGAATCTGTTCACTCGGGAGTCTCGCCACATACTATTCTGCCCACATAGCATTGTATCAACTATCTGTTCGGTCAATTGTTGATTCTGCTGACGTTCAGTGCTGTCTTCTTTGGAGTCAGTCTACCTGGGTGTCTGTCTACTTGCAATGCATCTAATTTTGAGTCTAGCCACATTAAAATTCTGCCCACATAGGATTGTATCCATTATTGGTTCTGTCAACTCTGGATTGTGCTCAATTTTGGTACAGTCTACCTTGGAGTCCTTCGGCCTGGGACTTTGTCTACTTTGTTTCCGTCCACTCGGGATTCTGCCCATGCGTGGTTCGTCTAACTGCGAGTCAGTCCACCTGGGTGTTTGTCTATTTTGATTCAGTCCACTCGGAAGTCTGTTCACATGACGAACTTTAAACTAAGGATTGTGTTCGCAGCTGGTTCTGTCCAATCTGGATTTTGCTCACTTTTGGTTCTGTCTATTTGAGAGTCTGTGCACTTGGGAGTCCGGCAACATGACATTCTGCTACTTTGTGTCCACCATTGGTTCTGTCAAATATGGACCCTACTCACTGTTGGTGTTGTCTCCTTGGGAGTCTGTCCAGCTGGGACTTTGTCTACTTTGATTCTCTCCACTCGAAACTCTGTCTACATGAGAATCTTTTAACTAAGGATGGTGTCCACAGCTAGTTCTGTCCAATCTGGATTGTGCTCACTTTTGGTTCTGTCTACTAGGGAGTCTTTCCACCTGGGTGCTTGTGTACTTGGAATCTGTCCACTCGGGAGTCTCGCCACATACTATTCTGCCCACATAGCATTGTATTAACTATCTGTTCGGTCAATTGTTGATTCTGCTGACGTTCAGTGCTGTCTACTTTGGAGTCAGTCTACCTGGGTGTCTGTCTACTTGCAATGCATCTACTTTTGAGTCTTGCCACATTCAAATATTGCCCACATAGAATTGTGTCCATTATTGGTTCTGTCAACTTTTGATTGTGCTCAATCTTTGAACTGTCTACTAGGGAGTCTGTCCACCTGGGTGTTTGTCTACTTGGAATCTGTCCACTCGGGAGTCTCGCCACATACTATTCTGCCCACATAGCATTGTATCAACTATCTGTTCGGTCAATTGTTGATTCTGCTGACTTTCAGTCCTGTCTACTTGGGAGTCAGTCTGACAGGGAGTCTGTCTACTTGCAATGCATCTACTTTTGGGTCTAGCCACTTAATATTCTGCCCACATAGGAATGTGTCCATTATTGGTTCTGTCAACTCCTGATTGTGCTCAATTTTGTGACTGTCTACTGGGGATTCTGTCGGCCTGGGACTTTTTCTACTTTGATTCTGTCCATTCTGGATTCTGCCCACGTGTGGCTCGTTCTAACTGGGAGTCAGTCCACCTGGCTGTTTGTCTATTTTGATTCTGTCCACTCGGAAGTCTGTTCACATGACAAACTTTAAACTAAGGATTGTGTTCACAGTTGGTTTTGTCCAATCTGGATTGTGCTCACTTTTTGTTCAGTCTACTTTAGAGTCTGTGCACTTGGGAGTCTGGAAACATGACATTCTGCCACATTGTGTCCACCATTGGTTCTTTCACATCTTGTTTCTACTCACTGTTGTTTTGTCTACTTGGGAGTTGCTCTACCCGGGACTTTGTCTACTGTGATTCTGTCCACTCGAAACTCTATCTACATGAGAAAATTTTAGCTAAGGATGGTGTCCACAGCTAGTTCTGTCCAATCTGGATTGTGCCCACTTTTGGTTCCGTCTATTAGAGAGTCTGTCCTCCTGGGTGGTTGTCTACTTAGAATCTGTCCACTCGGGAGTCCCGCCACATAATATTCTGCCCAAATAGCATTGTATCAACTATTTGTTCGGTCAATTGTTTCTTCTGCTGACGTTCAGTCCTGTTTACTTGGGAGTCAGTCCACCTGGGTGTCTGTCTACTTGCAATCCGTATATTTGGGAGTCTAGCCACATGACATTCTGCCCAGATAGGATTGTGTCCATTATTGGTTCTTTCAACTCTGGATTGTGCTCAATTTTGGTACTGTCTACCTTGGAGTCTGTCAGCCTGGTACCTTGTCTGCTTTGATTCTGTCCACTCGAAACTCTGTCTACATGAGAAAATTTTAACTAAGGATGGTGTCCACAGCTAGTTCTGTCCAATCTGGATTGTGCCCACTTTTGGTTCCGTCTATTAGAGAGTCTGTCCTCCTGGGTGGTTGTCTACTTAGAATCTGTCCACTCGGGAGTCTCGCCACATAATATTCTGCCCACATAGCATTGTATCAACTATCTGTTCGGTCAATTGTTGATTCTGCTGACGTTCAGTGCTGTCTACTTTGGAGTCAGTCTACCTGGGTGTCTGTCTACTTGCAATGCATCTACTTTTGAGTCTTGCCACATTCAAATATTGCCCACATAGAATTGTGTCCATTATTGGTTCTGTCAACTTTTGATTGTGCTCAATTTTTGAACTGTCTACTAGGGAGTCTGTCCACCTGGGTGTTTGTCTACTTGGAATCTGTCCACTCGGGAGTCTCGCCACATACTATTCTGCCCACATAGCAATGTATCAACTATCTGTTCGGTCAATTGTTGATTCTGCTGACTTTCAGTCCTGTCTACTTGGGAGTCAGTCTGACAGGGAGTCTGTCTACTTGCAATGCATCTACTTTTGGGTCTAGCCACTTAATATTCTGCCCACATAGGAATGTGTCCATTATTGGTTCTGTCAACTCCTGATTGTGCTCAATTTTGTGACTGTCTACTGGGGATTCTGTCGGCCTGGGACTTTTTCTACTTTGATTCTGTCCATTCTGGATTCTGCCCACGTGTGGCTCGTTCTAACTGGGAGTCAGTCCACCTGGCTGTTTGTCTATTTTGATTCTGTCCACTCGGAAGTCTGTTCACATGACAAACTTTAAACTAAGGATTGTGTTCACAGTTGGTTTTGTCCAATCTGGATTGTGCTCACTTTTTGTTCAGTCTACTTTAGAGTCTGTGCACTTGGGAGTCTGGAAACATGACATTCTGCCACATTGTGTCCACCATTGGTTCTTTCACATCTTGTTTCTACTCACTGTTGTTTTGTCTACTTGGGAGTTGCTCTACCCGGGACTTTGTCTACTGTGATTCTGTCCACTCGAAACTCTGTCTACATGAGAAAATTTTAACTAAGGATGGTGTCCACAGCTAGTTCTGTCCAATCTGGATTGTGCCCACTTTTGGTTCCGTCTATTAGAGAGTCTGTCCTCCTGGGTGGTTGTCTACTTAGAATCTGTCCACTTTGGAGTCTCGCCACATAATATTCTGCCCAAATAGCATTGTATCAACTATTTGTTCGGTCAATTGTTGATTCTGCTGACGTTCAGTCCTGTTTACTTTGGAGTCAGTCCACCTGGGTGTCTGTCTACTTGCAATCCGTATATTTTGGAGTCTAGCCACATGACATTCTGCCCAGATAGGATTGTGTCCATTATTGGTTCTTTCAACTCTGGATTGTGCTCAATTTTGGTACTGTCTACCTTGGAGTCTGTCGGCCTGGTACTTTGTCTGCTTTGATTCTGTCTACTCTGGATTCTGCCCACGTGTGGTTCGTTCTAACTGGGAGTCAGTCCACCTGGCTGTTTGTCTATTTTGATTCTGTCCACTCGGAAGTCTGTTCACATGACAAACTTTAAACTAAGGATTGTGTTCACAGTTGGTTTTGTCCAATCTGGATTGTGCTCACTTTTTGTTCAGTCTACTTGAGAGTCAGTGCACTTGGGAGTCTGGAAACATGACATTCTGCCACATTGTGTCCACCATTGGTTCTTTCACATCTTGTTTCTACTCACTGTTGTTTTGTCTACTTGGGAGTCGCTCTACCCTGGACTTTGTCTACTGTGATTCTGTCCACTCGAAACTCTGTCTACATGAGAATCTTTTAACTAAGGATGGTGTCCACAGCTAGTTCTGTCCAATCTGGATTGTGCTCACTTTTGGTTCCGTCTATTAGAGAGTCTGTCCTCCTGGGTGGTTGTCTACTTAGAATCTGTCCACTCGGGAGTCTCGCCAAATAATATTCTGCCCAAATAGCATTGTATCAACTATTTGTTCGGTCAATTGTTGATTCTGCTGATGTTCAGTCCTGTTTACTTTGGAGTCAGTCCACCTGGGTGTCTGTCTACTTGCAATCCGTATATTTGGGAGTCTAGCCACATGACATTCTGCCCAGATAGGATTGTGTCCATTATTGGTTCTTTCAACTCTGGATTGTGCTCAATTTTGGTACTGTCTACCTTGGAGTCTGTCGGCCTGGTACTTTGTCTGCTTTGATTCTATCCACTCGAAACTCTGTCTACATGAGAAAATTTTAACTAAGGATGGTGTCCACAGCTAGTTCTGTCCAAGCTGGATTGTGCCCACTTTTGGTTCCGTCTATTAGAGAGTCTGTCCTCCTGGGTGGTTGTCTACTTAGAATCTGTCCACTCGGGAGTCTCGCCACATAATATTCTGCCCAAATAGCATTGTATCAACTATTTGTTCGGTCAATTGTTGCTTCTGCTGACGTTCAGTCCTGTTTACTTGGGAGTCAGTCCACCTGGGTGTCTGTCTACTTGCAATCCGTATATTTGGGAGTCTAGCCACATGACATTCTGCCCAGATAGGATTGTGTCCATTATTGGTTCTTTCAACTCTGGATTGTGCTCAATTTTGGTACTGTCTACCTTGGAGTCTGTCGGCCTGGTACTTTGTCTGCTTTGATTCTGTCTACTCTGGATTCTGCCCACGTGTGGTTCGTTCTAACTGGGAGTCAGTCCACCTGGCTGTTTGTCTATTTTGATTCTGTCCACTCGGAAGTCTGTTCACATGACAAACTTTAAACTAAGGATTGTGTTCACAGTTGGTTTTGTCCAATCTGGATTGTGCTCACTTTTTGTTCAGTCTACTTGAGAGTCAGTGCACTTGGGAGTCTGGAAACATGACATTCTGCCACATTGTGTCCACCATTGGTTCTTTCACATCTTGTTTCTACTCACTGTTGTTTTGTCTACTTGTGAGTCGCTCTACCCGGGACTTTGTCTACTGTGATTCTGTCCACTCGAAACTCTGTCTACATGAGAATCTTTTAACTAAGGATGGTGTCCACAGCTAGTTCTGTCCAATCTGGATTGTGCTCACTTTTGGTTCCGTCTATTAGAGAGTCTGTCCTCCTGGGTGGTTGTCTACTTAGAATCTGTCCACTCGGGAGTCTCGCCAAATAATATTCTGCCCAAATAGCATTGTATCAACTATTTGTTCGGTCAATTGTTGATTCTGCTGACGTTCAGTCCTGTTTACTTGGGAGTCAGTCCACCTGGGTGTCTGTCTACTTGCAATCCGTATATTTGGGAGTCTAGCCACATGACATTCTGCCGAGATAGGATTGTGGCCATTATTGGTTCTTTCAACTCTGGATTGTGCTCAATTTTGGTACTGTCTACCTTGGAGTCTGTCGGCCTGGGACTTTGTCTGCTTTGATTCTGTCCACTCTGGATTCTGCCCACGCGTGGTTCCGTCTAACTGCGAGTCAGATCACCTGGGTGTTTGTCTATTTTGATTCTGTCCACTCGGAAGTCTGTTCACATGACGAACTTTAAACTAAGGATTGTGTTCGCAGCTGGTTCTGTCCAATCTGGATTTTGCTCACTTTTGGTTCTGTCTACCTTGATTCCGTCCAATTTGGAGTCTGGCAACATGACATTGTGCCCATGTAGGATTGTGTCCACTATTGGTTCTGTCAAATCTGGATTCTCCTCACTGTTGGTTGCGTCTACTTGAGAGTTTGTCCACCTGGGACTTTTTCTGTTTTGATTCTGTCCACTCAAAACTCTGCTCGCATCAGAATCTTTTAACTAAGGATTGTGTGCATAGCTAGTTCCTTCCAATCTGGATTGTGCTCACTTTTGATTCCGTCTAATCGAGAGTCTGTGCACTTGGGGGTCTAGCATTATGACATTCTGCCACAATGTGTCCACTATTGGTTCTGTCAAATCTGCATTCTACTCACTGTTGGCTTTGTTCACTTGGGATTCTGTCCACTCGAAACTCTGTCTACATGAGAATCTCTTAACTATGGATGGTTTCCGCAGCTAGTTGTGTCCAATCTGGATTGTGCTCACTTTTTGTTCTGTCTACTAGGGAGTCTGTCCACCTGGGTGTTTGTCTACTTGGAATCTTGCTCCAATAGCATTGTATCAACTATTTGTTCGGTCAATTGTTGATTCTGCTAATGTTCAGTCCTGTCTACTTGGGAGTTAGTCTACATGGGTTTCTGTCTACTTGCAATGCATCTACTTTTGAGTCTAGCCACATTAAAATTCTGCCCACATAGGATTGTGTCCATTATTGGTTCTGTCCACTCTGGATTCTGCCTACGTGTGGTCCCGTCTAACTGGGAGTCAGTCCACCTGGGTGTTTGCCTTTTTGATTCTGTCCACTCGGAAGTCTTTTCACATGACGAGCTCTAAACTAAGGATTGTGTCCATAGCTGGCTTTGTCCAATCTGGATTGTGCTCAATTTTTGTTCTGTCTACTTGAGAGTCTGTGCACTTGGGAGTCTGGCAACATGACATTCTGCCACATTGTGTCCACCAATGGTTCTGTCAAATATGGACTCTACTCACTGTTGGTTTTGTCTACTAGGGAGTCTGTCCACCTGGGTGTTTGTCTACTTGGAATCTGTTCACTCGGGAGTCTCGCCACATACTATTCTGCCCACATAGCATTGTATCAACTATCTGTTCGGTCAATTGTTGATTCTGCTGACCTTCAGTGCTGTCTACTTTGGAGTCAGTCTACCTGGGTGTCTCTCTACTTGCAATGCATCTACTTTTGAATCTTGCCACATTAAAATATTGCCCACATAGAATTGTGTCCATTATTGGCTATGTCAACTTTTGATTGTGCTCAATTTTGGTACTGTCTATTTGGGAGTCTGTCGGGCTAGGACTTTGTCTACTTTGATTCTGTACACTCTGGATTCTGCCCACGTGTGGTTCCGTCTAACTGGGAGTCAGTCCACCTGGGTGTTAGTCTATTTTGATTCTGTCCACTCAGAAGTCTGTTCACATGACGAACTTTAAACTAAGGATTGTGTTCACAGCTGGTTTTGTCCAATCTGGATTGTGCTCACTTTTTGTTCTGTCTACTTGAGAGTCTGTGCACTTGGGAGTCTGGAAACAAGACATTTTGCCACATTGTGTCCACCATTGGTTCTTTCAAATCTGGATTCTACTCACTGTTGGTTTTGTCTACTTGGGAGTCGCTCCATCCGGGACTTTGTCTACTTTGATTCTGTCCACTCAAAACTCTGTCTACATGAGAATCTTTTAACTAAGGATGGTGTCCACAGCTAGTTCTGTCCAATCTGGATTGTGCTCACTTTTGGTTCCGTCTATTAGAGAGTCTGTCCTCTTGGGTGGTTGTCTACTTAGAATCTGTCCACTCGGGAGTCTCGCCACAGAATATTCTGCCCAAATAGGATTGTATCAACTATTTGTTCGGTCAATTGTTGATTCTGCTGACGTTCAGTCCTGTTTACTTGGGAGTCTGTCCACCTGGGTGTCTGTCTACTTGCAATCCGTATATTTGGGAGTCTAGCCACATAACATTCTGCCCAGATAGGATTGTGTCCATTATTGGTTCTTTCAACTCTGGATTGTGCTCAATTTTGGTACTTTCTACCTTGGAGTCTGTCGGCCTGGGACTTTGTCTACTTTGATTCTGTCCACTCTGGATTCTGCCCATGCGTGGTTCCGTTTAACTGCCAGTCAGTCCACCTGGGTGTTTGTCTATTTTGATTCCGTCCACTCGGAAGTCTGTTCACATGACGAACTTTAAACTAAGGATTGTGTTCGCAACTGGTTCTCTCCAATCTGGATTTTGCTCACTTTTGGTTCTGTCTACTTTGACTCTGTCCACTTTGGAGTCGGGCAACATGATATTTTGCCCATGTAGGATTGTGTCCACTTTTCCACTATTGGTTCTGTCAAATCTGGATTCTCCTCACTGTTGGTTGCGTCTACTTGAGAGTTTGTCCACCTGGGACTTTTTCTGTTTTGATTCTGTCAACTCAAAACTCTGCTCGCATCAGAATCTTTTAACTAAGGATTGTGTGCACAGCTAGTTCCTTCCAATCTGGATTGTGCTCACTTTTGATTCCGTCTACTTGAGAGTCTGTGCACTTGGGAGTCTTGCAACATGACATTCTGCCACATTGTGTCCACTATTGGTTCTGTCAAATCTGCATTCTACTCACTGTTGGCTTTGTCTACTTGGGATTCTTTCCACCCGGAACTTTATCTACTTTGATTCTGTCCACTCGAAACTCTGTCTACATGAGAATCTTTTAACTATGGATGGTGTCTGCAGCTAGGTATGTCCAATCTGGATTGTGCTCACTTTTTGTTCTGTCTACTAGGGAGTCTGTCCACCTGGGTGTTTGTCTACTTGGAATATTGCCCACATAGCATTTTATCAACTATTTGTTTGGTCAATTGTTGATTCTGCTAATGTTGAGTCCTGTCTACTTGGGAGTCAGTCTACATGGGTTTCTGTCTACTTGCAATGCATCTACTTTTGAGTCTGGCCACATTAAAAATCTGCCCACATAGGATTGTGTCCATTATTGGTTCTGTCAACTCTGGATTGTGCTCAATTTTGGTACAGTCTACCTTGGAGTCTGTCGGCCAGGGACTTTGTCTCCTTTCATTCCGTCCACTCTGGATTCTGCCCACGTGTGGTTCCGTCTAACTGGGAGTCAGTCCACCTGGGTTTTTGCCTTTTTGATTCTGTCCACTCATAAGTCCGTTCACATGACGAACTTTAAACTAAGGATTGTGTCCACTGCTAGTTCCTTCCAATCTGGATTGTGCTCACTGTTTTTATTCCGTCTATTTGAGAGTCTGTGCACTTGGGAGTCTGGCAACATGACATTCTGCCACATTGTGTCCACCACTGGTTCTGTCAAATATGGACTCTACTCACTGTTGGTTTTGTCTACTTGGGAATCTGTCCACCCGGGATATTGTCTACTTTGATTCTCTCCACTCGAAACTCTGTCTACATGAGAATCTTTTAACTAAGAATGGTGTCCACAGCTAGTTCTGTCCAATCTGGATTGTGCTCACTTTTGGTTCTGTCTACAAGGGAGTCTGTCCACATTGGTGTTTGTCTACTTGGAATCTGTCCACTCGGGAGTCTCGCCACATACTATTCCGCCCACATAGCATTGTATCAACTATCTGTTCGGTCAATTGTTGATTCTGCTGACCTTCAGTGCTGTCTACTTTGGAGTCAGTCTACCTGGGTGTCTGTCTACTTGCAACGCATCTACTTTTGAGTCTTGCCACATTAAAATATTGCCCACATAGAATTGTGTCCATTATTGGTTCTGTCAACTTTTGATTGTGCTCAATTTTGGACTGTATATTTGGGAGTCTGTCGGCCTGGGACTTTGTCTACTTTGATTCTGTCCACTCTAGATTCTGCCCACGTGTGGTTCCGTCTAACTGGGAGTCAGTCCACCTGGGTGTTTGACTATTTTGATTCTGTCCACTCGGAAGTCTGTTCACATGACGAACTTTAAACTAAGGATTGTGTTCGCAACTGGTTCTGTCCAATCTGGACTTTGCTCACTTTTGGTTCTGTCTACTTTGACTCCGTCCATTTTGGAGTGTAGCAACATGACATTTTGCCCATGTAGGATTTTGTCCACTATTGGTTCTGTCAAATCTGGATTCTACTCACTTTTGGTTGCGTCTACTTGGGAGTCTGTCCACTCGGGACTTTGTTCTATTTGATTTTGTCCATTTAAAACTCTGTTCGCATAAGAATCTTTTAACTAAGGATTGTGTCCACAGCTAGTTCTTCCAATCTGGATCGTGCTCACTTTTGTTTCTGACTACTTGAAAGTCTATGCACCTGGGTGTTTGTCTACTTGGAATCTGTCCTCTCGGGAGTCTTCCACATACTACTCTGCCCACAAAGGATTGTATCAACTATTTGTTCGGTCAATTGTTGATTCTGCTGACGTTCAGTCCTGTCTACTTGGGAGTCAGTCCACCTGGGTGTCCGTCTACTTGCAATCCGTCGCCTTGGGGAATGTCCACATGATATTCTGCCCACATAGGATTGTGTCCACTAATTGTTCTTTCAACTCTGGATTGTTCTCAATTTTGGTACTGTCTACCTTGGAATCTGTCGGCCTGGGACTTTGTCTACTTTGTTTCTGTCCACTCAAAACTCTGTCTACATGAGAATCTTTTAACTAAGGATGGTGTCCACAGCTAGTTCTGTCCAATCTGGATTGTGCTCACTTTTGGTTCCGTCTATTAGAGAGTCTGTCCTCTTGGGTGGTTGTCTACTTAGAATCTGTCCACTCGGGAGTCTCGCCACAGAATATTCTGCCCAAATAGGATTGTATCAACTATTTGTTCGGTCAATTGTTGATTCTGCTGACGTTCAGTCCTGTTTACTTGGGAGTCTGTCCACCTGGGTGTCTGTCTACTTGCAATCCGTATATTTGGGAGTCTAGCCACATAACATTCTGCCCAGATAGGATTGTGTCCATTATTGGTTCTTTCAACTCTGGATTGTGCTCAATTTTGGTACTTTCTACCTTGGAGTCTGACGGCCTGGGACTTTGTCTACTTTGATTCTGTCCACTCTGGATTCTGCCCATGCATGGTTCCGTCTAACTGCCAGTCAGTCCACCTGGGTGTTTGTCTATTTTGATTCCGTCCACTCGGAAGTCTGTTCACATGACGAACTTTAAACTAAGGATTGTGTTCGCAACTGATTCTCTCCAATCTGGATTTTGCTCACTTTTGGTTCTGTCTACTTTGACTCTGTCCACTTTGGAGTCGGGCAACATGATATTTTGCCCATGTAGGATTGCGTCCACTTTTCCACTATTGGTTCTGTCAAATCTGGATTCTCCTCACTGTTGGTTGCGTCTACTTGGGAGTTTGTCCACCTGGGACTTTTTCTGTTTTGATTCTGTCAACTCAAAACTCTGCTCGCATCAGAATCTTTTAACTAAGTATTGTGTGCACAGCTAGTTCCTTCCAATCTGGATTGTGCTCACTTTTGATTCCGTCTACTTGAGAGTCTGTGCACTTGGGAGTCTTGCAACATGACATTCTGCCACATTGTGTCCACTATTGGTTCTGTCAAATCTGCATTCTACTCACTGTTGGCTTTGTCTACTTGGGATTCTTTCCACCCGGAACTTTATCTACTTTGATTCTGTCCACTCGAAACTCTGTCTACATGAGAATCTTTTAACTATGGATGGTGTCTGCAGCTAGGTATGTCCAATCTGGATTGTGCTCACTTTTTGTTCTGTCTACTAGGGAGTCTGTCCACCTGGGTGTTTGTTTACTTGGAATATTGCCCACATAGCATTTTATCAACTATTTGTTTGGTCAATTGTTGATTCTGCTAATGTTGAGTCCTGTCTACTTGGGAGTCAGTCTACATGGGTTTCTGTCTACTTGCAATGCATCTACTTTTGAGTCTGGCCACATTAAAAATCTGCCCACATAGGATTGTGTCCATTATTGGTTCTGTCAACTCTGGATTGTGCTCAATTTTGGTACAGTCTACCTTGGAGTCTGTCAGCCTGGGACTTTGTCTCCTTTCATTCCGTCCACTCTGGATTCTGCCCACGTGTGGTTCCGTCTAACTGGGAGTCACTCCACCTGGGTGTTTGCCTTTTTGATTCTGTCCACTCGTAAGTCAGTTCACATGACGAACTTTAAACTAAGGATTGTGTCCACTGCTAGTTCCTTCCAATCTGGATTGTGCTCACTGTTTTTATTCCGTCTATTTGAGAGTCTGTGCACTTGGGAGTCTGGCAACATGACATTCTGCCACATTGTGTCCACCACTGGTTCTGTCAAATATGGACTCTACTCACTGTTGGTTTTGTCTACTTGGGAATCTGTCCACCCGGGATATTGTCTACTTTGATTCTCTCCACTCGAAATTCTGTCTACATGAGAATCTTTTAACTAAGAATGGTGTCCACAGCTAGTTCTGTCCAATCTGGATTGTGCTCACTTTTGGTTCTGTCTACTAGGGAGTCTGTCCACATTGGTGTTTGTCTACTTGGAATCTGTCCACTCGGGAGTCTCGCCACATACTATTCCGCCCACATAGCATTGTATCAACTATCTGTTCGGTCAATTGTTGATTCTGCTGACCTTCAGTGCTGTCTACTTTGGAGTCAGTCTACCTGGGTGTCTGTCTACTTGCAACGCATCTACTTTTGAGTCTTGCCACATTAAAATATTGCCCACATAGAATTGTGTCCATTATTGGTTCTGTCAACTTTTGATTGTGCTCAATTTTGGTACTGTATATTTGGGAGTCTGTCGGCCTGGGACTTTGTCTACTTTGATTCTGTCCACTCTAGATTCTGCCCACGTGTGGTTCCGTCTAACTGGGAGTCAGTCCACCTGGGTGTTTGACTATTTTGATTCTGTCCACTCGGAAGTCTGTTCACATGACGAACTTTAAACTAAGGATTGTGTTCGCAACTGGTTCTGTCCAATCTGGACTTTGCTCACTTTTGGTTCTGTCTACTTTGACTCCGTCCACTTTGGAGTGTAGCAACATGACATTTTGCCCATGTAGGATTTTGTCCACTATTGGTTCTGTCAAATCTGGATTCTACTCACTTTTGGTTGCGTCTACTTGGGAGTCTGTCCACTCGGGACTTTGTTCTATTTGATTTTGTCCATTTAAAACTCTGTTCGCATAAGAATCTTTTAACTAAGGATTGTGTCCACAGCTAGTTCTTCCAATCTGGATCGTGCTCACTTTTGTTTCTGACTACTTGAAAGTCTATGCACCTGGGTGTTTGTCTACTTGGAATCTGTCCTCTCGGGAGTCTTCCACATACTACTCTGCCCACATAGGATTGTATCAACTATTTGTTCGGTCAATTGTTGATTCTGCTGACGTTCAGTCCTGTCTACTTGGGAGTCAGTCCACCTGGGTGTCCGTCTACTTTCAATCCGTCGCCTTGGGGAATGTCCACATGATATTCTGCCCACATAGGATTGTGTCCACTAATTGTTCTTTCAACTCTGGATTGTTCTCAATTTTGGTACTGTCTACCTTGGAATCTGTCGGCCTGGGACTTTGTCTACTTTGTTTCTGTCCACTCAAAACTCTGTCTACATGAGAATCTTTTAACTAAGGATGGTGTCCACAGCTAGTTCTGTCCAATCTGGATTGTGCTCACTTTTGGTTCCGTCTATTAGAGAGTCTGTCCTCTTGGGTGGTTGTCTACTTAGAATCTGTCCACTCGGGAGTCTCGCCACAGAATATTCTGCCCAAATAGGATTGTATCAACTATTTGTTCGGTCAATTGTTGATTCTGCTGACGTTCAGTCCTGTTTTCTTGGGAGTCTGTCCATCTGGGTGTCTGTCTACTTGCAATCCGTATATTTGGGAGTCTAGCCACATAACATTCTGCCCAGATAGGATTGTGTCCATTATTGGTTCTTTCAACTCTGGATTGTGCTCAATTTTGGTACTTTCTACCTTGGAGTCTGTCGGCCTGGGACTTTGTCTACTTTGATTCTGTCCACTCTGGATTCTGCCCATGCGTGGTTCCGTCTAACTGCCAGTCAGTCCACCTGGGTGTTTGTCTATTTTGATTCCGTCCACTCGGAAGTCTGTTCACATGACGAACTTTAAACTAAGGATTGTGTTCGCAACTGGTTCTCTCCAATCTGGATTTTGCTCACTTTTGGTTCTGTCTACTTTGACTCTGTCCACTTTGGAGTCGGGCAACATGATATTTTGCCCATGTAGGATTGCGTCCACTTTTCCACTATTGGTTCTGTCAAATCTGGATTCTCCTCACTGTTGGTTGCGTCTACTTGAGAGTTTGTCCACCTGGGACTTTTTCTGTTTTGATTCTGTCAACTCAAAACTCTGCTCGCATCAGAATCTTTTAACTAAGGATTGTGTGCACAGCTAGTTCCTTCCAATCTGGATTGTGCTCACTTTTGATTCCGTCTACTTGAGAGTCTGTGCACTTGGGAGTCTTGCAACATGACATTCTGCCACATTGTGTCCACTATTGGTTCTGTCAAATCTGCATTCTACTCACTGTTGGCTTTGTCTACTTGGGATTCTTTCCACCCGGAACTTTATCTACTTTGATTCTGTCCACTCGAAACTCTGTCTACATGAGAATCTTTTAACTATGGATGGTGTCTGCAGCTAGGTATGTCCAATCTGGATTGTGCTCACTTTTTGTTCTGTCTACTAGGGAGTCTGTCCACCTGAGTGTTTGTCTACTTGGAATATTGCCCACATAGCATTTTATCAACTATTTGTTTGGTCAATTGTTGATTCTGCTAATGTTGAGTCCTGTCTACTTGGGAGTCAGTCTACATGGGTTTCTGTCTACTTGCAATGCATCTACTTTTGAGTCTGGCCACATTAAAAATCTGCCCACATAGGATTGTGTCCATTATTGGTTCTGTCAACTCTGGATTGTGCTCAATTTTGGTACAGTCTACCTTGGAGTCTGTCAGCCTGGGACTTTGTCTCCTTTCATTCCGTCCACTCTGGATTCTGCCCACGTGTGGTTCCGTCTAACTGGGAGTCACTCCACCTGGGTGTTTGCCTTTTTGATTCTGTCCACTCGTAAGTCAGTTCACATGACGAACTTTAAACTAAGGATTGTGTCCACTGCTAGTTCCTTCCAATCTGGATTGTGCTCACTGTTTTTATTCCGTCTATTTGAGAGTCTGTGCACTTGGGAGTCTGGCAACATGACATTCTGCCACATTGTGTCCACCACTGGTTCTGTCAAATATGGACTCTACTCACTGTTGGTTTTGTCTACTTGGGAATCTGTCCACCCGGGATATTGTCTACTTTGATTCTCTCCACTCGAAACTCTGTCTACATGAGAATCTTTTAACTAAGAATGGTGTCCACAGCTAGTTCTGTCCAATCTGGATTGTGCTCACTTTTGGTTCTGTCTACTAGGGAGTCTGTCCACATTGGTGTTTGTCTACTTGGAATCTGTCCACTCGGGAGTCTCGCCACATACTATTCCGCCCACATAGCATTGTATCAACTATCTGTTCGGTCAATTGTTGATTCTGCTGACCTTCAGTGCTGTCTACTTTGGAGTCAGTCTACCTGGGTGTCTGTCTACTTGCAACGCATCTACTTTTGAGTCTTGCCACATTAAAATATTGCCCACATAGAATTGTGTCCATTATTGGTTCTGTCAACTTTTGATTGTGCTCAATTTTGGTACTGTATATTTGGGAGTCTGTCGGCCTGGGACATTGTCTACTTTGATTCTGTCCACTCTAGATTCTGCCCACGTGTGGTTCCGTCTAACTGGGAGTCAGTCCACCTGGGTGTTTGACTATTTTGATTCTGTCCACTCGGAAGTCTGTTCACATGACGAACTTTAAACTAAGGATTGTGTTCGCAACTGGTTCTGTCCAATCTGGACTTTGCTCACTTTTGGTTCTGTCTACTTTGACTCCGTCCACTTTGGAGTGTAGCAACATGACATTTTGCCCATGTAGGATTTTGTCCACTATTGGTTCTGTCAAATCTGGATTCTACTCACTTTTGGTTGCGTCTACTTGGGAGTCTGTCCACTCGGGACTTTGTTCTATTTGATTTTGTCCATTTAAAACTCTGTTCGCATAAGAATCTTTTAACTAAGGATTGTGTCCACAGCTAGTTCTTCCAATCTGGATCGTGCTCACTTTTGTTTCTGACTACTTGAAAGTCTATGCACCTGGGTGTTTGTCTACTTGGAATCTGTCCTCTCGGGAGTCTTCCACATACTACTCTGCCCACATAGGATTGTATCAACTATTTGTTCGGTCAATTGTTGATTCTGCTGACGTTCAGTCCTGTCTACTTGGGAGTCAGTCCACCTGGGTGTCCGTCTACTTTCAATCCGTCGCCTTGGGGAATGTCCACATGATATTCTGCCCACATAGGATTGTGTCCACTAATTGTTCTTTCAACTCTGGATTGTTCTCAATTTTGGTACTGTCTACCTTGGAATCTGTCGGCCTGGGACTTTGTCTACTTTGTTTCTGTCCACTCTGGATTCTGCCCACGTGTGGTTCCGTCTAACTGGGAGTCACTCCACCTGGGTGTTTGCCTTTTTGATTCTGTCCACTCGTAAGTCAGTTCACATGACGAACTTTAAACTAAGGATTGTGTCCACTGCTAGTTCCTTCCAATCTGGATTGTGCTCACTGTTTTTATTCCGTCTATTTGAGAGTCTGTGCACTTGGGAGTCTGGCAACATGACATTCTGCCACATTGTGTCCACCACTGGTTCTGTCAAATATGGACTCTACTCACTGTTGGTTTTGTCTACTTGGGAATCTGTCCACCCGGGATATTGTCTACTTTGATTCTCTCCACTCGAAACTCTGTCTACATGAGAATCTTTTAACTAAGAATGGTGTCCACAGCTAGTTCTGTCCAATCTGGATTGTGCTCACTTTTGGTTCTGTCTACTAGGGAGTCTGTCCACATTGGTGTTTGTCTACTTGGAATCTGTCCACTCGGGAGTCTCGCCACATACTATTCCGCCCACATAGCATTGTATCAACTATCTGTTCGGTCAATTGTTGATTCTGCTGACCTTCAGTGCTGTCTACTTTGGAGTCAGTCTACCTGGGTGTCTGTCTACTTGCAACGCATCTACTTTTGAGTCTTGCCACATTAAAATATTGCCCACATAGAATTGTGTCCATTATTGGTTCTGTCAACTTTTGATTGTGCTCAATTTTGGTACTGTATATTTGGGAGTCTGTCGGCCTGGGACTTTGTCTACTTTGATTCTGTCCACTCTAGATTCTGCCCACGTGTGGTTCCGTCTAACTGGGAGTCAGTCCACCTGGGTGTTTGACTATTTTGATTCTGTCCACTCGGAAGTCTGTTCACATGACGAACTTTAAACTAAGGATTGTGTTCGCAACTGGTTCTGTCCAATCTGGACTTTGCTCACTTTTGGTTCTGTCTACTTTGACTCCGTCCACTTTGGAGTGTAGCAACATGACATTTTGCCCATGTAGGATTTTGTCCACTATTGGTTCTGTCAAATCTGGATTCTACTCACTTTTGGTTGCGTCTACTTGGGAGTCTGTCCACTCGGGACTTTGTTCTATTTGATTTTGTCCATTTAAAACTCTGTTCGCATAAGAATCTTTTAACTAAGGATTGTGTCCACAGCTAGTTCTTCCAATCTGGATCGTGCTCACTTTTGTTTCTGACTACTTGAAAGTCTATGCACCTGGGTGTTTGTCTACTTGGAATCTGTCCTCTCGGGAGTCTTCCACATACTACTCTGCCCACATAGGATTGTATCAACTATTTGTTCGGTCAATTGTTGATTCTGCTGACGTTCAGTCCTGTCTACTTGGGAGTCAGTCCACCTGGGTGTCCGTCTACTTGCAATCCGTCGCCTTGGGGAATGTCCACATGATATTCTGCCCACATAGGATTGTGTCCACTAATTGTTCTTTCAACTCTGGATTGTTCTCAATTTTGGTACTGTCTACCTTGGAATCTGTCGGCCTGGGACTTTGTCTACTTTGTTTCTGTCCACTCTGGATTCTGCCAACGTGTGGTTCTGTCTAACTGCGAGTCAGTCAACCTGGTTGTTTGTCTATTTTGATTCTGTCCACTCGGAAGTCTGTTCACATGACAAACTTTAAACTGAGGATTGTGTTCACTCCTTGTTCGGTCTAACCTGGATTTTGCTCACTTTTGGTTCTGTCTACTTTGAATCCGTTCACTTGGGAGTCTGGCAACATGACATTCTGCCCATGTAGGATTGTGTCCACTATTGGTTCTGTCAAATCTGGATTCTACTCACTTTTGCTTGCGTCTACTTGTGAATCTGTCCACCCGGGACTTTGTCTATTTTGATTCTGTCCACTCAAATCTCTGTCTGCATCTGAATTTTTAACTAAGGATTGTGTCTACAGCCGGTTCTTTCCAAGCTAGATTGTACTCAGTTTTGGTTCTGTCTACTTGAGAGTCTGTGCACTTGGGAGTCTGGCGACATGACATTCTGCCCATGTAGGATTGTGTCCACTATTGGTTCTGTCAAAACTTGGGAGTCTGTCCACCTGGGACTTTGTCTATTTTGGTTTGATCCACTCAAAACTCTGTCTGCATCAGAATCATTTAACTAAGGATGGTGTCCACAGCTAGTTCTTTCCAATCTGGATCGTGCTCATTTCTGTTTCTGACTACTTGAGAGTCTATGCACCTGGGTGTTTGTCTACTTAGAATCTGTCCACATTGGAGTCTAGCTACATCATATTCTTCCCAATTAGGATTGTGTCCACTCTTGGTTCTGTCAACTCTGGATTGTGCTCACTTTTGGTTCTCCTGGCTCCTGTCTACTTTGGAGTCTGTCCATCTGGGACTTTGTCTAGTTTGACTCTGTCCACTCTGAAGTCTTGTCATATAACGAACTTTTAACTAAGGATTGTGCTCACAGCTGGTTATGTCGAATCTGAATTCTGCTCACTTTTGGTTCTGTCTAATTTGAATCGGTCCACTCGGGAGTCTGGGAACATGAGATTCTGCACACGTAGGATTGTGTTCACTATTGGTTTTGTCGAAGCTGGATTCTACTCACTGTTGATTCCGTCTACTTGGGATTATGTTCATTAAGGACTTTTTCGATTTCGGTCATGTCCACTTGGCATTCTGTTCACCTGGATGTTTGTCTATTTCGATTCTGTCTACGTGGGAGTCAGCCCTTATGAAATTCATTCCACATAGGACTGCGACCACAATAAGGTCCGTCCAATCTGGCTTGTGGACACCTTTGGTTCTGTCTACTTGGGAGTCTCTCCACCTGGGTGTTTGTCTGACTGGTTTCTGTAATCTCGGAAAACTGTGCTCATGATATTCTTTCAAGTAAGGACTGTGTCAATGAATGGTTGCTTCCACTCTGGATTCTGCACACTTTTGGCTCGGTTAACATGGCATTATGTCCATACAGGAATTTTTCTAATTGAGATTCCTTCCAATTCGGAATCGGTCCAAAAAGGCACCTGTCTACTTGGGATTATGTCGACCTTGGACTTTGTTTACTTGGATTCTGTCCATGTGGAAGTGTGTCCATTTGAAAATTTGTCAACTATGGTTTCTGTCCACGATTGGTTCTGTCCAATCTGGTTTTTGCTCACTTCTGGTTCTGTCTTATTAGGAATCTGTCCAACTGGGACTTTGTCTACTTTGATTCTGTCCACTCGAAAGTCTGTTCACATGACGAACTTTTAACTAAGGATTGTGTTCACAGCTAGTTCTGTCCAATCTGGATTTTGATCACCTTTGGTTCTGTTGACTTTGAATCGGTCCACTTGGGAGTTTGGCCCCATGACTTTCTGCCCACGTAGGATTGTGTCCACTATTGGTTCTATTAACTCTGGATTTTGCTCACTTTTGGTCCTGTCTACTTGGGAGTCTGTCCACCAGGGACTTTGTCTACTTTGATTCTGTACACTCTGGATTCTGCCCACGTGTGGTTCCGTCTAACTGGGAGTCAGTCCACCTGGGTGTTAGTCTATTTTGATTCTGTCCACTCAGAAGTCTGTTCACATGACGAACTTTAAACTAAGGATTGTGTTCACAGCTGGTTTTGTCCAATCTGGATTGTGCTCACTTTTTGTTCTCTCTACTTGAGAGTCTGTGCACTTGGGAGTCTGGAAACAAGACATTTTGCCACATTGTGTCCACCATTGGTTCTTTCAAATCTGGATTCTACTCACTGTTGGTTTTGTCTACTTGGGAGTCGCTCCATCCGGGACTTTGTCTACTTTGATTCTGTCCACTCAAAACTCTGTCTACATGAGAATCTTTTAACTAAGGATGGTGTCCACAGCTAGTTCTGTCCAATCTGGATTGTGCTCACTTTTGGTTCCGTCTATTAGAGAGTCTGTCCTCTTGGGTGGTTGTCTACTTAGAATCTGTCCACTCGGGAGTCTCGCCACAGAATATTCTGCCCAAAGAGGATTGTATCAACTATTTGTTCGGTCAATTGTTGATTCTGCTGACGTTCAGTCCTGTTTACTTGGGAGTCTGTCCACCTGGGTGTCTGTCTACTTGCAATCCGTATATTTGGGAGTCTAGCCACATAACATTCTGCCCAGATAGGATTGTGTCCATTATTGGTTCTTTCAACTCTGGATTGTGCTCAATTTTGGTACTTTCTACCTTGGAGTCCGTCGGCCTGGGACTTTGTCTACTTTGATTCTGTCCACTCTGGATTCTGCCCATGCGTGGTTCCGTCTAACTGCCAGTCAGTCCACCTGGGTGTTTGTCTATTTTGATTCCGTCCACTCGGAAGTCTGTTCACATGACGAACTTTAAACTAAGGATTGTGTTCGCAACTGGTTCTCTCCAATCTGGATTTTGCTCACTTTTGGTTCTGTCTACTTTGACTCTGTCCACTTTGGAGTCGGGCAACATGATATTTTGCCCATGTAGGATTGTGTCCACTTTTCCACTATTGGTTCTGTCAAATCTGGATTCTCCTCACTGTTGGTTGCGTCTACTTGAGAGTTTGTCCACCTGGGACTTTTTCTGTTTTGATTCTGTCAACTCAAAACTCTGCTCGCATCAGAATCTTTTAACTAAGGATTGTGTGCACAGCTAGTTCCTTCCAATCTGGATTGTGCTCACTTTTGATTCCGTCTACTTGAGAGTCTGTGCACTTGGGAGTCTTGCAACATGACATTCTGCCACATTGTGTCCACTATTGGTTCTGTCAAATCTGCATTCTACTCACTGTTGGCTTTGTCTACTTGGGATTCTTTCCACCCGGAACTTTATCTACTTTGATTCTGTCCACTCGAAACTCTGTCTACATGAGAATCTTTTAACTATGGATGGTGTCTGCAGCTAGGTATGTCCAATCTGGATTGTGCTCACTTTTTGTTCTGTCTACTAGGGAGTCTGTCCACCTGGGTGTTTGTCTACTTGGAATATTGCCCACATAGCATTTTATCAACTATTTGTTTGGTCAATTTTTGATTCTGCTAATGTTGAGTCCTGTCTACTTGGGAGTCAGTCTACATGGGTTTCTGTCTACTTGCAATGCATCTACTTTTGAGTCTGGCCACATTAAAAATCTGCCCACATAGGATTGTGTCCATTATTGGTTCTGTCAACTCTGGATTGTGCTCAATTTTGGTACAGTCTACCTTGGAGTCTGTCAGCCTGGGACTTTGTCTCCTTTCATTCCGTCCACTCTGGATTCTGCCCACGTGTGGTTCCGTCTAACTGGGAGTCACTCCACCTGGGTGTTTGCCTTTTTGATTCTGTCCACTCATAAGTCCGTTCACATGACGAACTTTAAACTAAGGATTGTGTCCACTGCTAGTTCCTTCCAATCTGGATTGTGCTCACTGTTTTTATTCCGTCTATTTGAGAGTCTGTGCACTTGGGAGTCTGGCAACATGACATTCTGCCACATTGTGTCCACCACTGGTTCTGTCAAATATGGACTCTACTCACTGTTGGTTTTGTCTACTTGGGAATCTGTCCACCCGGGATATTGTCTACTTTGATTCTCTCCACTCGAAACTCTGTCTACATGAGAATCTTTTAACTAAGAATGGTGTCCACAGCTAGTTCTGTCCAATCTGGATTGTGCTCACTTTTGGTTCTGTCTACTAGGGAGTCTGTCCACATTGGTGTTTGTCTACTTGGAATCTGTCCACTCGGGAGTCTCGCCACATACTATTCCGCCCACATAGCATTGTATCAACTATCTGTTCGGTCAATTGTTGATTCTGCTGACCTTCAGTGCTGTCTACTTTGGAGTCAGTCTACCTGGGTGTCTGTCTACTTGCAACGCATCTACTTTTGAGTCTTGCCACATTAAAATATTGCCCACATAGAATTGTGTCCATTATTGGTTCTGTCAACTTTTGATTGTGCTCAATTTTGGTACTGTATATTTGGGAGTCTGTCGGCCTGGGACTTTGTCTACTTTGATTCTGTCCACTCTAGATTCTGCCCACGTGTGGTTCCGTCTAACTGGGAGTCAGTCCACCTGGGTGTTTGACTATTTTGATTCTGTCCACTCGGAAGTCTGTTCACATGACGAACTTTAAACTAAGGATTGTGTTCGCAACTGGTTCTGTCCAATCTGGACTTTGCTCACTTTTGGTTCTGTCTACTTTGACTCCGTCCACTTTGGAGTGTAGCAACATGACATTTTGCCCATGTAGGATTTTGTCCACTATTGGTTCTGTCAAATCTGGATTCTACTCACTTTTGGTTGCGTCTACTTGGGAGTCTGTCCACTCGGGACTTTGTTCTATTTGATTTTGTCCATTTAAAACTCTGTTCGCATAAGAATCTTTTAACTAAGGATTGTGTCCACAGCTAGTTCTTCCAATCTGGATCGTGCTCACTTTTGTTTCTGACTACTTGAAAGTCTATGCACCTGGGTGTTTGTCTACTTGGAATCTGTCCTCTCGGGAGTCTTCCACATACTACTCTGCCCACATAGGATTGTATCAACTATTTGTTCGGTCAATTGTTGATTCTGCTGACGTTCAGTCCTGTCTACTTGGGAGTCAGTCCACCTGGGTGTCCGTCTACTTGCAATCCGTCGCCTTGGGGAATGTCCACATGATATTCTGCCCACATAGGATTGTGTCCACTAATTGTTCTTTCAACTCTGGATTGTTCTCAATTTTGGTACTGTCTACCTTGGAATCTGTCGGCCTGGGACTTTGTCTACTTTGTTTCTGTCCACTCTGGATTCTGCCAACGTGTGGTTCTGTCTAACTGCGAGTCAGTCAACCTGGTTGTTTGTCTATTTTGATTCTGTCCACTCGGAAGTCTGTTCACATGACAAACTTTAAACTGAGGATTGTGTTCACTCCTTGTTCGGTCTAACCTGGATTTTGCTCACTTTTGGTTCTGTCTACTTTGAATCCGTTCACTTGGGAGTCTGGCAACATGACATTCTGCCCATGTAGGATTGTGTCCACTATTGGTTCTGTCAAATCTGGATTCTACTCACTTTTGGTTGCGTCTACTTGTGAATCTGTCCACCCGGGACTTTGTCTATTTTGATTCTGTCCACTCAAATCTCTGTCTGCATCTGAATTTTTAACTAAGGATTGTGTCTACAGCCGGTTCTTTCCAAGCTAGATTGTACTCAGTTTTGGTTCTGTCTACTTGAGAGTCTGTGCACTTGGGAGTCTGGCGACATGACATTCTGCCCATGTAGGATTGTGTCCACTATTGGTTCTGTCAAAACTTGGGAGTCTGTCCACCTGGGACTTTGTCTATTTTGGTTTGATCCACTCAAAACTCTGTCTGCATCAGAATCTTTTAACTAAGGATGGTGTCCACAGCTAGTTCTTTCCAATCTGGATCGTGCTCATTTCTGTTTCTGACTACTTGAGAGTCTATGCACCTGGGTGTTTGTCTACTTAGAATCTGTCCACATTGGAGTCTAGCTACATCATATTCTTCCCAATTAGGATTGTGTCCACTCTTGGTTCTGTCAACTCTGGATTGTGCTCACTTTTGGTTCTCCTGGCTCCTGTCTACTTTGGAGTCTGTCCATCTGGGACTTTGTCTAGTTTGACTCTGTCCACTCTGAAGTCTTGTCATATAACGAACTTTTATCTAAGGATTGTGCTCACAGCTGGTCATGTCGAATCTGAATTCTGCTCACTTTTGGTTCTGTCTAATTTGAATCGGTCCACTCGGGAGTCTGGGAACATGAGATTCTGCACACGTAGGATTGTGTTCACTATTGGTTTTGTCGAAGCTGGATTCTACTCACTGTTGATTCCGTCTACTTGGGATTATGTTCATTAAGGACTTTTTCGATTTCGGTCATGTCCACTTGGCATTCTGTTCACCTGGATGTTTGTCTATTTCGATTCTGTCTACGTGGGAGTCAGCCCTTATGAAATTCATTCCACATAGGACTGCGACCACAATAAGGTCTGTCCAATCTGGCTTGTGGACACCTTTGGTTCTGTCTACTTGGGAGTCTCTCCACCTGGGTGTTTGTCTGACTGGTTTCTGTAATCTCGGAAAACTGTGCTCATGATATTCTTTCAAGTAAGGACTGTGTCAATGAATGGTTGCTTCCACTCTGGATTCTGCACACTTTTGGCTTGGTTAACATGGCATTATGTCCATACAGGAATTTTTCTAATTGAGATTCCTTCCAATTCGGAATCGGTCCAAAAAGGCACCTGTCTACTTGGGATTATGTCGACCTTGGACTTTGTTTACTTGGATTCTGTCCATGTGGAAGTGTGTCCATTTGAAAATTTGTCAACTATGGTTTCTGTCCACGATTGGTTCTGTCCAATCTGGTTTTTGCTCACTTCTGGTTCTGTCTTATTAGGAATCTGTCCAACTGGGACTTTGTCTACTTTGATTCTGTCCACTCGAAAGTCTGTTCACATGACGAACTTTTAACTAAGGATTGTGTTCACAGCTAGTTCTGTCCAATCTGGATTTTGATCACCTTTGGTTCTGTTGACTTTGAATCGGTCCACTTGGGAGTTTGGCCCCATGACTTTCTGCCCACGTAGGATTGTGTCCACTATTGGTTCTATTAACTCTGGATTTTGCTCACTTTTGGTCCTGTCTACTTGGGAGTCTGTCCACCAGGGACTTTGTCTACTTTGATTCTGTCTACTTTGGATTCTGCCCACGTATGGTTTTTTCTAATTGGGATTCAGTCCACCCTGGTGTTTGTCTATTTTGAATCCGTCCACTTGGGCTTCTGGCCACATGACATTCTGCCCACATAGGATTTTGTCCTCTATTGGTTCCGTCAACTCTGGATTGTGCTCACGTTTGGTTCTGTCTTCTTTGTAGTCTGTCCAACTAGATGTTTGTCTATATGGATGCTGTCCACTTGGAAGTCTGGCCACATGACTTTCCGCCCACGTAGGATTGTGTCCAGTATTGGTTCTCTCAACTCTGGATTTTGCTTACTTTTGTTCCTGTCTAATTGGTAGTCTGTTCACCTGGGACTTTGTCTACTTTGATTCTGTCCACTTTGTAATCTGTCCACGGGCTGTTCTGTCTAAATGGGACTCAGTCCACCTAAGTGTTTGTCTATTTTGAATCCGTCCACTTGGGAGTCTGGCCAAATGACATTCTGCGCCCTGTCAACTCTGGATTGTGCTCACTTTTGGTTCTCCTGGCTCCTGTCTACTTTGGAGTTTGTCCACCTGGGACTTTGTGTAGTTTGATTCTGTCCACTCAGAAGTCTGTTCACATGACGAACTTTTAACTAAGGATTGTGTTCACAGCTGGTTCTGTCCAATCTGGATTCTGCTCACTTTTGGTTCCGTCTAAATTTAATCTGCACACTTTTGGCTCGGTTTACATGGGATGATGTCCATACAGGAATTTTTTTAATTGAGATTCCACCCAATTCGGAATCTGTCCAAAAAGGCACCTGTCTACTTGGGATTATGTTGACCTTGAACTTTGTTAACTTGAATTCTTTCCATTTGGAAGTGTGTCCATATGAAAATTTGTCAACCATGGATTGTGTACACGATTGGTTTTGTCCAATCTGGTTTGTGCTCACCTTTACTTCTGTTTACTTGGGAGTCTGTCCATCTGGGGCTTTGGTCTACTTTGATTCTGTCCACTGGGAAGTCTGTTCACATGTGGTTCTGTCTAATTGGGATTCAGTTCACATGGGTGTTTGTCTATTTTGAATCCGTCCACTTCGGAGTCTGGCCAGATGACATTCTGCGCGCTTAGAATTGTATCCACTCTTGGTTCTGTCAACTCTGGATTGTGCTCACTTTTGGTTCTCCTGGCTCCTGTCGACTTTGGAGTCTGTCCATCTGTGACTTTGTCTAGTTTGATTCTGTCAACTCGGAAGTCTGTTTATATAACGAACTTTTAACTAAGGATTGTGTTCACAGCTGGTTCTGTCCAATCTGAATTTTCCACTTGGGGGATTGTTCACCTGGGACTTTGTCTAGTTTGATTCTGTCCATTCGGAAGTCTGTTCACATGACGAACTTTTAAGTAAGGATTGTGTTCACAGCTGGTTCTGTCCAATCTGGATTCTGATCACTTTTGGATCTGTTGACTCTGAATCGGTCCACTTGGGAGTCTGGCCACATGACATTCTGTCCACATAGAATTGTGTCCACTATTGGTTCTCTAACTCCCTGGATTCTGCTTACAATTGGCTCTGTCTAATTGGGATTCCGTCCACCTGGCTGTTTGTCTATTTTGAATCCGTCCACTTGGGAGTCTGGCCACATGACATTCTGCCCACATAGGATTGTGTTCACTATAGGTTGTCGCAACTCTGGCTTCTGCTCACATTTGGTTCTGTCTTCTTGGTAGTCTGTCCAACTAGATGTTTGTCTACTTGGATGCTGTCCACTTGGGAGTCTGGCCACATGGCTTCGGGCCACGTAGGCTTGCGTCCACTATGGTTCTGTCAATTCTTTTTTGTGCTCACTTTTGGTTCTGTCTACTTGGGAGTCTGTCCACCTGGGACTTAGTCTACTTTGATTCTGTTCACTCTGGATTCTGCCCACGTGTGTTTCTGTCTAATTGGAATACAGATCACCTGGGTGTTTGTCTCTTTTGAATCCGTCCACTTGGGAGTCTGGCCACATGACATTCTGCGCACATAGGATTGTGTCCACTCTTGGTTCTGTCAACTCTGGATTGTGCTCACTTTTGGTTCTCCTGGCTCCTGTCTACTTTAGAGTCCGTCCACCTGGAAATTTGTCTAGTTTGATTCTGTCCACTCGGAAGTCTATTCATATAACGAAGTTTTAACTAAAGATTGTGTTCACAGCTGGTTCTGTCCAATCTGGATTCTGCTCACTTTTAGTTCTGTCTACTTTGAATCAGTCCACTCGGGAGTCTGGCAACATGACACTCTGTCCATATTGGATTGTGTCTTCTATTGGTTCTGTCAAATCTAGATTCTACTTACTGGGACTTTGCCTTGTTTGATTCTGTCCACTTGGAAGTCTGTTCGCATGACGAACCTTTAACTGAGGATTGTGTTCACGGCTGGTTCAGTCCAATCTGGATTTTACACTTGGGAGTTTGTCCACCTGGGACTTTGTCTATTTTGATTTTGTCCACTCTGGATTCTGGCCACGTGTGGTTCTGTCTAATTGGGATTCAGTCCACTTGGGTTTTTGTCTATTTTGAATCCGTCCACTTTGGAGTCTGGCCACATGACATTCTGCGCACATAGTATTGTGTCCACCCTTGGTTCTGTCAACTCTGGATTGTGCTCACTTTTGGTTCTCCTGGCTCCTGTCTACTTGGGGGTCTGTCCATCTGGGACTTTGTGTAGTTTGATTCTGTCCACTCAGAAGTCTTTTCACATAGCGAACTTTTCACTAAGGATTGTGTTCACAGCTGCTTCTGCCCAATCTGAATTTTACACTTTGGAGTTTGTCCACTTTGGACCTTGTCTAGTTTGATTCTGTCCACTCGGAAGTCTGTTCACATGACGAACTTTTAACTAAGGATTGTGCTCACCTTTGGCTCCGTCTAATTTGAATCGGTCCACTTGGGAGTCTGGCAACATGAAATTCTGTCCATGTAGGATTGTGTCTACTATTGGATTTGTCAAATCTGGATTCTACTTACTGGGACTTTGCCTAGTTTGATTCTGTGCACTCGGAAGTCTGTTCATATAACGATCTTTTAACTAAGGATTGTGTTCACAACTGGTTCTGTCCAATCTGGATTCTGCTCACTTTTAGTTCTGTCTACTTGAATGTCTGTCCACTCGGGACTTTGTTCTATTTGATTTTGTCCATTTAAAACTCTGTTCGCATAAGAATCTTTTAACTAAGGATTGTGTCCACAGCTAGTTCTTCCAATCTGGATCGTGCTCACTTTTGTTTCTGACTACTTGAAAGTCTATGCACCTGGGTGTTTGTCTACTTGGAATCTGTCCTCTCGGGAGTCTTCCACATACTACTCTGCCCACATAGGATTGTATCAACTATTTGTTCGGTCAATTGTTGATTCTGCTGACGTTCAGTCCTGTCTACTTGGGAGTCAGTCCACCTGGGTGTCCGTCTACTTGCAATCCGTCGCCTTGGGGAATGTCCACATGATATTCTGCCCACATAGGATTGTGACCACTAATTGTTCTTTCAACTCTGGATTGTTCTCAATTTTGGTACTGTCTACCTTGGAATCTGTCGGCCTGGGACTTTGTCTACTTTGTTTCTGTCCACTCTGGATTCTGCCAACGTGTGGTTCTGTCTAACTGCGAGTCAGTCAACCTGGTTGTTTGTCTATTTTGATTCTGTCCACTCGGAAGTCTGTTCACATGACAAACTTTAAACTGAGGATTGTGTTCACTCCTTGTTCGGTCTAACCTGGATTTTGCTCACTTTTGGTTCTGTCTACTTTGAATCCGTTCACTTGGGAGTCTGGCAACATGACATTCTGCCCATGTAGGATTGTGTCCACTATTGGTTCTGTCAAATCTGGATTCTACTCACTTTTGGTTGCGTCTACTTGTGAATCTGTCCACCCGGGACTTTGTCTATTTTGATTCTGTCCACTCAAATCTCTGTCTGCATCTGAATTTTTAACTAAGGATTGTGTCTACAGCCGGTTCTTTCCAAGCTAGATTGTACTCAGTTTTGGTTCTGTCTACTTGAGAGTCTGTGCACTTGGGAGTCTGGCGACATGACATTCTGCCCAAGTAGGATTGTGTCCACTATTGGTTCTGTCAAAACTTGGGAGTCTGTCCACCTGGGACTTTGTCTATTTTGGTTTGATCCACTCAAAACTCTGTCTGCATCAGAATCTTTTAACTAAGGATGGTGTCCACAGCTAGTTCTTTCCAATCTGGATCGTGCTCATTTCTGTTTCTGACTACTTGAGAGTCTATGCACCTGGGTGTTTGTCTACTTAGAATCTGTCCACATTGGAGTCTAGCTACATCATATTCTTCCCAATTAGGATTGTGTCCACTCTTGGTTCTGTCAACTCTGGATTGTGCTCACTTTTGGTTCTCCTGGCTCCTGTCTACTTTGGAGTCTGTCCATCTGGGACTTTGTCTAGTTTGACTCTGTCCACTCTGAAGTCTTGTCATATAACGAACTTTTAACTAAGGATTGTGCTCACAGCTGGTTATGTCGAATCTGAATTCTGCTCACTTTTGGTTCTGTCTAATTTGAATCGGTCCACTCGGGAGTCTGGGAACATGAGATTCTGCACACGTAGGATTGTGTTCACTATTGGTTTTGTCGAAGCTGGATTCTACTCACTTTTGGTTGCGTCTACTTGTGAATCTGTCCACCCGGGACTTTGTCTATTTTGATTCTGTCCACTCAAATCTCTGTCTGCATCTGAATTTTTAACTAAGGATTGTGTCTACAGCCGGTTCTTTCCAAGCTAGATTGTACTCAGTTTTGGTTCTGTCTACTTGAGAGTCTGTGCACTTGGGAGTCTGGCGACATGACATTCTGCCCATGTAGGATTGTGTCCACTATTGGTTCTGTCAAAACTTGGGAGTCTGTCCACCTGGGACTTTGTCTATTTTGGTTTGATCCACTCAAAACTCTGTCTGCATCAGAATCTTTTAACTAAGGATGGTGTCCACAGCTAGTTCTTTCCAATCTGGATCGTGCTCATTTCTGTTTCTGACTACTTGAGAGTCTATGCACCTGGGTGTTTGTCTACTTAGAATCTGTCCACATTGGAGTCTAGCTACATCATATTCTTCCCAATTAGGATTGTGTCCACTCTTGGTTCTGTCAACTCTGGATTGTGCTCACTTTTGGTTCTCCTGGCTCCTGTCTACTTTGGAGTCTGTCCATCTGGGACTTTGTCTAGTTTGACTCTGTCCACTCTGAAGTCTTGTCATATAACGAACTTTTAACTAAGGATTGTGCTCACAGCTGGTTATGTCGAATCTGAATTCTGCTCACTTTTGGTTCTGTCTAATTTGAATCGGTCCACTCGGGAGTCTGGGAACATGAGATTCTGCACACGTAGGATTGTGTTCACTATTGGTTTTGTCGAAGCTGGATTCTACTCACTGTTGATTCCGTCTACTTGGGATTATGTTCATTAAGGACTTTTTCGATTTCGGTCATGTCCACTTGGCATTCTGTTCACCTGGATGTTTGTCTATTTCGATTCTGTCTACGTGGGAGTCAGCCCTTATGAAATTCATTCCACATAGGACTGCGACCACAATAAGGTCTGTCCAATCTGGCTTGTGGACACCTTTGGTTCTGTCTACTTGGGAGTCTCTCCACCTGGGTGTTTGTCTGACTGGTTTCTGTAATCTCGGAAAACTGTGCTCATGATATTCTTTCAAGTAAGGACTGTGTCAATGAATGGTTGCTTCCACTCTGGATTCTGCACACTTTTGGCTCGGTTAACATGGCATTATGTCCATACAGGAATTTTTCTAATTGAGATTCCTTCCAATTCGGAATCGGTCCAAAAAGGCACCTGTCTACTTGGGATTATGTCGACCTTGGACTTTGTTTACTTGGATTCTGTCCATGTGGAAGTGTGTCCATTTGAAAATTTGTCAACTATGGTTTCTGTCCACGATTGGTTCTGTCCAATCTGGTTTTTGCTCACTTCTGGTTCTGTCTTATTAGGAATCTGTCCAACTGGGACTTTGTCTACTTTGATTCTGTCCACTCGAAAGTCTGTTCACATGACGAACTTTTAACTAAGGATTGTGTTCACAGCTAGTTCTGTCCAATCTGGATTTTGATCACCTTTGGTTCTGTTGACTTTGAATCGGTCCACTTGGGAGTTTGGCCCCATGACTTTCTGCCCACGTAGGATTGTGTCCACTATTGGTTCTATTAACTCTGGATTTTGCTCACTTTTGGTCCTGTCTACTTGGGAGTCTGTCCACCAGGGACTTTGTCTACTTTGATTCTGTCTACTTTGGATTCTGCCCACGTATGGTTTTTTCTAATTGGGATTCAGTCCACCCTGGTGTTTGTCTATTTTGAATCCGTCCACTTGGGCTTCTGGCCACATGACATTCTGCCCACATAGGATTTTGTCCTCTATTGGTTCCGTCAACTCTGGATTGTGCTCACGTTTGGTTCTGTCTTCTTTGTAGTCTGTCCAACTAGATGTTTGTCTATATGGATGCTGTCCACTTGGAAGTCTGGCCACATGACTTTCCGCCCACGTAGGATTGTGTCCAGTATTGGTTCTCTCAACTCTGGATTTTGCTTACTTTTGTTCCTGTCTAATTGGTAGTCTGTTCACCTGGGACTTTGTCTACTTTGATTCTGTCCACTTTGTAATCTGTCCACGGGCTGTTCTGTCTAAATGGGACTCAGTCCACCTAAGTGTTTGTCTATTTTGAATCCGTCCACTTGGGAGTCTGGCCAAATGACATTCTGCGCCCTGTCAACTCTGGATTGTGCTCACTTTTGGTTCTCCTGGCTCCTGTCTACTTTGGAGTTTGTCCACCTGGGACTTTGTGTAGTTTGATTCTGTCCACTCAGAAGTCTGTTCACATGACGAACTTTTAACTAAGGATTGTGTTCACTGCTGGTTCTGTCCAATCTGGATTCTGCTCACTTTTGGTTCCGTCTAAATTTAATCTGCACACTTTTGGCTCGGTTTACATGGGATGATGTCCATACAGGAATTTTTTTAATTGAGATTCCACCCAATTCGGAATCTGTCCAAAAAGGCACCTGTCTACTTGGGATTATGTTGACCTTGAACTTTGTTAACTTGAATTCTTTCCATTTGGAAGTGTGTCCATATGAAAATTTGTCAACCATGGATTGTGTACACGATTGGTTTTGTCCAATCTGGTTTGTGCTCACCTTTACTTCTGTTTACTTGGGAGTCTGTCCATCTGGGGCTTTGGTCTACTTTGATTCTGTCCACTGGGAAGTCTGTTCACATGTGGTTCTGTCTAATTGGGATTCAGTTCACATGGGTGTTTGTCTATTTTTAATCCGTCCACTTCGGAGTCTGGCCAGATGACATTCTGCGCGCTTAGAATTGTATCCACTCTTGGTTCTGTCAACTCTGGATTGTGCTCACTTTTGGTTCTCCTGGCTCCTGTCGACTTTGGAGTCTGTCCATCTGTGACTTTGTCTAGTTTGATTCTGTCAACTCGGAAGTCTGTTTATATAACGAACTTTTAACTAAGGATTGTGTTCACAGCTGGTTCTGTCCAATCTGAATTTTCCACTTGGGGGATTGTTCACCTGGGACTTTGTCTAGTTTGATTCTGTCCATTCGGAAGTCTGTTCACATGACGAACTTTTAAGTAAGGATTGTGTTCACAGCTGGTTCTGTCCAATCTGGATTCTGATCACTTTTGGATCTGTTGACTCTGAATCGGTCCACTTGGGAGTCTGGCCACATGACATTCTGTCCACATAGAATTGTGTCCACTATTGGTTCTCTAACTCCCTGGATTCTGCTTACAATTGGCTCTGTCTAATTGGGATTCCGTCCACCTGGCTGTTTGTCTATTTTGAATCCGTCCACTTGGGAGTCTGGCCACATGACATTCTGCCCACATAGGATTGTGTTCACTATAGGTTGTCGCAACTCTGGCTTCTGCTCACATTTGGTTCTGTCTTCTTGGTAGTCTGTCCAACTAGATGTTTGTCTACTTGGATGCTGTCCACTTGGGAGTCTGGCCACATGGCTTCGGGCCACGTAGGCTTGTGTCCACTATGGTTCTGTCAATTCTTTTTTGTGCTCACTTTTGGTTCTGTCTACTTGGGAGTCTGTCCACCTGGGACTTAGTCTACTTTGATTCTGTTCACTCTGGATTCTGCCCACGTGTGTTTCTGTCTAATTGGAATACAGATCACCTGGGTGTTTGTCTCTTTTGAATCCGTACACTTGGGAGTCTGGCCACATGACATTCTGCGCACATAGGATTGTGTCCACTCTTGGTTCTGTCAACTCTGGATTGTGCTCACTTTTGGTTCTCCTGGCTCCTGTCTACTTTAGAGTCCGTCCACCTGGAAATTTGTCTAGTTTGATTCTGTCCACTCGGAAGTCTATTCATATAACGAAGTTTTAACTAAAGATTGTGTTCACAGCTGGTTCTGTCCAATCTCGATTCTGCTCACTTTTAGTTCTGTCTACTTTGAATCAGTCCACTCGGGAGTCTGGCAACATGACACTCTGTCCATATTGGATTGTGTCTTCTATTGGTTCTGTCAAATCTAGATTCTACTTACTGGGACTTTGCCTTGTTTGATTCTGTCCACTTGGAAGTCTGTTCGCATGACGAACCTTTAACTGAGGATTGTGTTCACGGCTGGTTCAGTCCAATCTGGATTTTACACTTGGGAGTTTGTCCACCTGGGACTTTGTCTATTTTGATTTTGTCCACTCTGGATTCTGGCCACGTGTGGTTCTGTCTAATTGGGATTCAGTCCACTTGGGTTTTTGTCTATTTTGAATCCGTCCACTTTGGAGTCTGGCCACATGACATTCTGCGCACATAGTATTGTGTCCACCCTTGGTTCTGTCAACTCTGGATTGTGCTCACTTTTGGTTCTCCTGGCTCCTGTCTACTTGGGGGTCTGTCCATCTGGGACTTTGTGTAGTTTGATTCTGTCCACTCGGAAGTCTTTTTACATAGCGAACTTTTCACTAAGGATTGTGTTCACAGCTGCTTCTGCCCAATCTGAATTTTACACTTTGGAGTTTGTCCACCTTGGACCTTGTCTAGTTTGATTCTGTCCACTCGGAAGTCTGTTCACATGACGAACTTTTAACTAAGGATTGTGCTCACCTTTGGCTCCGTCTAATTTGAATCGGTCCACTTGGGAGTCTGGCAACATGAAATTCTGTCCATGTAGGATTGTGTCTACTATTGGATTTGTCAAATCTGGATTCTACTTACTGGGACTTTGCCTAGTTTGATTCTGTGCACTCGGAAGTCTGTTCATATAACGATCTTTTAACTAAGGATTGTGTTCAGAACTGGTTCTGTCCAATCTGGATTCTGCTCACTTTTAGTTCTGTCTACTTGAATGTCTGTCCACTCGGGACTTTGTTCTATTTGATTTTGTCCATTTAAAACTCTGTTCGCATAAGAATCTTTTAACTAAGGATTGTGTCCACAGCTAGTTCTTCCAATCTGGATCGTGCTCACTTTTGTTTCTGACTACTTGAAAGTCTATGCACCTGGGTGTTTGTCTACTTGGAATATGTCCTCTCGGGAGTCTTCCACATACTAATCTGCCCACATAGGATTGTATCAACTATTTGTTCGGTCAATTGTTGATTCTGCTGACGTTCAGTCCTGTCTACTTTGGAGTCAGTCCACCTGGGTGTCCGTCTACTTGCAATCCGTCGCCTTGGGGAATGTCCACATGATATTCTGCCCACATAGGATTGTGTCCACTAATTGTTCTTTCAACTCTGGATTGTTCTCAATTTTGGTACTGTCTACCTTGGAATCTGTCGGCCTGGGACTTTGTCTACTTTGTTTCTGTCCACTCTGGATTCTGCCAACGTGTGGTTCTGTCTAACTGCGAGTCAGTCAACCTGGTTGTTTGTCTATTTTGATTCTGTCCACTCGGAAGTCTGTTCACATGACAAACTTTAAACTGAGGATTGTGTTCACTCCTTGTTCGGTCTAACCTGGATTTTGCTCACTTTTGGTTCTGTCTACTTTGAATCCGTTCACTTGGGAGTCTGGCAACATGACATTCTGCCCATGTAGGATTGTGTCCACTATTGGTTCTGTCAAATCTGGATTCTACTCACTTTTGGTTGCGTCTACTTGTGAATCTGTCCACCCGGGACTTTGTCTATTTTGATTCTGTCCACTCAAATCTCTGTCTGCATCTGAATTTTTAACTAAGGATTGTGTCTACAGCCGGTTCTTTCCAAGCTAGATTGTACTCAGTTTTGGTTCTGTCTACTTGAGAGTCTGTGCACTTGGGAGTCTGGCGACATGACATTCTGCCCATGTAGGATTGTGTCCACTATTGGTTCTGTCAAAACTTGGGAGTCTGTCCACCTGGGACTTTGTCTATTTTGGTTTGATCCACTCAAAACTCTGTCTGCATCAGAATCATTTAACTAAGGATGGTGTCCACAGCTAGTTCTTTCCAATCTGGATCGTGCTCATTTCTGTTTCTGACTACTTGAGAGTCTATGCACCTGGGTGTTTGTCTACTTAGAATCTGTCCACATTGGAGTCTAGCTACATCATATTCTTCCCAATTAGGATTGTGTCCACTCTTGGTTCTGTCAACTCTGGATTGTGCTCACTTTTGGTTCTCCTGGCTCCTGTCTACTTTGGAGTCTGTCCATCTGGGACTTTGTCTAGTTTGACTCTGTCCACTCTGAAGTCTTGTCATATAACGAACTTTTAACTAAGGATTGTGCTCACAGCTGGTTATGTCGAATCTGAATTCTGCTCACTTTTGGTTCTGTCTAATTTGAATCGGTCCACTCGGGAGTCTGGGAACATGAGATTCTGCACACGTAGGATTGTGTTCACTATTGGTTTTGTCGAAGCTGGATTCTACTCACTGTTGATTCCGTCTACTTGGGATTATGTTCATTAAGGACTTTTTCGATTTCGGTCATGTCCACTTGGCATTCTGTTCACCTGGATGTTTGTCTATTTCGATTCTGTCTACGTGGGAGTCAGCCCTTATGAAATTCATTCCACATAGGACTGCGACCACAATAAGGTCCGTCCAATCTGGCTTGTGGACACCTTTGGTTCTGTCTACTTGGGAGTCTCTCCACCTGGGTGTTTGTCTGACTGGTTTCTGTAATCTCGGAAAACTGTGCTCATGATATTCTTTCAAGTAAGGACTGTGTCAATGAATGGTTGCTTCCACTCTGGATTCTGCACACTTTTGGCTCGGTTAACATGGCATTATGTCCATACAGGAATTTTTCTAATTGAGATTCCTTCCAATTCGGAATCGGTCCAAAAAGGCACCTGTCTACTTGGGATTATGTCGACCTTGAACTTTGTTAACTTGAATTCTTTCCATTTGGAAGTGTGTCCATATGAAAATTTGTCAACTATGGTTTCTGTCCACGATTGGTTCTGTCCAATCTGGTTTTTGCTCACTTCTGGTTCTGTCTTATTAGGAATCTGTCCAACTGGGACTTTGTCTACTTTGATTCTGTCCACTCGAAAGTCTGTTCACATGACGAACTTTTAACTAAGGATTGTGTTCACAGCTAGTTCTGTCCAATCTAGATTTTGATCACCTTTGGTTCTGTTGACTTTGAATCGGTCCACTTGGGAGTTTGGCCCCATGACTTTCTGCCCACGTAGGATTGTGTCCACTATTGGTTCTATTAACTCTGGATTTTGCTCACTTTTGGTCCTGTCTACTTGGGAGTCTGTCCACCAGGGACTTTGTCTACTTTGATTCTGTACACTCTGGATTCTGCCCACGTGTGGTTCCGTCTAACTGGGAGTCAGTCCACCTGGGTGTTAGTCTATTTTGATTCTGTCCACTCAGAAGTCTGTTCACATGACGAACTTTAAACTAAGGATTGTGTTCACAGCTGGTTTTGTCCAATCTGGATTGTGCTCACTTTTTGTTCTGTCTACTTGAGAGTCTGTGCACTTGGGAGTCTGGAAACAAAACATTTTGCCACATTGTGTCCACCATTGGTTCTTTTAAATCTGGATTCTACTCACTGTTGGTTTTGTCTACTTGGGAGTCGCTCCATCCGGGACTTTGTCTACTTTGATTCTGTCCACTCAAAACTCTGTCTACATGAGAATCTTTTAACTAAGGATGGTGTCCACAGCTAGTTCTGTCCAATCTGGATTGTGCTCACTTTTGGTTCCGTCTATTAGAGAGTCTGTCCTCTTGGGTGGTTGTCTACTTAGAATCTGTCCACTCGGGAGTCTCGCCACAGAATATTCTGCCCAAATAGGATTGTATCAACTATTTGTTCGGTCAATTGTTGATTCTGCTGACGTTCAGTCCTGCTTACTTGGGAGTCTGTCCACCTGGGTGTCTGTCTACTTGCAATCCGTATATTTGGGAGTCTAGCCACATAACATTCTGCCCAGATAGGATTGTGTCCATTATTGGTTCTTTCAACTCTGGATTGTGCTCAATTTTGGTACTTTCTACCTTGGAGTCCGTCGGCCTGGGACTTTGTCTACTTTGATTCTGTCCACTCTGGATTCTGCCCATGCGTGGTTCCGTCTAACTGCCAGTCAGTCCACCTGGGTGTTTGTCTATTTTGATTCCGTCCACTCGGAAGTCTGTTCACATGACGAACTTTAAACTAAGGATTGTGTTCGCAACTGGTTCTCTCCAATCTGGATTTTGCTCACTTTTGGTTCTGTCTACTTTGACTCTGTCCACTTTGGAGTCGGGCAACATGATATTTTGCCCATGTAGGATTGTGTCCACTTTTCCACTATTGGTTCTGTCAAATCTGGATTCTCCTCACTGTTGGTTGCGTCTACTTGAGAGTTTGTCCACCTGGGACTTTTTCTGTTTTGATTCTGTCAACTCAAAACTCTGCTCGCATCAGAATCTTTTAACTAAGGATTGTGTGCACAGCTAGTTCCTTCCAATCTGGATTGTGCTCACTTTTGATTCCGTCTACTTGAGAGTCTGTGCACTTGGGAGTCTTGCAACATGACATTCTGCCACATTGTGTCCACTATTGGTTCTGTCAAATCTGCATTCTACTCACTGTTGGCTTTGTCTACTTGGGATTCTTTCCACCCGGAACTTTATCTACTTTGATTCTGTCCACTCGAAACTCTGTCTACATGAGAATCTTTTAACTATGGATGGTGTCTGCAGCTAGGTATGTCCAATCTGGATTGTGCTCACTTTTTGTTCTGTCTACTAGGGAGTCTGTCCACCTGGGTGTTTGTCTACTTGGAATATTGCCCACATAGCATTTTATCAACTATTTGTTTGGTCAATTGTTGATTCTGCTAATGTTGAGTCCTGTCTACTTGGGAGTCAGTCTACATGGGTTTCTGTCTACTTGCAATGCATCTACTTTTGAGTCTGGCCACATTAAAAATCTGCCCACATAGGATTGTGTCCATTATTGGTTCTGTCAACTCTGGATTGTGCTCAATTTTGGTACAGTCTACCTTGGAGTCTGTCAGCCTGGGACTTTGTCTCCTTTCATTCCGTCCACTCTGGATTCTGCCCACGTGTGGTTCCGTCTAACTGGGAGTCACTCCACCTGGGTGTTTGCCTTTTTGATTCTGTCCACTCATAAGTCCGTTCACATGACGAACTTTAAACTAAGGATTGTGTCCACTGCTAGTTCCTTCCAATCTGGATTGTGCTCACTGTTTTTATTCCGTCTATTTGAGAGTCTGTGCACTTGGGAGTCTGGCAACATGACATTCTGCCACATTGTGTCCACCACTGGTTCTGTCAAATATGGACTCTACTCACTGTTGGTTTTGTCTACTTGGGAATCTGTCCACCCGGGATATTGTCTACTTTGATTCTCTCCACTCGAAACTCTGTCTACATGAGAATCTTTTAACTAAGAATGGTGTCCACAGCTAGTTCTGTCCAATCTGGATTGTGCTCACTTTTGGTTCTGTCTACTAGGGAGTCTGTCCACATTGGTGTTTGTCTACTTGGAATCTGTCCACTCGGGAGTCTCGCCACATACTATTCCGCCCACATAGCATTGTATCAACTATCTGTTCGGTCAATTGTTGATTCTGCTGACCTTCAGTGCTGTCTACTTTGGAGTCAGTCTACCTGGGTGTCTGTCTACTTGCAACGCATCTACTTTTGAGTCTTGCCACATTAAAATATTGCCCACATAGAATTGTGTCCATTATTGGTTCTGTCAACTTTTGATTGTGCTCAATTTTGGTACTGTATATTTGGGAGTCTGTCGGCCTGGGACTTTGTCTACTTTGATTCTGTCCACTCTAGATTCTGCCCACGTGTGGTTCCGTCTAACTGGGAGTCAGTCCACCTGGGTGTTTGACTATTTTGATTCTGTCCACTCGGAAGTCTGTTCACATGACGAACTTTAAACTAAGGATTGTGTTCGCAACTGGTTCTGTCCAATCTGGACTTTGCTCACTTTTGGTTCTGTCTACTTTGACTCCGTCCACTTTGGAGTGTAGCAACATGACATTTTGCCCATGTAGGATTTTGTCCACTATTGGTTCTGTCAAATCTGGATTCTACTCACTTTTGGTTGCGTCTACTTGGGAGTCTGTCCACTCGGGACTTTGTTCTATTTGATTTTGTCCATTTAAAACTCTGTTCGCATAAGAATCTTTTAACTAAGGATTGTGTCCACAGCTAGTTCTTCCAATCTGGATCGTGCTCACTTTTGTTTCTGACTACTTGAAAGTCTATGCACCTGGGTGTTTGTCTACTTGGAATCTGTCCTCTCGGGAGTCCTCCACATACTACTCTGCCCACATAGGATTGTATCAACTATTTGTTCGGTCAATTGTTGATTCTGCTGACGTTCAGTCCTGTCTACTTGGGAGTCAGTCCACCTGGGTGTCCGTCTACTTGCAATCCGTCGCCTTGGGGAATGTCCACATGATATTCTGCCCACATAGGATTGTGTCCACTAATTGTTCTTTCAACTCTGGATTGTTCTCAATTTTGGTACTGTCTACCTTGGAATCTGTCGGCCTGGGACTTTGTCTACTTTGTTTCTGTCCACTCTGGATTCTGCCAACGTGTGGTTCTGTCTAACTGCGAGTCAGTCAACCTGGTTGTTTGTCTATTTTGATTCTGTCCACTCGGAAGTCTGTTCACATGACAAACTTTAAACTGAGGATTGTGTTCACTCCTTGTTCGGTCTAACCTGGATTTTGCTCACTTTTGGTTCTGTCTACTTTGAATCCGTTCACTTGGGAGTCTGGCAACATGACATTCTGCCCATGTAGGATTGTGTCCACTATTGGTTCTGTCAAATCTGGATTCTACTCACTTTTGGTTGCGTCTACTTGTGAATCTGTCCACCCGGGACTTTGTCTATTTTGATTCTGTCCACTCAAATCTCTGTCTGCATCTGAATTTTTAACTAAGGATTGTGTCTACAGCCGGTTATTTCCAAGCTAGATTGTACTCAGTTTTGGTTCTGTCTACTTGAGAGTCTGTGCACTTGGGAGTCTGGCGACATGACATTCTGCCCATGTAGGATTGTGTCCACTATTGGTTCTGTCAAAACTTGGGAGTCTGTCCACCTGGGACTTTGTCTATTTTGGTTTGATCCACTCAAAACTCTGTCTGCATCAGAATCTTTTAACTAAGGATGGTGTCCACAGCTAGTTCTTTCCAATCTGGATCGTGCTCATTTCTGTTTCTGACTACTTGAGAGTCTATGCACCTGGGTGTTTGTCTACTTAGAATCTGTCCACATTGGAGTCTAGCTACATCATATTCTTCCCAATTAGGATTGTGTCCACTCTTGGTTCTGTCAACTCTGGATTGTGCTCACTTTTGGTTCTCCTGGCTCCTGTCTACTTTGGAGTCTGTCCATCTGGGACTTTGTCTAGTTTGACTCTGTCCACTCTGAAGTCTTGTCATATAACGAACTTTTAACTAAGGATTGTGCTCACAGCTGGTCATGTCGAATCTGAATTCTGCTCACTTTTGGTTCTGTCTAATTTGAATCGGTCCACTCGGGAGTCTGGGAACATGAGATTCTGCACACGTAGGATTGTGTTCACTATTGGTTTTGTCGAAGCTGGATTCTACTCACTGTTGATTCCGTCTACTTGGGATTATGTTCATTAAGGACTTTTTCGATTTCGGTCATGTCCACTTGGCATTCTGTTCACCTGGATGTTTGTCTATTTCGATTCTGTCTACGTGGGAGTCAGCCCTTATGAAATTCATTCCACATAGGACTGCGACCACAATAAGGTCTGTCCAATCTGGCTTGTGGACACCTTTGGTTCTGTCTACTTGGGAGTCTCTCCACCTGGGTGTTTGTCTGACTGGTTTCTGTAATCTCGGAAAACTGTGCTCATGATATTCTTTCAAGTAAGGACTGTGTCAATGAATGGTTGCTTCCACTCTGGATTCTGCACACTTTTGGCTTGGTTAACATGGCATTATGTCCATACAGGAATTTTTCTAATTGAGATTCCTTCCAATTCGGAATCGGTCCAAAAAGGCACCTGTCTACTTGGGATTATGTCGACCTTGGACTTTGTTTACTTGGATTCTGTCCATGTGGAAGTGTGTCCATTTGAAAATTTGTCAACTATGGTTTCTGTCCACGATTGGTTCTGTCCAATCTGGTTTTTGCTCACTTCTGGTTCTGTCTTATTAGGAATCTGTCCAACTGGGACTTTGTCTACTTTGATTCTGTCCACTCGAAAGTCTGTTCACATGACGAACTTTTAACTAAGGATTGTGTTCACAGCTAGTTCTGTCCAATCTGGATTTTGATCACCTTTGGTTCTGTTGACTTTGAATCGGTCCACTTGGGAGTTTGGCCCCATGACTTTCTGCCCACGTAGGATTGTGTCCACTATTGGTTCTATTAACTCTGGATTTTGCTCACTTTTGGTCCTGTCTACTTGGGAGTCTGTCCACCAGGGACTTTGTCTACTTTGATTCTGTCTACTTTGGATTCTGCCCACGTATGGTTTTTTCTAATTGGGATTCAGTCCACCCTGGTGTTTGTCTATTTTGAATCCGTCCACTTGGGCTTCTGGCCACATGACATTCTGCCCACATAGGATTTTGTCCTCTATTGGTTCCGTCAACTCTGGATTGTGCTCACGTTTGGTTCTGTCTTCTTTGTAGTCTGTCCAACTAGATGTTTGTCTATATGGATGCTGTCCACTTGGAAGTCTGGCCACATGACTTTCCGCCCACGTAGGATTGTGTCCAGTATTGGTTCTCTCAACTCTGGATTTTGCTTACTTTTGTTCCTGTCTAATTGGTAGTCTGTTCACCTGGGACTTTGTCTACTTTGATTCTGTCCACTTTGTAATCTGTCCACGGGCTGTTCTGTCTAAATGGGACTCAGTCCACCTAAGTGTTTGTCTATTTTGAATCCGTCCACTTGGGAGTCTGGCCAAATGACATTCTGCGCCCTGTCAACTCTGGATTGTGCTCACTTTTGGTTCTCCTGGCTCCTGTCTACTTTGGAGTTTGTCCACCTGGGACTTTGTGTAGTTTGATTCTGTCCACTCAGAAGTCTGTTCACATGACGAACTTTTAACTAAGGATTGTGTTCACAGCTGGTTCTGTCCAATCTGGATTCTGCTCACTTTTGGTTCTGTCTAAATTTAATCTGCACACTTTTGGCTCGGTTTACATGGGATGATGTCCATACAGGAATTTTTTTAATTGAGATTCCACCCAATTCGGAATCTGTCCAAAAAGGCACCTGTCTACTTGGGATTATGTTGACCTTGAACTTTGTTAACTTGAATTCTTTCCATTTGGAAGTGTGTCCATATGAAAATTTGTCAACCATGGATTGTGTACACGATTGGTTTTGTCCAATCTGGTTTGTGCTCACCTTTACTTCTGTTTACTTGGGAGTCTGTCCATCTGGGGCTTTGGTCTACTTTGATTCTGTCCACTGGGAAGTCTGTTCACATGTGGTTCTGTCTAATTGGGATTCAGTTCACATGGGTGTTTGTCTATTTTTAATCCGTCCACTTCGGAGTCTGGCCAGATGACATTCTGCGTGCTTAGAATTGTATCCACTCTTGGTTCTGTCAACTCTGGATTGTGCTCACTTTTGGTTCTCCTGGCTCCTGTCGACTTTGGAGTCTGTCCATCTGTGACTTTGTCTAGTTTGATTCTGTCAACTCGGAAGTCTGTTTATATAACGAACTTTTAACTAAGGATTGTGTTCACAGCTGGTTCTGTCCAATCTGAATTTTCCACTTGGGGGATTGTTCACCTGGGACTTTGTCTAGTTTGATTCTGTCCATTCGGAAGTCTGTTCACATGACGAACTTTTAAGTAAGGATTGTGTTCACAGCTGGTTCTGTCCAATCTGGATTCTGATCACTTTTGGATCTGTTGACTCTGAATCGGTCCACTTGGGAGTCTGGCCACATGACATTCTGTCCACATAGAATTGTGTCCACTATTGGTTCTCTAACTCCCTGGATTCTGCTTACAATTGGCTCTGTCTAATTGGGATTCCGTCCACCTGGCTGTTTGTCTATTTTGAATCCGTCCACTTGGGAGTCTGGCCACATGACATTCTGCCCACATAGGATTGTGTTCACTATAGGTTGTCGCAACTCTGGCTTCTGCTCACATTTGGTTCTGTCTTCTTGGTAGTCTGTCCAACTAGATGTTTGTCTACTTGGATGCTGTCCACTTGGGAGTCTGGCCACATGGCTTCGGGCCACGTAGGCTTGTGTCCACTATGGTTCTGTCAATTCTTTTTTGTGCTCACTTTTGGTTCTGTCTACTTGGGAGTCTGTCCACCTGGGACTTAGTCTACTTTGATTCTGTTCACTCTGGATTCTGCCCACGTGTGTTTTTGTCTAATTGGAATACAGATCACCTGGGTGTTTGTCTCTTTTGAATCCGTCCACTTGGGAGTCTGGCCACATGACATTCTGCGCACATAGGATTGTGTCCACTCTTGGTTCTGTCAACTCTGGATTGTGCTCACTTTTGGTTCTCCTGGCTCCTGTCTACTTTAGAGTCTGTCCACCTGGAAATTTGTCTAGTTTGATTCTGTCCACTCGGAAGTCTATTCATATAACGAAGTTTTAACTAAAGATTGTGTTCACAGCTGGTTCTGTCCAATCTGGATTCTGCTCACTTTTAGTTCTGTCTACTTTGAATCAGTCCACTCGGGAGTCTGGCAACATGACACTCTGTCCATATTGGATTGTGTCTTCTATTGGTTCTGTCAAATCTAGATTCTACTTACTGGGACTTTGCCTTGTTTGATTCTGTCCACTTGGAAGTCTGTTCGCATGACGAACCTTTAACTGAGGATTGTGTTCACGGCTGGTTCAGTCCAATCTGGATTTTACACTTGGGAGTTTGTCCACCTGGGACTTTGTCTATTTTGATTTTGTCCACTCTGGATTCTGGCCACGTGTGGTTCTGTCTAATTGGGATTCAGTCCACTTGGGTTTTTGTCTATTTTGAATCCGTCCACTTGGGAGTCTGGCCACATGACATTCTGCGCACATAGTATTGTGTCCACCCTTGGTTCTGTCAACTCTGGATTGTGCTCACTTTTGGTTCTCCTGGCTCCTGTCTACTTGGGGTCTGTCCATCTGGGACTTTGTGTAGTTTGATTCTGTCCACTCGGAAGTCTTTTCACATAGCGAACTTTTCACTAAGGATTGTGTTCACAGCTGCTTCTGCCCAATCTGAATTTTACACTTTGGAGTTTGTCCACCTTGGACCTTGTCTAGTTTGATTCTGTCCACTCGGAAGTCTGTTCACATGACGAACTTTTAACTAAGGATTGTGCTCACCTTTGGCTCCGTCTAATTTGAATCGGTCCACTTGGGAGTCTGGCAACATGAAATTCTGTCCATGTAGGATTGTGTCTACTATTGGATTTGTCAAATCTGGATTCTACTTACTGGGACTTTGCCTAGTTTGATTCTGTGCACTCGGAAGTCTGTTCATATAACGATCTTTTAACTAAGGATTGTGTTCACAACTGGTTCTGTCCAATCTGGATTCTGCTCACTTTTAGTTCTGTCTACTTGAATGTCTGTCCACCTTGGATTTTGTCTACTTTGATTCTGTCCACTGTGGATTCTGCAGCGTGTGGTTCTGTCTAATTTGGATTCAGTCCACCTGTTTGTTTGTCTATTTTGAATCCGTCCACTTGGGAGTCTGGCCACATGAAGTTCTGCGCACATAGGATTGTGTCCACTCTTGGTTCTGTCAACTCTGGATTCTGCTCACTTTTGGTTCTCCTGGCTCCTGTCTACTTTGGAGTCTGTCCATCTGGGACTTTGTCTAGTTTGATTCTGTCCACTCGGAAGTCTGCTCTTATAATGAACTTTTAACTAAGGATTGTGTTCACAGCTGGTTCTGTCCAAGCTGAATTTTACACTTGGGAGTTTGTTCACCTGGGACTTTGTCTAGTTTGATTCTGTCCACTCGGAAGTCTGTTCACATGACGAACTTTTAACTAAGGATTGTGTCCACAGCAGGTTCTGTCTAATTCGGATTCTGATCATGTTTGGTTCTGTTGACTCTGAGTCGGTCCACTTGGGAGTCGGGCCACATGACATTCTGTCCACATAGGATTGTGTGCACTATTGGTTCTCAAAACCCTGGATTCTGCTCACATTTGGTTCGGTCTAATTGGGATTCAGTCCACCTGGCTGTTTGTCTATTTTGAATTCGTCCACTGGGGAGTCTGGCCACATGACATTCTGCGCACAAAGGATTGTGTACACTCTTGATTCTGTCAACTCTGGATTTTGCTCACTTTTAGTTCTCCTGGCTCCTGTCTACTTTGGAGTCTGTCCACCTGGGACTTTGTCTAGTTTGATTCTTTCCACTCGGAAGTCTTTTCATATAACGAACTTTTAACTAAAGATTGTGTTCACAGCTGGTTCTGTCCAATCTGGATTCTGCTCACTTTTAGTTCTGTCTACTTTGAGTCGGTTCACATGGGAGTCTGGCAACATGACATTCTGTCCATGTAGGATTGTGTGTACTATTGGTTCTGTCAAATCTGGATTCTACTTACCTGGACTTTGGCTAGTTTGATTCTGTCCACTCGGAAGTCTGTTCACATGACGAACTTTTAACCAAGGATTGTGTTCACGGCTGGTTCAGTTCAATCTGGATTTTACACTTTGGAGTTTGTCCACCTGGGACTTTGTCTACTTTGATTCTTTCCACTCTGGATTCTGCCCACGTGTGGTTCTGTCTAATTGGGATTCAGTCAACCTGAGTGTTTTTCTATTTTGAATCCATCCACTTGGGAGTCTGGCCACATGACATTCGGGGCACATAGAATTGTGTCCACTCTTGGATCTGTCAACTCTGGATTGTGCTCACCTTTGGTTCTCCTGGCTCCTGTCTACTTTGGAGTCTGTCCGTCAGGGACTTTGTCTAGTCTGATTCTGTCCACTCGCAAGTCTGTTCATATAATGAACTTTTCGCTAAGGATTGTGTTCACAGCTGGTTCTGTCCAATCTGAATTTTACACTTGGGAGTTTGTTTACCTGGGACTTTGTCTAGTTTGAGTCTGTCCATTCGGAAGTCTGTTCGCATGACGATTTTTTAACTAAGGATTGTGTTCACAGCTGGTTCTGTCCAATCTGAATTCTGCTCACTTTTGGTTCTGTCTAATTTGAATCAGTCCACTTGGGAGTCTGGCAACATGAGATTCTGCCCATGTAGGATTGTGTCCACTATTGGTTCTGTCGAATCTGGATTCTACTCACTGTTGGTTCTTTCTACTTGGGATTATGTTCATAAAGGACTCTTTCGATTTCGGTCATGTCCACTTGGCATTCTGTTCTCCTGGATGTTTGTGTACTTCGATTCTGTCCACTTGGGAGTCAGTCCATGTGAAATTCAGTCCACATAGGACTGTGACCACAATAAGGTCCGTCCAATCTGGCTTGTGGTCACCTTTAGTTCTGTCTACTTGGGAGTATTTCAACCTGGGTGTTTTTCTGACTGGTTCTGTAAGCTCGGAAAACTGTGCTCATGATATTCTTTCAAGTAAGGACTTTGTCAATGAATGGTTGCTTCCACTCTGGATTCTGCACACTTTTGGCTCGGTTAACATGGCTTTATGTCCATACAGGAACTTTTCTAATTGAGGGTCCATTCACTTCGGAATCTGTCCAAAAAGGCACCTGCCTACTTGGGATTATGTCGACCTTGGACTTTGTTTACTTGGATTCTGTCCATTCGGAAGTGTGTTCATATGAAAATTTGTCAACTATGGATTCTGTCCAGGATTGGTTTTGTCCAATCTAATTTTTGCTTACTTCTGGTTCTGTCTACTTAGAAGTGTGTCCACCTAGGACTTTGTCTACTTTGATTCTGTCCTCTCGGAAGTCTGTTCACATGACGAACTTTTAACGAAGGATTGTGTTCACAGCTGGTTCTGTCCAATCTGGATTCTGATCACTTTTGGTTCTGTTGACTTTCAATTAGGACGCTTGGGAGTCTGGCCACATGAAACTTTGCCCACGAAGCTTAGTGTCCACTAATGGTTCTGTCAACTCTCGATTCTGCTCACGTTTGGTTCTGTCTTCTTGGTTGACTGTCCATGTGGACTTTGTCTACCTTGAATCTGTTCACTCTGGATTCTGCCCGAGTGTGGTTCTGTTTAATTGGAATTCATTCCACCCGGGTGTTTTTCAATTTTTAATCCGTCCACTTGGGAGTCTGGCCACATGAGATTCTGCCCACATAGGATTGTGTCCACTCTTGGTTCTGTCAACTCTTGATTGTGCGCACATTTGGTTCTCCTGGCTCCTGTCTACTTCAGAGTTTGTCCACCTGGGACTTTTTCTAGTTTCATTATATCCACTTCGAGGTCTGTTTACATGACAAACTCTGAACTAAGGATTGTATTCACAGCTGGTTCCGTCCAATCTGGATTCTGCTCACTTTAGGTTCTGTCTACTTTGGGTCTGTCTACTTGGGAGACTGGCAACATGACATTCTGCCCATGTAAGATTGTGTTCACTAGAGGTTCTGTCAAATCTTGATTCTATTCACTGTTGGTTCCGTCTACTTTGGAGTCTGTCCTCCCGGGGCTTTGTCTATTTTGATTATGTCCACTCAAAACTTTGTCTACATGAGAATGTTTTAACTACGGATTGTGTCAACAGCTAGTTCTTTCCGATCTGGATTGTGCTCACTTTTGGTTCTGTCTACTTGAGAGTATGTGCACCTTTTTGTTTGTCTACTTAGAATCGGTCCACTCGGGAGTCTTGCCACATAATATTCTGCCAATATAGGATTATATCAAATATTTGTTCGGTCAATTAATGATTCTGCTGACGTTCAGTCTTGTCTACTTTTGAGTCAGTCCACCTGGGTGTCTGTCTACTTGCAATCTGTCTACTTGGGAGTCTGTCCACCTTGGTGTTTCTCTACTTGGAATCGTTCTACTCGGGAGTCTTGCCACATAATATACTGCCCACATAGGATTGTATCAACTATTTGTTCGGTCATTTGTTGATTCTGCTGACGTTCAGTTTTGTCTACTTGGGAGTCAGTCCTCCTGGGTGTCTGTCTACTTGCAATCTGTCTACTTGGGACTCGGTCCAACTGGGTGTTTTTCTACTTGGAATCGGTCTATTAGGGAGCCTGGTCACATGACATTCTTCTCATGTAGGATTGTGTCTACTATTGGTTCTGTCAACACTTGATTCGGCAAATTTTGGTTCTGTCTACTTGGGAGTAAGTCCACTTGGGTGTTTGACTACTTGGAATCGGTCCACTTTAGAGTCTGGCAACATGACAATCTGCCCACTTAGGATTGTGTCCACTATTGGTTGTATCAACTCTGGATTCTGCTCACGTTTGTTTCTGTCTACTTGGGATTATGTTCATAAAGAACTTTTTCTATTTTGGCCATTTCCACTTGGCATTCCTTTACCTGGATGTTTGTTTACTTCCATTCTTTCCATTTGGGAGTCATTCTTTATGACATTCAGTCCAAAAAGGACCGCGACCACAATAAGGTCCGTCGAAATTGGCTTGGGGTCACCTTTGGTTCTGTCTACTCGGGAGTATCTCCACCTGGGTGTTTGTCTGACTGGTTTCTGTAAACTCAGAAAACTGGGCACATGATATCTCGTCAAGTAAGGACTGCGTAAGCGAATGGTTGTTTCCACTCTGGATTCCGCAAACTTTTGACTCGGTTTACATGGGATTATGTCCATGCAGGAATTCTTCTAATTGAGATTCCATCCACTTCGGAATCTGTCCAGAAAGGCACCTGTCTACTTCGAATTATGTCGACCTTGGACTTTGTTTACTTGGATTCTGTTCATTTGGAAATGTGTCCATATGAAAATTTGTCAACTATGGATTCTGTCCACGATTGGTTCTGTTCAATCTGGTTTGTGCTCACTTCTGGTTCTGTCTACTTAGGTATCTGTCCAACTGGGACTTTGTCTACTTTGATTCTGTCCACTCGGAAGTCTGTTAACATGAAGAACTTTTAACTAAGGATTGTGTTCACAGCTGGTTCTGTCCAATCTGGATTTTGATCACTTTTGGTTCTTTTGACTTTGAATCGGTCAACTTGGGAGTCTGGCAACATGAAATTCTGCCCACGTAGGTTTTTGTCCACTATTGGTTCTCTCAACTCTGGATTCTGCTCACATTTGGTTCTGTCTTCTTAGTAGTCCGTCCAACTAAACGTTTGCCTACTTGAATGCTGTCCACTTGGGAGTTTAGCCACATGACTTTCTGCCCACATAGATTGGTGTCCACTAGTGGTTCTGTCAACTCTAGTTTTGTTCACTTTTGGTCCTGTCTACTTGGTGGTCTGTCCACCTGGGACTTTGTCTACTTTGATTCTGTCCACTCTGGATTCTGCCCACGTGTGGTTCTGTCTAATTGGGATTCAGTCCACCTGGGTGTTTGCCTATTTCTAATCCGTCTACTTGGGAGTCTGGCCACATGACATTCTGCCCACATAGGATTGTGTCCACTCTTGTTTCTGTCAACTCTGGATTGTGCTCACTTTTGGTTCTACTGGCTCTTGTCTACTTGGGGGTTTGTCCACCTGGGACTTTTTCTAGTTTGATTCTATCCACTCGGAAGTCTGATCACATGACGAAGTTTTAACTAAGGATTGTGTTCACGGCTGGTTCTCTCCAATCTGGATTCTGCTCACTTTTGGTTCTGTCTACTTTGAGTTTGTTCACTTGGGAGTCTGGCAACATGACATTCTGCCCATGTAGGATTGTGTCCACTATAGGTTCAGTCAAATCTGGATTCTATTCACTGTTGGTTCCATCTACTTGGGAGTCTGTCCTCCCTGAACTTTGTCTATTTTGAATCTGTCCACTCAAAATTCTGTCTACATGAGAATCTTTTAACTAAGAATTTTTTCCATAGCTAGTTCTTTCCGGTCTGGATTGTGCTCACTTGTGGTTCTGTCTACTTGAGAGTCTGTGCACCTGGTTGTTTGTCTACTTAGAATCTGTTCACTCGGGAGTCATGCCACATAATATTCGGCCCACATAGGATTGTATCAACTATTTGTTCGGTCAATTGTTGATTCTGCTGACGTTCAGTCTTGTCTACTTGGGAGTCAGACCACCTGGGTTTCTGTCTACTTGCATTCCGTCTACTTGGGAGTCTGTCCACCTGGGTGTTTGTCTACTTGGAATCGGTCCACTCGGGAGTCTCGCCACATAATATTCGGCCCACAAAGGATTGTATCAACTATTAGTTCGGTCAATTGTTTATTCTGCTGACGTTCGGTTCTGTCTCCTCGGGATTATGTTGATAAAGGACTTTTTCTAATTTAGTCATGTCCACTTGGCATTCTGTTCACCTGGATGTTTGTCTACTTCGATTCTGTCCACTTGGGAGTCAGTCCATATGACATTCAGTCCACATAGGACTGCGACCACAACAAGGTCTGTGCAAATTGGCTTGTGTTCACCTTTGGTTCTATCTACTTGGGAGTCTCTCAGCCAGGGTGTTTGTCTGACTGGTTTCTGTGAACTCAGAAAACTGTGCACATGATATTCTGTCAAGGAAGGACTGCATCAGCGAATGGTTGTTTCCACTCTGGATTCTGCACAATTTTGGCTGGGTTTAAATGGGATTATGTCCATGCAGGAATTTGTGTAATTGATATTCCATCCACCTCGGAATCTGTCCAAAAAGGCACCTGTCTACTTGGGATTATGTCGACCTTGAACTCTGTTTACTTGGATTCATTCCGTTTGAAGGTGTGTCCATATGAAAATTTGTCAACTATTGATTCTCTCCACGATATGTTCTGTCCAATCTGGTTTGTGCTCACTTCCGGTTCTTTCTATTTAGGAGTCTGTCCACCTGCGACTTTGTCTACTTTGATTCTGTCCACTCGGAAGTCTGTTAACATGAAGAACTTTTAACTAAGGATTGTGTTCACAGCTGATTCTGTTGTCCCAATCTGGATTTTGATCACTTTTGCTTCTGTTGACTTTGAATCGGTCCACTTGGGAGACTGGCCACATGAAATCCTGCCACGTAGGCTTGTGTCCACTATTGGTTCTCTCAACTCTGGATTCTGCTCACGTTTGGTTCTGTCTTCTTGGTAGTCTGTCCAACTTGATGTTTGTCTACTTGGATGCTGTCCATTTGGTAGTCTGGCCCCATGACTTTCTGCCCACGTAGGATTGTGTCCATTATTGGTTCTGTCAACTCTAGATTTTGCTCCCTTTTGGTCCTGTCTACTTGGCATTCTGTTCACCTGGATGTTTGTCTTCTTCGATTCTGTCAACTTTGGATTCTGCCCACGTGTGGTTCTGTCTAATTTGGATTCAGTCCACTTGGGTGTATGTCTATTTTGAAACCGTCCACCTGGGAGTCTGGCCACATGACATTCTGCCCAAATAGGATTGTGTCCACTATAGGTTCTGTAAAATCTTGATTCTACTCACATCGACTTTGTCTAGTTTGATTCTGTCCACTCGGAAGTCTGTTCACATGACGAACTTTTAACTAAGGATTGTGTTCACAGCTGGTTCTGTTGTCCCAATCTGGATTTTGATCACTTTTGCTTCTGTTGACTTTGAATCGGTCCACTTGGGAGACTGGCCACATGAAATCCTGCCACGTAGGTTTGTGTCCACTATTGGTTCTCTCAACTCTGGATTCTGCTCACGTTTGGTTCTGTCTTCTTGGTAGTCTGTCCAACTAGATGTTTGTCTACTTGGATGCTGTCCATTTGGTAGTCTGGCCCCATGACTTTCTGCCCACGTGGGATTGTGTCCATTATTGGTTCTGTCAACTCTAGATTTTGTTCCCTTTTGGTCCTGTCTACTTGGCATTCTGTTCACCTGGATGTTTGTCTTCTTCGATTCTGTCCACATTGGATTCTGCCCACGTGTGGTTCTGTCTAATTTGGATTCAGTCCACTTGAGTGTATGTCTATTTTGAAACCGTCCACCTGGGAGTCTGGCCACATGACATTCTGCCCAACTAGGATTGTGTCCACTATAGGTTCTGTCAAATCTTGATTCTACTCACAGGGACTTTGTCTAGTTTGATTCTGTCCACTCGGAAGTCTGTTCACATGACGAACTTTTAACTAAGGATTGTGTTCACAGCTGGTTTCTGTCCAATCTGAATTTTGCTCACTTTTGGTTCTTTCTACATTGAATATGTCCACTTGGGAAACTGGCAGCATGACATTCTGCCCACGTAGGATTGTGTCCACTATTGGTTCTGTCAAATCTGGATTCTATTCACTGTTGGTTCCGTCAACTTCGGAGTCTGTCCTCCTGGGACTTTGTCGATTTTGATTCGGTCCACTCAAAACTCTGTCTACATGAGAATCTTTTAACTAAGAATTGTGTCCACAGCTAGTTCTTTCCGGTCTGGATTCTGCTCACTTTTGGTTCTGTCTACTTGAGAGTCTGTGCACCTTGTTGTTTGTCAACTTAGAATCTGTCCACTCGGGAGTCTTGCCACATAATATTCGGCCCACATAGGATTGTATCAACTATTTGTTCGGTCAATTGTTGATTCTGCTGACGTTCAGTCTTGTCTACTTGGGAGTCAGACCACCTGGGTTTCTGTCTACTTGCATTCCGTCTACTTGGGAGTCTGTCCACCTGGGTGTTTGTCTACTTGGAATCGGTCCACTCGGGAGTCTTGCCACCTAAAATGCTGCCCACAAAGGATTGTATCAACTATGTGTTCGGTCAATTGTTTATTCTGCTGAAGTTCAGTCCTGTCTACTTGAGAGTCGGTCCAACTGGGTGTTTGTCTACTTGGAATCGGTCCAGTGTAGAGTCTGGCCAAATGACATTCTTCCCACGTAGGATTGTGTCCACTATTGGTTCTATCAACTCTGGATTTTGCTCACGTTTGGTTCTGTCTACTCGGGATTATGTTGATCAAGGACTTTTTCTATTTTGGTCATGTCCACTTGGCATTCTGTTCACCTGAATGTTTGTCTACTTGGATTGTGTCCACTTGGGAATCAGTCCATGTGACATTCAGTCCACATAGGACTGCGACCACAACAAGGTCTGTGCAAATTGGCTTGTGTTCACCTTTGGTTCTGTCTACTTGGGAGTCTTTCAGCCTGGGTGTTTGTCTGACTGGTTTCTGTGAACTCAGAAAACTGTGCACATGATATTCTGTCAAGGAAGGACTGCCTCAGCGAATGGTTGTTTCCACTCTGGATTCTGCACACTTTTGGCTGGGTTTACATGGGATTATGTCCATGCAGGAATTTTTCTAATTGAGATTCCATCCATTTTGGAATCTGTCCAAAAAGGCACCTGTCTACTTGGGATTATGTCGACCTTGAACTCTGTTTACTTGGAATCTTTCCGTTTGAAAGTGTGTCCATATGAAAATTTGTCAACTATTGATTCTCTCCACGATTTGTTCTGTCCAATCTGGTTTGTGCTCACTTCCGGTTCTTTCTATTTAGGAGTCTGTCCACCTGCGACTTTGTCTACTTTGATTCTGTCCACTCGGAAGTCTGTTAACATGAAGAACTTTTAACTAAGGATTGTGTTCACAGCTGGTTCTGTTGTCCCAATCTGGATTTTGATCACTTTTGGTTCTGTTGACTTTGAATCGGTCCACTTGGGAGTCTGGCCACATGAAATCCTGCCACGTAGGTTTGTGTCCACTATTGGTTCTCTCAATTCTGGATTCTGCTCACGTTTGGTTATGTCTTCTTGGTAGTCGGTGCAACTAGATGTTTGTCTACTTGGATGCTGTCTGCTTGGGAGTCTGGCCACTTGAATTTCTGCCCACGTAGGATTGTGTCCACTATTGGTTCTGTCAACTCTGAATTTTTCTCACTTTTGGTCTTGTCTTTTTGGGAGTGTGTCTACCTGGGACTTTGTCTATTTTGATTCTGCCCTTTTTGGATTCTGCCTACGTGTGGCTCTGTGTAATTGGGACTCAGTCCACTTGGGTGTATATCTATTTTGAATCCGTCTACCTGGGAGTATGGCTACATGACATTCTGCCCAAATAGGTTTGTGTCCACTCTTGGTTCTGTCAACTCTGGATTGTGCTAACGTTTTGCTCGGTCTACTTGGGATTATGTTCATAAAGGACTTTTTCTATTTGGGATCATGTCCACTTGGCATTCTGTTTACCTGGATGTTTGTCTACTTCGATTCTGTCCACTTGGGAGTCCGTCCATATGACATTCAGTCCACCTAGGATTGCGACAACAATAAGGTCTGTCCAATCTGACTTGTGGTCACATTTGTTCTGTGTACTAGGGAGTCTGTCCACTTGGGCTTTGTCTATATTGATTCCGTCCACTCGGAAGTCTGTTCAAATGACGAACTTCTAACTAAGGATTGGGTTCACAGCTGGTTCTGTCCACTTGGGAGTCCATCAACCGTGGTGTTTGTCTACATTGAATCTGTCCCATTGCGAGTCTGGCCACATAACATTCTGCCCAGGTAGGTTTGTGTTCACTATAGGTTCTATCAACTATGGCTTCTGCTCACGTTAGGTTCGGTGTACTTGGGATTATGTTCATAAAGGACTTTTTCTATTTGGGATCATGTCCACTTCGTATTCTACTCAACTGGATGTTTGTCTACTTCGATTCTGTCTACTTGGGAGTCCGTCCATATGACATTCAGTCCATATAGGATTGCAACAACAATAGGGTATGTCCAATCTGATTTTTGGTCACCTTTTGTTCTGTGTACTTTGGAGTCTGTCCACCTGGATGTTTGTCTGACTGGTTTCTGTCCACTTGGAAAACTGTGCAGATGGTATTCTGTCAGGTAAGGACTGTGTCAACAAATGGTTGTGTCCACTTTGGACTCTGCACACTTTTGTCTCCGTTTACTTGAGATTATGTCCATACAGGAGTTTTTCCAATTGAGATTCCAACCACTTCGGAATCTGTCCAAAAAGGTTCTTTCTACTTGGGATTCTGTCCACCTGGGACTTTGTCTACTTTGATTCCATCCATTCGGAAGTCTGTTCAAATGACGAACTTCTAACTAAGGATTGTGTTCACAGCTGGATCTGTCCACTTGGGATTCCGTTCACCGTGGTGTTTGTCTACATTGAATCTTTCCAATTGCGAGTCTGGCCACACAACATTCTGCCCAGGTAGGTTTGTGTCCACTATTGTTTCTCTCAACTCTGGATCCTGCTAATTTTGGATCTCTCTACTTGGGAGTCTCTCCACCTGGGTGTTTGTCTACTTGGAATCTTTCCACTTGGGAGTCTGGCCACATGACATTCTCCCCACGTAGGATTATGTCCACTATTGGTTCTGTCAACTCTGGATTCTGCTAATTTTTCGTTCCGTCTACTTGGGGGTCTGTTGACCAGGGACTTTGTCTACTTTGATTCTGTCCACTCGGACGTCTGTTCACATGATGAAAATTTTAACTAAGAATTATGTCCACAGTTGGTTCTGTCCAATCTGTATTCTGCTCATTTTTGGTTCTATCTACTTGGGAGTCTGTCCACCTGGGTGTTTGTCTACATGGAATCTGTCCACTCGGCAGTCTGGTTACATGACATTTTCCTCACGTAGGATTGTGTTCACTTATGGTTCTGTCAACACTGGACTCTCCCTAGGTGTGGTTCTTTTTACTTGGGATTATGTCCACCTTGGTCTTTGTTTACTTGGAAGCTGCCCACTTGGAAGTCTGGCCAAATTACATTCTGCCCATGTAAGATTGTGTTCACTATTGTTTCTGTCAACTCTGGATTCTGCTAATTTTGGTTCTCTCTACTTGGGAGTCTGTCCACCTGGGTTTTTGTTTACTTGGAATCTTGCCACTTGGGAGTCTGGCCACATGACATTCTTCCCAAATAGGATTGTTTCCAGAATTGGTTCTGTCAACTCTTGATTCTGCTCATGTTTGGTTCTTTCATCTTGGGAGTATGTCCAACTAGATGTGGGTCTACTTGGTTTCTGTCCAATTGGGAGTCAAGCTACATGACATTCTGGTCACATAGGATTGTATCCACTATTGTTTCTGTCAACTCTGGATTGTGCCTGCGTGTGTTTCTATCTACACAGGAGTCTGTTAACGTGGGTGCTTGTCTATTTGCTTCTGTCCCCTTGGTAGTCTGGCCATATGACATTCTGCCCACGTAGGATAGTGTCCACTATTGATTCTGTCAACTCTGGATTCTGCTCACGTTTGATTTCGTCTTCTTGGAAGTCTGTCCAACTGGATGTTTTTCTACTTGGATTCTGTCCATCTTGGGAATCTCGCCACATGACATTCTGCCCACGTAAGATTGTGTCCAATATTGGTTCTGTCCACTCTGGATTCTGCCCACGTGTGGTTTTGTCTAATTGGGATTATGTACACCTGGGTGTTTGTTTACTTTGAAGCTGTCCATTTGGAAGCCTAGCCACATGACGAGATTTTAACAAAGGATTGTGTCCACAGCTGGTTTTGTCTAATCTGGATTCTGCTCACTGCTGGTTCTGTCAACTTGGGAGTCTGTCCACCCGGAACTGTGTCTACTTTGATTCGGTCGACTCGAAACTCTGTCTACATGAGAATCGTTTAACTAAGGATTGTCTCCACTTCTGGTTCTGTCAAATCTGGATTGTGCTCACTTTTAGTTCAGTCTACTTGGGAGGCTGTCCACCTGGATGTTTGTCTACTAGGAATCGGTCCACTTGGGAGTCTGGCAATATGAAATTCTGCCCACTTAGGATTGTGTCCACTATTATTTCTGTCAAATCTGGATTCTGCCTACGTATAGATCTTTCTACTTGGGAGCCTGTCCGCCTGGGTGTTGGTCTACTTGGAATTCTTCCACTTGGGAGTCTGGTCACATGACATTGTGCCCATATAGGATTTTGTCCACTATTGATTCTCTCAACTCTGGATACTGCTTACGCTTGGTTCTGTTTTCTTTGAAGTCTGTCCAACAAGGTGTTTGTCTACTTAAATTCAGTCTCTCTTGTGAATCTGGCCACAAGGCATTCTGCCCATGTAGGATTGTGTCCACACTTGGTTCTGTCCACTCTGGATTTATCCCATGTGTGGTTCTGTCTGAATGGGATTATGTTCACCTGGGTGTTTGTTTACTTGGAAGCTGTCCAATTGGAAGTCTGGCCAAATGACATTCTGCACATGTACGATTGTGTTCACTATTGTTTCTGTCAACTCTGGATTCTGCTAATTTTGGTTCTTTCTACTTGGGAGTCTGTCCACCTGGGTTTTTGTTTACTTGGAATCTTCCAACTTGGGAGTCTGGCCACATGACATTCTTCCCAAATAGGATTGTTTCCAGAATTGGTTCTGTCAACTCTTGATTCTGCTCATGTTTGGTTCTTTCATCTTGGGAGTATGTCCAACTAGATGTTGGTCTACTTGGTTTCTGTCCAATTGGGAGTCAGGCTACATGACATTCTGGTCACATAGGATTGTATCCACTATTGATTCTGTCAACTCTGGATTCTGCTCACGTTTGATTTCGTCTTCTTGGAAGTCTGTCCAACTGGGTGTTTTTCTACTTGGATTCTGTCCATCTTGGGAATCTTGCCACATGACATTCTGCCCACGTAAGATTGTGTCCAATATTGGTTCTGTCCACTCTGGATTCTGCCCACGTGTGGTTTTGTCTAATTGGGATTATGTACACCTGGGTGTTTGTTTACTTTGAAGCTGTCCATTTGGAAGCCTGGCCACATGACGAGATTTTAACAAAGGATTGTGTCCACAGCTGGTTTTGTCTAATCTGGATTCTGCTCACTGCTGGTTCTGTCAACTTGGGAGTCTGTCTACCCGGAACTGTGTCTACTTTGATTCGGTCTACTCGAAACTCTGTCTACATGAGAATCGTTTAACTAAGGATTGTCTCCACTTCTGGTTCTGTCAAATCTGGATTGTGCTCACTTTTAGTTCAGTCTACTTGGGAGGCTGTCCACCTGGATGTTTGTCTACTAGGAATCGGTCCACTTGGGAGTCTGGCAATATGAAATTCTGCCCACTTAGGATTGTGTCCACTATTATTTCTGTCAAATCTGGATTCTGCCTACGTATAGATCTTTCTACTTGGGAGCCTGTCCGCCTGGGTGTTGGTCTACTTGGAATTCTTCCACTTGGGAGTCTGGTCACATGACATTGTGCCCATATAGGATTTTGTCCACTATTGATTCTCTCAACTCTGGATACTGCTTACGCTTGGTTCTGTTTTCTTTGAAGTCTGTCCAACAAGGTGTTTGTCTACTTAAATTCAGTCTCTCTTGTGAATCTGGCCACAAGGCATTCTGCCCATGTAGGATTGTGTCCACACTTGGTTCTGTCCACTCTGGATTTATCCCATGTGTGGTTCTGTCTGAATGGGATTATGTTCACCTGGGTGTTTGTTTACTTGGAAGCTGTCCAATTGGAAGTCTGGCCAAATGACATTCTGCACATGTACGATTGTGTTCACTATTGTTTCTGTCAACTCTGGATTCTGCTAATTTTGGTTCTTTCTACTTGGGAGTCTGTCCACCTGGGTTTTTGTTTACTTGGAATCTTCCAACTTGGGAGTCTGGCCACATGACATTCTTCCCAAATAGGATTGTTTCCAGAATTGGTTCTGTCAACTCTTGATTCTGCTCATGTTTGGTTCTTTCATCTTGGGAGTATGTCCAACTAGATGTTGGTCTACTTGGTTTCTGTCCAATTGGGAGTCAGGCTACATGACATTCTGGTCACATAGGATTGTATCCACTATTGTTTCTGTCAACTCTGGATTGTGCCTGCGTGTGTTTCTATCCACACAGGAGTCTGTTAACCTGGGTGCTTGTCTATTTGTTTCTGTCCCCTTGGTAGTCTGGCCATATAGCATTTTGCCCATGTAGGATAGTGTCCACTATTGGTTCTGTCAACTCTTATTTGTGCTAACTTTATGTTCTTTCTACTTGGTAGTCTGTCCACCTGGGACTTTGTCTACTTTGATTATTTCCACTCGGACGTCTGTTCACATGACGAATTCTTAACTAAGGATTGTGTCTACAGCTGGTTCTGTCTAATCTGGATTCTGCACACTTTTGGTTCTGTGTACTTGGGAGGCTGTCCACCTGGATGTTTGTCTACTAGGAATCGGTCCACTTAGGAGTATGGCCACATGACATTCTGCCCACGTAGGATTGTGTCCACTATTGACTCTGTCAACTCTGGATTCTCCCTACGTTTGGTTCTATCTACTTGGGGTCTGTTCAACAGCGTGTTTGTCTACTTGGATTCTGTCCACTTTGGAGTCTGGCCACATGACATTCTGCCAACTTAGGTTTGCGTCCACTATTGGTTCTGTCAACTCTGGATTCGGCTCACGGTTGGTTGTGTTTTCTTTGAAGTTTGTCAAACTGGGTGTTGTTTCACTTGGATTCTCTCTATCTTGGGAGTCTGGCAATATGACATTCTGCCCACGTAGGATTGTGTCCACAATTGATTCTGTTAATTCTGGATTCTGCACATGTTTGATTTCGTCTTCTTCAAATTCTGTCCATAGACTTGTTTGTCTACTGGGATTCTCTCCACTTTGGAGTCCGCCACATGATATTCTGCCCACGTAAGATTGTGTCCAATATTGTGTCTGTCAACTCTGGATTCTGCTCTCGTTTGGTACTGTCTACTATGGAGTGGGTCCACCTGGGCTTTTGTCATCTTGGAATCTTTCCACTTGGTAGTCTGGCCACATGACATTCTTCTCACATAGGATTGTTTCCACATGTCGTTCTGTCAACTCTGGATTCTGCTACTTTTGGTTCTCTCTACTTGGGGGTCCGTCCACCTGGGACTTTGTCTACTTTGATTCTTTCCACTCGGACGTTTGTTCACATGACGAACTTTTAACCAAGGATCGTGTCTACAGCTGGTTCTGTCTAATCTGGATTCTGCACACTTTTGGTTCTGTGTACTTGGGAGGCTGTCCACCTGAGTGTTTGTCTACTAGGAATCGGTCCATTTGGGAGTCTGGCCACATGACAATCTGCCCACGTAGGATTGTGTCCACTATATTCTCTGTCAACTCTGGATTCTGCTAGTTTTGGTTCTCTCTACTTTGGAGTCGGTCCTTCTGGGTTTTTGTCTACTTGGAATCTTTCCACTTGGCAGTCTGGCCACATGACATTCTTCCCAAATAGGATTGTTTCCACTGATTGTGTCTTCTTGGAAGTCTGTCCAAATGGGTGTTTTTCTACTTCGATTCTGTTCATCTTTGCAATCTGGACACATGACATTCTGCCCACGTAGGATTGTGTCTACTATTGGTTCTGTGCACTCTCGATTCAGCCAACGTGCAGTTCTGTTTAATTGGGATTATGTCCACCTGGGTGTCTGTTTACTTAGAAGCTGTCCACTTGGAAGTCTGTCCACATGACGAACTCTTAACTAAGGATTGTTTCCACTGCTGGCTCTGTCTAATCTGGATTCTGCTCATTTTCGGTTCCGTCTACTTCAGAGTCTGGCCAACTGGGACTTCGTCTACTTTGATTCTTTCGACTTGGACGTCTGTTCACTTGACGAACTCTTAACTAAGGATTGTGTCTAAAGCTGGTTCTGTCTAATATGGATTCTGCACACTTTTCGTTCTGTCTACTTGAGAGTCTGACCACCTGGGTGTTTGTCTACTTGGAATCGGTCCACTTGGGAGTCTGGCCACATGACATTCTGCCCATGTATGATTGTGTTCACTATTGGTTTTGTCAACTCTGGATTCTCTCTATGTGTTGTTCTTTCTACTTGGGAGTCTGTCCACCAGCGTATTTGTCTACTTGGATTCTGTCCACTAGGGAATCTCGCCATATGACATTCTGCCCAGGAAGGATTGTGTCCACTATTTTCTCTGTCAACTCTGGATTCTGCTAGTTTTGGTTCTCTCTACTTGGGAGTCGGTCCTTCTGGGTTCTTGTCTACTTGGAATCTTTCCACTTGGCAGTCTGGCCACATGATATCCTTCCCAATTAGGATTGTTTCCACTGATTCTGTCTTCTTAGAAGTCTGTCCAAATGGGTGTTTTCCTACTTCGATTCTGTTCATCTTTGGAATCTTGACACATGACATTCTGCCCACGTAGGATTGCGTCTACTATTGGTTCTGTCCACTCTCGATTCAGCCCACGTGCAGTTCTGTTTAATTGGGATTATGTCCACCTGGGTGTTTGTTTACTTGGAAGCTGTCCACTTGGAAGTCTGGCCACATCACGAACTTTTAACTAAGGATTGTTTCCAATGCTGGTTCTGTCTAATCTGGATTCTGCTCACTCTCGGTTCTGTCTACCTCAGAGCCTGGCCACCTGGGACTTCCTCTACTTTGATTCTTTCGACTCGGACGTCTGTTCACATGATGAACTCTTAACTAAGGACTGTGTCTAAAGCTGGTTCTGTCTAATATGGATTCGGCACACTTTTCGTTCTGTCTTCTTGGGAGTCTGTCAACCAGCGTGTTTGTCTACTTGGATTCCGTCCACTAAGGAATCTCGCCACATGACATTCTGCCCAGGTAGGATTGTGTCCACTATTGGTTCTGTCCGCTCTGGATTCTGCCCAGGTGTGGTTCTGTCTATTTGGGATTATGACCACCTGGGTGTTTATTCACTTGGAAGCTGTCCTCTTGGAAGAGCGGCCACATGACGAAATTTTAACTAAGGATTGTGTCCAGAGCTGGTTCAGTCTAATCTGGATTTTGCTTACTTGTGGTTCGGTTTACTTGGGATTCTGTCCACCCGGAACTTTGTCTACATTAGTTCTGTCTACTCGAAACTCTGTCTACATGAGAATCTTTTAACTAAGGATTGTCTCCACAGCTGGTTCTGTCAAATCTGGATAGTGCTCATTTTTGGTTCATTGTTCTTGGGAGTCTGTCCACCTTGATATTTTTGCTACTTGGATTCTGTCCACTTGGGTGTCTGGCCAATTGACATTCTACCCACTTAGGATTAAGTCCACTATTGGTTCTGTCAACTCTGGATTCTATCTACGTGTGGTTCTATCTACTTTGGATTCTGTCCACCTGCGTGTTTGTCTACTTGGATTCTGTCCACTTTGGAGTCTGGCGACATGATATTCTACCCACGTAAGATTGTGTCCAATATTGTTTCTGTCAACTCTGGATTCTGCTCTCGTTTGGTTCTGTCTACTATGGAGTGGGTCCACCTGGGTTTTTGTCATCTTGGAATCTTTCCACTTGGGAGTCTGGCCACATGACATTCTTCTCACATAGGATTGTTTCCACATGTCGTTCTGTCAACTCTGGATTCTGCTACTTTTGGTTCTCTCTACTTGGGGGTCCGTCCACCTTGGACTTTGTCTACTTTGATTCTTTCCACTCGGACGTTTGTTCACATGACAAACTTTTAACTAAGGATCGTGTCTACAGCTGGTTCTGTCTAATCTGGATTCTGCACACTTTTGGTTCTGTCTACTTGGGAGGCTGTCCACCTGGGTGTTTGTCTACTAGGAATCGGTCCACTTGGGAGTCTGGCCACATGACATTCTGCCCACGTAGGATTGTGTCCACTATTGACTCTGTCAACTCGGGATTTTCCCTACGTTTCGTTCGATCTACTTGGGGTCTGTTCACCTGCGTGTTTGTCTATTTCGATTCTATCCACTCTGGAGTCTGGCCACATGACATTCTGCCCACGTAGGATTGTGTCCACTATTGACTCAGTCAACTCTGGCTTCTGCTCACCTTTGGGTCGGTCTACTTGGGACTCTGTCCAACTGGCTGTTTGTCTAGTTGGAATTTATGTAGTTTGGAGTCTGGCCACTTGACATTCTGCCCATATAGGATTGTGTCCACTATTGGTTCTCCCAACTCTGGATACTGCTTACATTTGGTTCTGTATTCTTTGAAGTCTGTCCAACTAAGTTTTTGTCTACTTGGATTCAGTCTCTCTTGTGAATCTGGCCACAAGCCATTCTGCCCATGTAGGATTGTGTGCACAATTGGCTTTGTCCACTCTGGATTCTGCCCATGTGTGGTTCTGGCTGAATAAGATTATGTCCACCTGGGTCTTTGTTTACTTGGAAGCTGTCCACTTGGAAGTCTGGCCAAATGATATTCTGCCCATGTACGATTGTGCTCACTATTGTTTCTGTCAACTCTGGATTCTGCTAGTTTTGGTTCTCACTACTTGGGAGTCGGTTTTTCTTGGGTTTTGTCTACTTGGAATCTTTCCACTTGGCAGTCTGGCCACAAGACATTCTACCCAAATAGGATTGTTTCCACTGATTCTGTCTTCTTGGAAGTCTGTCCAACTGGGAGTTTTTCTACTTCGATTCTATTCATCTTTGGAATCTGGACACATGACATTCTACCCACGTAGGATTGTGTCTACTATTGGTTCTGTCTACTCTGGATTCAGCCCACGTTCAGTTGTGTTTAAGTGGGATTATGTCCACCTGGGTGTTTGTTTACTTGGAAGCTGTCCACTTGGAAGTCTGGCCACATGACGAACTTTTAACTAAGGATTGTTTCCACTGCTGGTTCTGTCTAATCTGGATTCTGCTCACTTTTGGTTCCGTCTACTTCAGATTTTGGCCACCTGGGACTTCCTCTACTTTGATTCTTTCGACTCGGACGTCTGTTCACATGACGAATTCTTAACTAAGGATTGTGTCTAAAGCTGATTCTGTCTAGTGTGGATTTTGCACACTTTTAGCTCTTTCTACTTGGGAGTCTGACCACCTGGGTGTTTGTCTACTTGGAATTGGTCCACTTGGGAGTCTGGTCACATGACATTCTACCCATGTACGATTGTGTTCACTATTGGTTCTGTCAACTCTCGATTCTGTCTACGTGTTGTTCTTTTTACTTGGGAGTGTATCCACCAGCGTGTTTGTCTACTTGGATTCTGTCCACTTTGAAGCCTGGCCACATGTCGAAATTTTAACTAAGGATTGTGTCCAAAGCTGGTTCAATCTAATCTGGATTCTGCTTTCTTTTGGTTCGGTCTACTTGGGAGTCTGTCCACCCGGAACTTTGCCTACATTAATTCTGTCTACTCGAAACTCTGTTTACATGAGAATCTTTTAACTAAGGATTGTCTCCACAGCTGGTTCTGTCCAATCTGGATTGTGCTCATTTTTGGTTCATTCTTCTTGGGAGTCTCTCCACCCTGGTATTTTTTCTACTTGGACTCTGTCCACTTAGGTGCCTGGCAAAATGACATTCTTCCCACGTAGGATTGAGTCCACTATTGGTTCTTTCAACTCTGGCTTCTATCTACGTGTGGTTCTATCTACTTTGGATTCGGTCCACCTGCGTGTTTGTCTACTTGGATTCTGTCCACTTTGGAGTCTGGCGACATGATATTCTATCCACGTAAGATTGTGTCCAATATTGTTTCTGTCAACTCTGGATTCTGCTCTCATTTGGTTCTGTCTAATATGGAGTGGGTCCACCTGGGTTTTTGTCATCTTGGAATCTTTCCACTTGGGAGTCTGGCCACATGACATTCTTCTCACATAGGATTGTTTCCACAGTTCGTTCTGTCAACTCTGGATTCTGCTAATTTTTGTTCTCTCTACTTGGGGGTCCGTCCACCTGGGACTTTGTCTACTTTGATTCTTTCCACTCGGACGTTTGTTCACATGACGAACTTTTAACCAAGGATCGTGTCTACAGCTGGTTCTGTCTAATCTGGATTCTGCACACTTTTGGTTCTGTCTACTTGGGAGGCTGTCCACCTGGGTGTTTGTCTACTAGGAATCGGTCCACTTGGGAGTCTGGCCACATGACATTCTGCCCACGTAGGATTGTGTCCACTATTGACTCTGTCAACTCGGGATTTTCCCTACGTTTCGTTCGATCTACTTGGGGTCTGTTCACCTGCGTGTTTGTCTATTTCGATTCTATCCACTCTGGAGTCTGGCCACATGACATTCTGCCCACGTAGTATTGTGTCCACTATTGACTCAGTCAACTCTGGCTTCTGCTCACCTTTGGGTCGGTCTACTTGGGACTCTGTCCAACTGGCTGTTTGTCTAGTTGGAATTTATGTAGTTTGGAGTCTGGCCACTTGACATTCTGCCCATATAGGATTGTGTCCACTATTGGTTCTCCCAACTCTGGATACTGCTTACATTTGGTTCTGTATTCTTTGAAGTCTGTCCAACTAAGTTTTTGTCTACTTGGATTCAGTCTCTCTTGTGAATCTGGCCACAAGCCATTCTGCCCATGTAGGATTGTGTGCACAATTGGCTTTGTCCACTCTGGATTCTGCCCATGTGTGGTTCTGGCTGAATAAGATTATGTCCACCTGGGTCTTTGTTTACTTGGAAGCTGTCCACTTGGAAGTCTGGCCAAATGATATTCTGCCCATGTACGATTGTGCTCACTATTGTTTCTGTCAACTCTGGATTCTGCTAGTTTTGGTTCTCACTACTTGGGAGTCGGTTTTTCTTGGGTTTTGTCTACTTGGAATCTTTCCACTTGGCAGTCTGGCCACAAGACATTCTACCCAAATAGGATTGTTTCCACTGATTCTGTCTTCTTGGAAGTCTGTCCAACTGGGAGTTTTTCTACTTCGATTCTATTCATCTTTGGAATCTGGACACATGACATTCTACCCACGTAGGATTGTGTCTACTATTGGTTCTGTCTACTCTGGATTCAGCCCACGTTCAGTTGTGTTTAAGTGGGATTATGTCCACCTGGGTGTTTGTTTACTTGGAAGCTGTCCACTTGGAAGTCTGGCCACATGACGAACTTTTAACTAAGGATTGTTTCCACTGCTGGTTCTGTCTAATCTGGATTCTGCTCACTTTTGGTTCCGTCTACTTCAGATTTTGGCCACCTGGGACTTCCTCTACTTTGATTCTTTCGACTCGGACGTCTGTTCACATGACGAATTCTTAACTAAGGATTGTGTCTAAAGCTGATTCTGTCTAGTGTGGATTTTGCACACTTTTAGCTCTTTCTACTTGGGAGTCTGACCACCTGGGTGTTTGTCTACTTGGAATTGGTCCACTTGGGAGTCTGGTCACATGACATTCTACCCATGTACGATTGTGTTCACTATTGGTTCTGTCAACTCTCGATTCTGTCTACGTGTTGTTCTTTTTACTTGGGAGTGTATCCACCAGCGTGTTTGTCTACTTGGATTCTGTCCACTTTGAAGCCTGGCCACATGTCGAAATTTTAACTAAGGATTGTGTCCAAAGCTGGTTCAATCTAATCTGGATTCTGCTTTCTTTTGGTTCGGTCTACTTGGGAGTCTGTCCACCCGGAACTTTGTCTACATTAATTCTGTCTACTCGAAACTCTGTTTACATGAGAATCTTTTAACTAAGGATTGTCTCCACAGCTGGTTCTGTCCAATCTGGATTGTGCTCATTTTTGGTTCATTCTTCTTGGGAGTCTCTCCACCCTGGTATTTTTTCTACTTGGACTCTGTCCACTTAGGTGCCTGGCAAAATGACATTCTTCCCACGTAGGATTGAGTCCACTATTGGTTCTTTCAACTCTGGCTTCTATCTACGTGTGGTTCTATCTACTTTGGATTCGGTCCACCTGCGTGTTTGTCTACTTGGATTCTGTCCACTTTGGAGTCTGGCGACATGATATTCTATCCACGTAAGATTGTGTCCAATATTGTTTCTGTCAACTCTGGATTCTGCTCTCATTTGGTTCTGTCTAATATGGAGTGGGTCCACCTGGGTTTTTGTCATCTTGGAATCTTTCCACTTGGGAGTCTGGCCACATGACATTCTTCTCACATAGGATTGTTTCCACAGTTCGTTCTGTCAACTCTGGATTCTGCTAATTTTTGTTCTCTCTACTTGGGGGTCCGTCCACCTGGGACTTTGTCTACTTTGATTCTTTCCACTCGGACGTTTGTTCACATGACGAACTTTTAACCAAGGATCGTGTCTACAGCTGGTTCTGTCTAATCTGGATTCTGCACACTTTTGGTTCTGTCTACTTGGGAGGCTGTCCACCTGGTTGTTTGTCTACTAGGAATCGGTCCACTTGGGAGTCTGGCCACATGACATTCTGCCCACGTAGGATTGTGTCCACTAATGACTCTGTCAACTCGGGATTTTCCCTACGTTTCGTTTGATCTACTTGGGGTCTGTTCACCTGCGTGTTTGTCTATTTCGATTCTATCCACTCTGGAGTCTGGCCACATGACATTCTGCCCACGTAGGATTGTGTCCACTATTGACTCAGTCAACTCTGGCTTCTGCTCACCTTTGGGTCGGTCTACTTGGGACTCTGTCCAACTGGCTGTTTGTCTAGTTGGAATTTATGTAGTTTGGAGTCTGGCCACTTGACATTCTGCCCATATAGGATTGTGTCCACTATTGGTTCTCCCAACTCTGGATACTGCTTACATTTGGTTCTGTATTCTTTGAAGTCTGTCCAACTAAGTTTTTGTCTACTTGGATTCAGTCTCTCTTGTGAATCTGGCCACAAGCCATTCTGCCCATGTAGGATTGTGTGCACAATTGGCTTTGTCCACTCTGGATTCTGCCCATGTGTGGTTCTGGCTGAATAAGATTATGTCCACCTGGGTCTTTGTTTACTTGGAAGCTGTCCACTTGGAAGTCTGGCCAAATGATATTCTGCCCATGTACGATTGTGCTCACTATTGTTTCTGTCAACTCTGGATTCTGCTAGTTTTGGTTCTCACTACTTGGGAGTCGGTTTTTCTTGGGTTTTGTCTACTTGGAATCTTTCCACTTGGCAGTCTGGCCACAAGACATTCTACCCAAATAGGATTGTTTCCACTGATTCTGTCTTCTTGGAAGTCTGTCCAACTGGGAGTTTTTCTACTTCGATTCTATTCATCTTTGGAATCTGGACACATGACATTCTACCCACGTAGGATTGTGTCTACTATTGGTTCTGTCTACTCTGGATTCAGCCCACGTTCAGTTGTGTTTAAGTGGGATTATGTCCACCTGGGTGTTTGTTTACTTGGAAGCTGTCCACTTGGAAGTCTGGCCACATGACGAACTTTTAACTAAGGATTGTTTCCACTGCTGGTTCTGTCTAATCTGGATTCTGCTCACTTTTGGTTCCGTCTACTTCAGATTTTGGCCACCTGGGACTTCCTCTACTTTGATTCTTTCGACTCGGACGTCTGTTCACATGACGAATTCTTAACTAAGGATTGTGTCTAAAGCTGATTCTGTCTAGTGTGGATTTTGCACACTTTTAGCTCTTTCTACTTGGGAGTCTGACCACCTGGGTGTTTGTCTACTTGGAATTGGTCCACTTGGGAGTCTGGTCACATGACATTCTACCCATGTACGATTGTGTTCACTATTGGTTCTGTCAACTCTCGATTCTGTCTACGTGTTGTTCTTTTTACTTGGGAGTGTATCCACCAGCGTGTTTGTCTACTTGGATTCTGTCCACTTTGAAGCCTGGCCACATGTCGAAATTTTAACTAAGGATTGTGTCCAAAGCTGGTTCAATCTAATCTGGATTCTGCTTTCTTTTGGTTCGGTCTACTTGGGAGTCTGTCCACCCGGAACTTTGTCTACATTAATTCTGTCTACTCGAAACTCTGTTTACATGAGAATCTTTTAACTAAGGATTGTCTCCACAGCTGGTTCTGTCCAATCTGGATTGTGCTCATTTTTGGTTCATTCTTCTTGGGAGTCTCTCCACCCTGGTATTTTTTCTACTTGGACTCTGTCCACTTAGGTGCCTGGCAAAATGACATTCTTCCCACGTAGGATTGAGTCCACTATTGGTTCTTTCAACTCTGGCTTCTATCTACGTGTGGTTCTATCTACTTTGGATTCGGTCCACCTGCGTGTTTGTCTACTTGGATTCTGTCCACTTTGGAGTCTGGCGACATGATATTCTATCCACGTAAGATTGTGTCCAATATTGTTTCTGTCAACTCTGGATTCTGCTCTCATTTGGTTCTGTCTAATATGGAGTGGGTCCACCTGGGTTTTTGTCATCTTGGAATCTTTCCACTTGGGAGTCTGGCCACATGACATTCTTCTCACATAGGATTGTTTCCACAGTTCGTTCTGTCAACTCTGGATTCTGCTAATTTTTGTTCTCTCTACTTGGGGGTCCGTCCACCTGGGACTTTGTCTACTTTGATTCTTTCCACTCGGACGTTTGTTCACATGACGAACTTTTAACCAAGGATCGTGTCTACAGCTGGTTCTGTCTAATCTGGATTCTGCACACTTTTGGTTCTGTCTACTTGGGAGGCTGTCCACCTGGGTGTTTGTCTACTAGGAATCGGTCCACTTGGGAGTCTGGCCACATGACATTCTGCCCACGTAGGATTGTGTCCACTATTGACTCTGTCAACTCGGGATTTTCCCTACGTTTCGTTCGATCTACTTGGGGTCTGTTCACCTGCGTGTTTGTCTATTTGGATTCTATCCACTCTGGAGTCTGGCCACATGACATTCTGCCCACGTAGGATTGTGTCCACTATTGACTCTGTCAACTCTGGCTTCTGCTCACCTTTGGGTCGGTCTACTTGGGACTCTGTCCAACTGGCTGTTTGTCTAGTTGGAATTTGTGTAGTTTGGAGTCTGGCCACTTGACATTCTGCCCATATAGGATTGTGTCCACTATTGGTTCTCCCAACTCTGGATACTGCTTACATTTGGTTCTGTATTCTTTGAAGTCTGTCCAACTAAGTTTTTGTCTACTTGGATTCAGTCTCTCTTGTGAATCTGGCCACAAGCCATTCTGCCCATGTAGGATTGTGTGCACAATTGGCTTTGTCCACTCTGGATTCTGCCCATGTGTGGTTCTGGCTGAATAAGATTATGTCCACCTGGGTCTTTGTTTACTTGGAAGCTGTCCACTTGGAAGTCTGGCCAAATGATATTCTGCCCATGTACGATTGTGCTCACTATTGTTTCTGTCAACTCTGGATTCTGCTAGTTTTGGTTCTCACTACTTGGGAGTCGGTTTTTCTTGGGTTTTGTCTACTTGGAATCTTTCCACTTGGCAGTCTGGCCACAAGACATTCTACCCAAATAGGATTGTTTCCACTGATTCTGTCTTCTTGGAAGTCTGTCCAACTGGGAGTTTTTCTACTTCGATTCTATTCATCTTTGGAATCTGGACACATGACATTCTACCCACGTAGGATTGTGTCTACTATTGGTTCTGTCTACTCTGGATTCAGCCCACGTTCAGTTGTGTTTAAGTGGGATTATGTCCACCTGGGTGTTTGTTTACTTGGAAGCTGTCCACTTGGAAGTCTGGCCACATGACGAACTTTTAACTAAGGATTGTTTCCACTGCTGGTTCTGTCTAATCTGGATTCTGCTCACTTTTGGTTCCGTCTACTTCAGATTTTGGCCACCTGGGACTTCCTCTACTTTGATTCTTTCGACTCGGACGTCTGTTCACATGACGAATTCTTAACTAAGGATTGTGTCTAAAGCTGATTCTGTCTAATGTGGATTTTGCACACTTTTAGCTCTTTCTACTTGGGAGTCTGACCACCTGGGTGTTTGTCTACTTGGAATTGGTCCACTTGGGAGTCTGGTCACATGACATTCTACCCATGTACGATTGTGTTCACTATTGGTTCTGTCAACTCTCGATTCTGTCTACGTGTTGTTCTTTTTACTTGGGAGTGTATCCACCAGCGTGTTTGTCTACTTGGATTCTGTCCACTTTGAAGCCTGGCCACATGTCGAAATTTTAACTAAGGATTGTGTCCAAAGCTGGTTCAATCTAATCTGGATTCTGCTTTCTTTTGGTTCGGTCTACTTGGGAGTCTGTCCACCCGGAACTTTGTCTACATTAATTCTGTCTACTCGAAACTCTGTTTACATGAGAATCTTTTAACTAAGGATTGTCTCCACAGCTGGTTCTGTCCAATCTGGATTGTGCTCATTTTTGGTTCATTCTTCTTGGGAGTCTCTCCACCCTGGTATTTTTTCTACTTGGACTCTGTCCACTTAGGTGCCTGGCAAAATGACATTCTTCCCACGTAGGATTGAGTCCACTATTGGTTCTTTCAACTCTGGCTTCTATCTACGTGTGGTTCTATCTACTTTGGATTCGGTCCACCTGCGTGTTTGTCTACTTGGATTCTGTCCACTTTGGAGTCTGGCGACATGATATTCTATCCACGTAAGATTGTGTCCAATATTGTTTCTGTCAACTCTGGATTCTGCTCTCATTTGGTTCTGTCTAATATGGAGTGGGTCCACCTGGGTTTTTGTCATCTTGGAATCTTTCCACTTGGGAGTCTGGCCACATGACATTCTTCTCACATAGGATTGTTTCCACAGTTCGTTCTGTCAACTCTGGATTCTGCTAATTTTTGTTCTCTCTACTTGGGGGTCCGTCCACCTGGGACTTTGTCTACTTTGATTCTTTCCACTCGGACGTTTGTTCACATGACGAACTTTTAACCAAGGATCGTGTCTACAGCTGGTTCTGTCTAATCTGGATTCTGCACACTTTTGGTTCTGTCTAATTGGGAGGCTGTCCACCTGGGTGTTTGTCTACTAGGAATCGGTCCACTTGGGAGTCTGGCCACATGACATTCTGCCCACGTAGGATTGTGTCCACTATTGACTCTGTCAACTCGGGATTTTCCCTACGTTTCGTTCGATCTACTTGGGGTCTGTTCACCTGCGTGTTTGTCTATTTCGATTCTATCCACTGTGGAGTCTGGCCACATGACATTCTGCCCACGTAGGATTGTGTCCACTATTGACTCTGTCAACTCTGGCTTCTGCTCACCTTTGGGTCGGTCTACTTGGGACTCTGTCCAACTGGCTGTTTGTCTAGTTGGAATTTGTGTAGTTTGGAGTCTGGCCACTTGACATTCTGCCCATATAGGATTGTGTCCACTATTGGTTCTCCCAACTCTGGATACTGCTTACATTTGGTTCTGTATTCTTTGAAGTCTGTCCAACTAAGTTTTTGTCTACTTGGATTCAGTCTCTCTTGTGAATCTGGCCACAAGCCATTCTGCCCATGTAGGATTGTGTCCACAATTGGCTTTGTCCACTCTGGATTCTGCCCATGTGTGGTTCTGGCTGAATAAGATTATGTCCACCTGGGTCTTTGTTTACTTGGAAGCTGTCCACTTGGAAGTCTGGCCAAATGATATTCTGCCCATGTACGATTGTGTTCACTATTGTTTCTGTCAACTCTGGATTCTGCTAGTTTTGGTTCTCACTACTTGGGAGTCGGTTTTTCTTGGGTTTTGTCTACTTGGAATCTTTCCACTTGGCAGTCTGGCCACAAGACATTCTACCCAAATAGGATTGTTTCCACTGATTCTGTCTTCTTGGAAGTCTGTCCAACTGGGAGTTTTTCTACTTCGATTCTATTCATCTTTGGAATCTGGACACATGACATTCTACCCACGTAGGATTGTGTCTACTATTGGTTCTGTCTACTCTGGATTCAGCCCACGTTCAGTTGTGTTTAAGTGGGATTATGTCCACCTGGGTGTTTGTTTACTTGGAAGCTGTCCACTTGGAAGTCTGGCCACATGACGAAATTTTAACTAAGGATTGTTTCCACTGCTGGTTCTGTCTAATCTGGATTCTGCTCACTTTTGGTTCCGTCTACTTCAGATTTTGGCCACCTGGGACTTCGTCTACTTTGATTCCTTCGACTCGGACGTCTGTTCACATGACGAATTCTTAACTAAGGATTGTGTCTAAAGCTGATTCTGTCTAATGTGGATTTTGCACACTTTTAGCTCTTTCTACTTGGGAGTCTGACCACCTGGGTGTTTGTCTACTTGGAATTGGTCCACTTGGGAGTCCGGTCACATGACATTCTACCCATGTACGATTGTGTTCACTATTGGTTCTGTCAACTCTCGATTCTGTCGACGTTTTGTTCTTTTAACTTGGGAGTGTATCCACCAGCGTGTTTGTCTACTTGGATTCTGTCCACTTTGAAGCCTGGCCACATGACGAAATTTTAACTAAGGATTGTGTCCAAAGCTGGTTCAATCTAATCTGGATTCTGCTTTCTTTTGGTTCGGTCTACTTGGGAGTCTGTCCACCCGGAACTTTGTCTACATTAATTCTGTCTACTCGAAACTCCGTTTGCATGAGAATCTTTTAACTAAGGATTGTCTCCACAGCTGGTTCTGTCCAATCTGGATTGTGCTCATTTTTGGTTCATTCTTCTTGGGAGTCTCTCCACCCTGGTATTTTTTCTACTTGGACTCTGTCCACTTAGGTGCCTGGCCAAATGACATTCTTCCCACGTAGGATTGAGTCCACTATTGGTTCTTTCAACTCTGGCTTCTATCTACGTGTGGTTCTATCTACTTTGGATTCTGTCCACCTGCGTGTTTGTCTACTTGGATTCTGTCCACTTTGGAGTCTGGCGACATGATATTCTACCCACGTAAGATTGTGTCCAATATTGTTTCTGTCAACTCTGGATTCTGCTCTCATTTGGTTCTGTCTAATATGGAGTGGGTCCACCTGGGTTTTTGTCATCTTGGAATCTTTCCACTTGGGAGTCTGGCCACATGACATTCTTCTCACATAGGATTGTTTCCACAGTTCGTTCTGTCAACTCTGGATTCTGCTAATTTTTGTTCTCTCTACTTGGGGGTCCGTCCACCTGGGACTTTGTCTACTTTGATTCTTTCCACTCGGACGTTTGTTCACATGACGAACTTTTAACCAAGGATCGTGTCTACAGCTGGTTCTGTCTAATCTGGATTCTGCACACTTTTGGTTCTGTCTACTTGGGAGGCTGTCCACCTGGGTGTTTGTCTACTAGGAATCGGTCCACTTGGGAGTCTGGCCACATGACATTCTGCCCACGTAGGATTGTGTCCACTATTGACTCTGTCAACTCGGGATTCTCCCTACGTATCGTTCTATCTACTTGGGGTCTGTTCACCTGCGTGTTTGTCTATTTGGATTCTATCCACTCTGGAGTCTGGCCACATGACATTCTGCCCACGTAGGATTGTGTCCACTATTGACTCTGTCAACTCTGGCTTCTGCTCACCTTTGGGTCGGTCTACTTGGGACTCTGTCCAACTGGCTGTTTGTCTAGTTGGAATTTGTCAAGTTTGGAGTCTGGCCACATGACATTCTGCCCATATAGGATTGTGTCCACTATTGGTTCTCCCAACTCTGGATACTGCTTACATTTGGTTCTGTATTCTTTGAAGTCTTTCCAACTAGGTGTTTGTCTACTTGGATTCAGTCTCTCTTGTGAATCTCGCCACAAGACATTCTGCCCATGCAGGATTGTGTCCACATTTGGTTTTGTCCACTCTGGATTCTGCCCATGTGTGGTTCTGACTGAGTGGGAATATGTCCACCTGGGTCTTTGTTTACTTGGAAGCTGTCCACTTGGAAGTCTGGCCAAATGACATTCTGCCCATGGACGATTGTGTTCACTATTGTTTCTGTCAACTCTGGATTCTGCTAGTTTTGGTTCTCTCTACTTGGGAGTCGGTCTTTCTCGATTTTTGTCTACTTGGAATGTTTCCTCTTGGCAGTCTGGCCACAAGACATTCTTCCCAAATAGGATTGTTTCCACTGATTCTGTCTTCTTGGAAGTCTGTCCAACTGGGAGTTTTTCTACTTCGATTCTGTTCATCTTTGGAATCTGGACACATGACATTCTACCCACGTAGGATTGTGTCTACTATTGGTTCTGTCTACTCTGGACTCAGCCCACGTTCAGTTCTGTTTCAGTGGGATTATGTCCACCTGGGTGGTTGTTTACTTGGAAGCTGTCCACTTGGAAGTCAGGCCAAGTGAGGAACTTTTAACTAAGGATTGTTTCCACTGCTGGTTCTGTCTAATCTGGATTCTGCTCATATTCGGTTCCGTCTACTTCAGAGTCTGGCCACCTGGGACTTTGTCTACTTTGATTCTTTCGACTCGGACGTCTGTTCACATGACTAATTTTTAACTAAGGATTTTGTCTAAAGCTGGTTCTGTGTAATATGGATTCTGCACACTTTTAGCTCTTTCTACTTGGGCGTCTGACCACCTGGGTGTTTATCTACTTGGAATCGGTCCACTTGGGAGTCTGGCCACATGACATTCTGCCCATGTACGCTTGTGTTCACTATTGGTTCTGTCAACTCTGGATTCTCTCTATGTGTTGTTCTTTCTACTTGGGAGTCTGTCCACCAGCGTGTTTGTCTATTTGGATTCTGTCCACTAAGGAATCTCGCCACATGACATTCTGCCCAGGTAGGATTGTTTTCACTATTGGTTCTGTCAACTCTGGATTCTGTCTACGTGTTGTTCTTTCTACTTGGGAGTGTGTCCACCAGCGTGTTTGTCTACTTGAATTCCGTCCACTTTGAAGCCTGGCCACATGACGAAATTTTAACTAAGGATTGTGTCCAAAGCTGGTTCAATCTAATCTGGATTCTGCTTTCTTTTGGTTCGGTCTACTGGGGATTCTGCCCACCCGGAACTTTGTCTACATTAATTCTGTCTACTCGAAACTCTGTCTACATGAGAATCTTTCAACTAAGGATTGTCTCCACAGCTGGTTCTGTCCAATCTGGATTGTGCTCATTTTTGGTTCATTGTTCTTGGGAGTCTGTCCACCTTGGTATTTTTTCTACTTTGCTTCTGTAAACTTGGTTGCCTGGCCAAATGAAATTCTGCCCGCGTAGGACTGAGTCCACTATTGTTTTTTTTCAACTCTGGATTCTATCTACGTGTGGTTCTATCTACTTGGGATTCTGTCCACCTGCGTGTTTGTCTACTTGGATTCTTTCCACTTTGGAGTCTGGCGACATGATATTCTACCCACGCAAGATTGTGTCCAATATTGTTTCTGTCAACTCTGGATTCTGCTCTCGTTTGGTTCTGTCTACTTTGGAGTCTCTCCACCTGGGTTTTTGTCTTCTTGGATTCTTTCAACTTGGGAGTCAGGCCACATGACAATCTGCCCATATAGGATTGTTTCCACTATTGGTTCTGTGAACTCTTATTTGTGCTAACTTTATGCTCTCTCTACTTGGGAGGCGGTCCACCTGGGACTTTGTCTACTTTGATTCTTTTCACTCGGACGTCTGTTCACATGACGAACTTTTAACTAAGGATTGTGTCTACAGCTGGTTCTGTCTAATCTGAATTCTGCACACTTTTGGTTCTGTCTACTTGGGAGGCTGTCCACCTGGGTGTTTGTGTACTAGGAATCGGTCCACTTGGGAGTCTGGCCACATGACATTCTGCCCACGTAGGATTGTGTCCACTATTGACTCTGTCAACTCTGGATTCTCCCTACGTTTCGTTCTATCTACTTGGGGTCTGTTCACCTGCGTGTTTGTCTATTTGGATTCTATCCACTCTGGAGTCTGGCCACATGACATTCTGCCCACGTAGGATAATGTCCACTATTGACTCTGTCAACTCTGGCTTCTGCTCGCCCTTGGGTCGGTCTACTTGGGACTCTGTCCAACTGGCTGTTTGTCTAGTTGGAATTTGTCAAGGTTGGAGTCTGGCCACATGACATTCTGCAAATATAGGATTGTGTCCACTATTGGTTCTCCCAACTCTGGATACTGCTTACATTTGGTTCTGTATTCTTTGAAGTCTGTCCAACTAGGTGTTTGTCTACTTGGATTCAGTCTCTCTTGTGAATCTGCCCACAAGACATTCTGCCCATGTAGGATTGTGTCCACAATTGGTTTTGTCCACTCTGGATTCTGCCCATATGTGGTTATGACTGAATGGGATTATGTCCACCTGGGTCTTTGTTTACTTGGAAGCTGTGCACTTGGAAGTCTGGCCAAATGACATTCTGCCCATGTACGATTGTGTTCACTATTGTTTCTGTCAACTCTGGAATCTGCTAGTTTTGGTTCTCTCTACTTGGGAGTCAGTCATTCTGGGTTTTTGTCTACTTGGAATCTTTCCACTTGGCAGTCTGGCCACATGACATTCTTCCCAAATAGGATTGTTTCCACTGATTCTGTCTTCTTGGAAGTCTGTCCAACTGGATGTTTTTCTACTTCTGTTCATCTTTGGAATCTGTACACATGACATTCTACCCACGTAGGATTGTGTCTACTATTGGTTCTGTCCACTCTGGATTCAGCCCGCGTGCAGTTCAGTTTAATTGGGATGATGTCCACCTGGGTGTTTGTTTACTTGCAAGCTGTCCACTTGGAAGTCTGGCCACATGACGAACTTTTAACTAAGGATTGTTTCCAAAGCTGGTTCCTTCTAATCTGGATTCTGCTTTCTTTCGGTTCCGTCTACTACAGAGTCAGGCCACCTTGGACTTCGTCTACTTTGATTCTTTCGACTCGGACGTCTGTTCACATGACGAACTCTTAACTAAGGATTGGGTCTAAAGCTGGTTCTGTCTAATGTGAATTTTGCACATTTTTAGTTCTGTCTAGTCTGTCCACCTGGGTGTTTGTCTACTTGGAATCGGTCCACTTGGGAGTCTGGCCACATGACATTCCTCCAACATAGGATTGTTTCCACAGTTGGTTCTGTCAACTCTGGATTCTGCTCATGGTTGGTTCTTTCATCTTGGGAGTCTGTCCAACTAGATATTTGTCTACTTGGATGTTGTCCAACTGGGAGTCAGGCTACATGACATTCTGGTCACATAGGATTGTATACAATATTGTTTCTGTCAACTCTGGATTCTGCCTACGTGTGGTTCTATCTACATGGGAGTCTAGCCACCTGGATGTTTGCCTATTTGATTCTGTCCACTTTCGTGTCAAGCCACATAACATTCTGCCCACATAGAATTTTGTCCACTATTGGTTCTGTCAACTCTAGATTTTGCCTACCAGTGGTTCAATCCACTTGGGAGCCGGTCCACCTGGGATTTTGTCATCTTGAAATTTTTCCACTTGGGAGTCTGGCCACATGACATTCTAACCATGTACTATTGTGTTCACTATTGATTCTGATAAATTTGGTTCTCTCTACTTGGGAGTCTGTTCACCTCGGTTTTTGTCTTCTTGGAATCTTTCCACTTGGAAGTCTGGCCACATGACATTCTTCTCACATAGGATTGTTTCCACAGTTCGTTCTGTCAACTCTGGATTCTGCTAATTTTGGTTCTCTCTACTTTGGGGTCTGTCCACCTGGGTGTTTGTTTACTTGGAAACTGTCCACTTGACAGCCTGGTCACATGACGAGATTTTAACTAAGGATTGTGTCCACAGCTGGTTCTGTGAAATCTGGATTCTGCTCAATTTTGGTTCTGTCTACTTCGGAGTCCGTCCGTCCACCTGGCTGCTATCCTACTTTGATTCTGACCACACGAAAGTCTGTCCACATGACAATCTTTTAACTGAGGATTGTGTCCAAAGCTTGTTCTGTCTAATGCGGATTCTGCACACTTTTGGTTCTGTCTACTTGGGAGTCTGTCCACCTGGGTGTTTGTCTACTTGGAATCGGACCACTTGGAAGCCTGGTCACATGACGAAATGTTAACTAAGGATTGTGTCTAAAGATGGTTTAGTCTAATCTGGATTCTGCTCACTTTTGGTTCTGTCTACTTGGAAGTCTGTCCACCGGGAACGTTTTCTACATTGATTCTGTCAACTCTAAACTCTGTCTACATGAGAATCTTTTAACTAAAGATTGTCTCCACAGCTGGTTCTGTCCAATCTAGATTGTGCTAATTTCTGGTTCATTCTACTTGGGATTCTGTCCACCTGCGTGTTTGTCTACTTAAAAACTTCCACTTGCGTGTCTGGCCACATGATATTCTGCCCTCGTAGGATTTTGTCCACTATTGTTTCTGTCAACTCTGAATTCTCCTAATTTTGGTTCTCTCTACTTGAAAGTCTGTCGACTTGGGTTTTTGTCTTCTTGGAATCTGTCCTCTTGGGAGTCTTTCCACATGATATTCTTCCAAAATAGGATTGTTTCCACAGTTGGTTTTGTCAACTCTGGATTCTGCTCATGTTTGGTTCTTTCAACTTGGGAGTCTGTCCAACTAGATATGTCTCTACTTGGATTCTGTCCAATTGGGAGTCAGGCCACATGATATTCTCGTTACATAAGATTGTATCCACTATTGTTTCTGTCAACTCTGGATTTTGCCTAGGTGCGGTTTTATCTACATCGGAGTCTGTCCACCTGGGTGTTTGTCTATTGGATTCTTTCCACTTAAGTGTCTGACAATATGACATTCTGCCCACATAGGATTGTCTCCACTATTAGTTCTGTCCACTCTGGATTCTGCCCACGTGTGGTTCATTTTAATTTGGATTATGTCCACCTGGGTGTTTTCTTACTTGGAAGCTGTCCACTTGGAAGTCTTGCCACATGACTAACGTTTAACTAAGGATTGTGTCCACAGCTGGTTCTGTCAAATCTGGATTCTGCTCAATTTTGGTTCTGTCTAATTCGGAGACTACTCGAAAGTCTGTCCACATGACAATCTTTTAACTGAGGATTGTGTCCAAAGCTGGTTCTGTCTAATGCGGATTCTGCACACTTCTGGTTCTGTCTACTTCGGAGTCTGTCCACCTGAGTGTTTGTCTACTTGGAATCGGACCACTTGGGAGTCTTGCCACATGACATTCTGCCGTTGTACGAGTGTGTTCAATATTGGTTCTTTCAACTCTGCATTCTTTCTACGTGTTGTTCTTCCTACTTGGGAGTCTGTTCACCAGCGTTTTTGTCTACTTGGATTCTGTCTACTAGGGAATCTCGCCACATGACATTCTGCCCACGTAGGATTGTGTCCACTATAGGTTCTGTCCACTCCTGATTCTGCCCAGGTGTGGTTCTGTACGATTGTTTTCACTATTGTTTCTGTCAACTCTGGATTCTGCTAATTTTGGTTCTCTCTACTTGGGAGTCTGTTCACCTGGGTTTTTGTCTTCTTGGAATCTGTCCACTTTGGAGTCTGGCCACATGACATTCTTCCGACATAGGATTGTTTCCACAGTTGGTTCTGTCAACTCTGGATTCTGCTCATGTTTGGTTCTTTCATCTTGGGAGTCTGTCCAACTAGATATTTGTCTATTGGGATGTTGTCCAATTGGGAGTCAGGCCACATGACAATCTGGTCACATAGGATTTTATACACTATTGTTTCTGTCAACTCTGGACTCTGCCTTCGTGTTGTTCTATCTACACGGGAGTGTGTACACCTGGGTGTTTGCCTATTTGATTCTTTCCACTTTGGAGTCAAGCCACATAACTTTCTGCCCACGTAGAATTTTGTCCACTATTGGTTGTGTCAACTCTAGATTTTGCCTACCAGTGGTTCTATCCACATGGGAAACTGTCCACCTGGTTGTTGGTCTACTTGAATTCTATTCACTTGGGAGTCTGGCTATATGACATTCTGCCCACGTAGGATTGTGTCCTCTATTGGTTCTGTCAACTCTGGAATCTGCCCACGAGTGGTTCTGTTTATTGGGATTTTGTCCATTTAGGTGGTTGTTTACTTGGAAGCTGTCCACTTGGAAGTCTGGCCACATGACAAACTCTTAACTAAGGATTGTGTCCAAAGCTGGTACTGTTTAATCTGGATTCTGCTCACTTTTGGTTCCGTCTACTTTGGAGTCTGTCCACCTGGGTGTATTTCTACTTTGATTCCGACCACTTGCGTGTCTGGCCACATGACATTCTGCCCACGTAGGACTTTGTCCAATATTGGTTCTGTCAACTCTGGATTCTGTCTACGTGTGGTTGTTGGTCTACCTTGATTCTATCCACTTGGGACTCTGGCTATATGACATTCCGCCCATGTAGGATTGTATCCTCTATTGGTTCTGTCAACTCAGGATTCTGCTCACGTAAGCTTCTGTCTATTTGGAAATCGGTCTATCTGGGTGTTTGTCTACTTGGATTCTGTCCACTTGGGTGTCTGGCCACATGACGTTCTGCCCACGTAGGATTGTGTCAAATATTGGTTCTGTCAACTCTGGACTTTGCCTACCAGTGGTTCTATCTACATGGGAAACTGTCCACCTGGTTGTTGGTCTACTTGGATTCTATCCACTTGGGACTCTGGCTATATGACATTCTGCCCATGTAGGATTGTATCCTATATTGGTTCTGTCAACTCCGGATTCTGCTCACGTTTGCTTCTGTCTATTTGGGAGTCGGTCTACCTGGGTGTTAGTCTATTTGGAATCTGTCCACTTGGGAGTCTGGCCATATGACATACTGCCCACGTAGGATTGTGTCCACTATTTTTTTTTTTCTTTTATATTCCAATAAGATACTACAATACATATTTACGGTCTACAATACTTACAATAATTACTTTACAATACTACTGGGACGAACACCCCAGGGGAGCAAAAGGCCATGTCTACCCCAAGGGGATTAACATAGATAAAAGACAAAATAAAAATAACTTTAATAACTGAAACTAAAGAACTAGAAAAAACACTACAGATAATAAGAACAATTCGATACTTAGGTCTGCTTCACATTAGACGTCAGATCGAGGTGATGGGAAAGGTAAATGAAACTAATGAAGAAAACTTCTCATGGAGTTTCTTATAGTATGGAAACATGAACCCCCGTTCAATCTGACGTCCAATGTGAGACAAACCTCAAACGAAGAGAGACAAACGAAACGGACGGGGACTTTTTGGTTACGTGATATACAATTTTTGTTAGAAATGACTCTACTCAAATCGACCAGTTTTGTGGATGAACTGTAAAGTCAAATTGAGAATAGTTTTATTGAGGTCGTAAGAAAAATTTTCATCGCCATACAGTAAGAGCTGAGTTAGGACCTTGTTTCATAGATTACTATTTCCATATGGTCTCAATACATCAAAGACTCCAGCGAGAAGATCTCGTCGTTGAGCATCAAAAGAAGGCAAGGCAACAAAAAGTGCTCCGCATCCTCAATGCCATCATTCGAAGGGCACATTGGGTTAACAGTATCCGCAAAATTGTGTTTGAATTTGTGGAAGTTTAATTTGCTTAAACCAATTCTAATTTGAGTAAGAAAAGACAAACCTATAGGGTCATGAATTCCGAAGATAGGGTTTGCAGGGGGGGGAGGATGATTGGCAAAATCTTCTTCTTAAAAATAGCGACAGACGGTGCAAGTTTGAGTTCTGGTTTAATATCGTTCCATTCACGTAGGCAATAAGGATAAAAGCTAGAGTTGAATTTTTCTGTCCTTGCCATTATTCGCCCTACAACATCCCGCTTACGAAGAGAATAATCAGTCTGATGAAGGTGAGGGATTGGAACCATTGTATAATCAGGGGATAGATTATTTATGATCTTGTAAAACAAGGTAAGTCGTCTGCTCCACCTACGGGAACTTAGTGATTCCCAGCCAAGCTCTGCATACAGCTTTTGTCGCGAAGTTCCTTTCCATGTACCAGTTATAGCTAGTGCAGCAGAATATTGAACAGACTCTATCTTTTCCATTAAATCCGGGAGAAAGGTATTCTGACTAAATTCGAATATGTTAGCTGGGATATGGTATAATACATCCCCGTAATCCAGATGAGGTCTCACATAAAGCTTATATAGTTCATTTAAGGTATGCCTGGTAAGATATTTGGAGAGATATTTCAGGAGGCCGATACCCTTTCTTGTTTTAGAAATGGCTGATTTGATGTGAGCAGAAAATGAGAGTTTTGAGTCCAGGATAATTCCAAGATGTTTATGTTCCTTTACTTTTTCCACTGGAACATCATTGAAAAAGACCACCGGATGATCAATTTCAATTCTTTTCCTTGAAAATATTAATTGAACTGCATGCTTTTGCGGGTCAGGATTAAATGACATTCTCCAATCATTTGCCCACTATTGATTCTGTCAACTCTGGATTTTGTTTACGTTAAGTTCTGTCTTCTTGGAAGTTTGCCTAACTGGGTGTTTGTCTACTTGGATTACGTCTATCTTGTGAATCTGGCCACAAGACATTTTGCCCATGTAGGATTGCGTCCACAATTGGTTCTGTCCACTCTGGATTCGGCCCATGTGTGGTTCTGTCTAAATGGGATTATGTCCACTTGGGTGTTTGTTTACTTGGAAGCTGTCTACTTGGAAGTCTGGCCACATGACATTCTGCCCATGTACGATTGTGTTCATTATTTTTTCTGTCAAATCTGGATTCTGCTAATTTTGGTTTTCTCTACATAGGAGTCTGTCCACCTGGGTTTTTGTCTACTTGGAATCTTTCCATTTGGGAGTCTGGCCACATGACATTCTTCCCAAATAGGATTGTTTCCACTGATTCTGACTTCTTGGAAGTCTGTCCAACTGGGTGTTTTCCTACTTCGATCCTGTTCATTTTTGGAATCTGGCCACATGACATTTTGCCCACCTAGGATTGTGACTACTATTGATTCTGTCCACTCTGGATTCTGCCTACTTGTAGTTCTGTTTAATTGGGATTATGTCCACCTGGATGTTTGCTAAATTGGAAGCTGTCCACTTTGAAGTCTGGCCACATGACATTCTGCCCATGTACGCTTGTGTTCACTATTGTTTCTGTCAACTCTGGATTCTGCTTTTTTTGGTTCTCTCTACTTGGGAGTCGGTCCTTCTGGGTTTTTGTCTACTTGGAATCTTTCCACTTGGCAGTCTGGCCCCATGACATTCTTCCCAAATAGGATTGTTTCCACTGATTCTGTCTTCTTGGAAGTCTGTCCAACTGGGTGTTTTTCTGCTTCGATTCTGTTCATCTTTGGAATCTGGGCACATGACATTCTACCCACGTCGGATTATGTCTACTATTGGTTCTGTCCACTCTGGATTCAGCCCACGTGCAGTTCTGTTTAATTGGGATTATGTCCACCTGGATGTTTGTTTACTTAGAAGTTATCCACTTTGAAGTCTGGCCACATGACGAACTTACAACTAAGGATTGTGTCCACTGCTGGTTCTGTCAAATCTGGATTCTGCTCAATTTTGGTTATGTCTACTTCGGAGTCTGTCCACCTGGGTGCTATCCTACTTTGATTCGGACCACTCGGATGTCTGTCCACATGACAATCTTTTAACTGAGGATTTTGTTCAAAGCTGGTTCTGTCTAATGTGGATTCTGCACACTTTTGGTTCATTCTACGTGGGATTCTGTCCACCTGGGTGTTGTTTCTACTTCGATTCTATCCACTTGGGTGTCTGGCCACATGACATTCTGCCCACGTAGGATTTTTTCCACTATTGGTACTGTCAACTCTGGATTCTATCTACGTGTGGTTCTATCTACTTTGGAGTCGGTGCACCTGCGTGTTTGTCTACTTGGAATCTTCCCACTTAGGAGTCTGGGCACATGACATTCTTCCCATGTACGATGGTGTTCACTATTGTTTCTGTCAACTCTAGATTCTGCAAATTTCTGTTCTCTCTACTTGGGAGTCTGTTCACCTGGGTTTTTGTCTTCTTGGAATCTGTCCATTTGGGAGTCTGGCCACATGACATTCTTCCCAAATAGGATTGTTTCCACTGATTCTGTCTTCTTGGAAGTCTGTCCAACTGGGTGTTTTTCTGCTTCGATTCTGTTCATCTTTGGAATCTGGGCACATGACATTCTACCCACGTCGGATTATGTCTACTATTGGTTCTGTCCACTCTGGATTCAGCCCACGTGCAGTTCTGTTTAATTGGGATTATGTCCACCTGGATGTTTGTTTACTTAGAAGTTATCCACTTTGAAGTCTGGCCACATGACGAACTTACAACTAAGGATTGTGTCCACTGCTGGTTCTGTCAAATCTGGATTCTGCTCAATTTTGGTTATGTCTACTTCGGAGTCTGTCCACCTGGGTGCTATCCTACTTTGATTCGGACCACTCGGATGTCTGTCCACATGACAATCTTTTAACTGAGGATTTTGTTCAAAGCTGGTTCTGTCTAATGTGGATTCTGCACACTTTTGGTTCATTCTACGTGGGATTCTGTCCACCTGGGTGTTGTTTCTACTTCGATTCTATCCACTTGGGTGTCTGGCCACATGACATTCTGCCCACGTAGGATTTTTTCCACTATTGGTACTGTCAACTCTGGATTCTATCTACGTGTGGTTCTATCTACTTTGGAGTCGGTGCACCTGCGTGTTTGTCTACTTGGAATCTTCCCACTTAGGAGTCTGGGCACATGACATTCTTCCCATGTACGATGGTGTTCACTATTGTTTCTGTCAACTCTAGATTCTGCAAATTTCTGTTCTCTCTACTTGGGAGTCTGTTCACCTGGGTTTTTGTCTTCTTGGAATCTGTCCATTTGGGAGTCTGGCCACATGACATTCTTCCAACAGAGGATTGTTTCAACAGTTGGTTCTGTCAACTCTTGATTCTGCTCATGTCTGGTTCTTTCATGTTGGGAGTCTGTCCAACTAGATATCTGTCTAATTGGATTCTGTCCAATTGGGAGTCAGGCCACATGACACTCTCGTTACATAAGATTGCATCCACTATTGTTTCTATCAACTCTGGATTCTGCCTAGGTGTGGTTTTATCTACATGGGATTTTGTCCACCTGTGTGCTTGTCTATTGGATTCTGTCCACTTGGGAGTCTGGCTATATGACATTCTGCCCACGTAGGATTGTGTCCACTATTGGTTCTGTCAACAATGGCTTCTGCCCACGAGTGGTTCTGTTTATTGGGATGTTGTCCACTTGGGTGTTTGTTTACTTTGATTCTGACCACTCGGAAGTCGGTCCACATGACAATCGTTTAACTAAGGATGGTGTCCACAGCTGGTTCTGTCAAATCTGGATTCTGCTCAATTTTGGTTCGGTCTACTTTGGAGTCTGTCCACCTGGGTGCTTTTCTACATTGATTCTGAGAACTTGCGTGTCTGGCCACATGACATTCTGCCCACGTAGGATTGTCCAATATTGGTTCTGTCTACGTGTGGTTCTATCTACTTGGGAAACTGTCCACCTGGTTGTTGGTCTACTTGGATACTCTGGCTATATGACATTCTGCCCATTTAGGATTGTATCCTCTATTGGTTCTGTCAACTCAGGATTCTGCTCACGTTTGCTTCTGTCTATTTGGAAGTCAGTCTATCTGGGTGTTTGTCTACTTGGATTCTGTCCACTAGGGAATCTCGGCACATGACATTCTGCCCACGTAGGATTGTGTCAACTATTGGTTCTGTCCACTCTGGATTCTGCCCAGGTGTGGTTCTTTCTAATTGGGATTATGTCCACCTGGGTGTTTTTTTACTTGGAAGCTGTCCTCTTTGAAGCCTGGCCACATGACGAAATTTTAACTAAGGATTGTGTCCAAAGCTGTTTCAGTCTAATCTGGATTCTGCTTATTTTTGGTTGAGTCTACTTGGGAGTCTGTCCACCCGGAACTTTGTCTACATTAATTCTGTCTACTCGAAACTCTGTCTACATAAGAATCCTTTAACTAAGGATGTTCTCCACAGCTGGTTCTTTCCAATCTGGATAGTGCTCATTTTTTGTTCATTCTTCTTGGGAGTCTGTCCACCTTGGTAATTTTTCTACTTGGATTCTGTCCACTTGGGTGTCTGGCCAAATGACATTCTGCCCACGTAGGACTGAGTCCACTATTGGTTCTGTCAACTCTGGATTCTATCTACGTGTGGTTCGATCTACTTGGGAGTCTGTCCACCTGCATGTTTGTCTACTTGGATTCTGTCCACTTTGGAGTCTGGCGACATGATATTCTACCCACGTAAGATTGTGTCCAATGTTGTTTCTGTCAACTCTAGATTCTGCTCTCATTTGGTTCTGTCAACTTGGAAGTCGGTCTACCTGGGTTTTTGTCATCTTGGATTCTTTCCACTTGGGAGTCTGGCCACATGACATTCTACCCATGTACTATTGTGTTCACTATTGATTCTGTCAACTCTGGATTCTGCTAATTTTGGTTCTCTCTACTTGGGAGTCTGTTCACCTGGGTTTTTGTCTTCCTGGAATCTTTCCACTTGGTAGTCTGGCCACATGACATTCTTCTTACATAGGATTGTGTCCACAGCTGGTTCTGTCAAATCTGGATTCTGCCCAATTTTTGTTCTGTCTACTTCGGAGTCTGTCCACCTGGGTGCTATCCTACTTTGATTCGGATCACTCGGATGTCTGTCCACATGACAATCTTTTAACTGAGGATTGTGTCCAAAGCTGGTTCTGTCTAATGTGGATTCTGCACACTTTTGGTTCATTCTACTTTGGAGTCTCTGCACCTGGGTGTTTGTCTATTTGGAATCTTCCCACTTGGGAGTCTGGGCACATGACATTCTTCCCATGTACGATGGTGTTCACTATTGTTTCTGTCAACTCTGGACTCTGCTAATTTTGGTTCTCTCTACTTGGGAGTCTGTTCACCTGGGTTTTTGTCTTCTTGGAATCTCTCCACTTGGGAGTCTGGCCACATGACATTCTTCAAACAGAGGATTGTTTCAACAGTTGGTTCTTTCAATTCTTGATTCTGCTCATGTTTAGTTCTCTCATGTTGAGAGTCTGTCCAACTAGATATCTGTCTACTTGGATTCTGTCCAATTGGGAGTCAGTCCACATGAGATTCTCGTTACATAAGAGTGTATCCACTATTGTTTCTGTCAACTCTGGATTCTGGCTAGGTGTGGTTTTATCTACATGGGAGTTTGTCCACCTGGGTGTTTGTCTATTGGATTCTGTCCACTTGGGAGTCTTTCTATATTACATTCTGCCCACGTAGGATTGTGTCCTCTATTGGTTCTGTCAACAATGGATTCTGCCCACGAGTGGTTCTGTTTATTGGGATTTTGTCCACTTGAGTGTTTGTTTACTTTGATCCTGACCTCTCGGAAGTCGGTCCACATGACAATCGTTTAACTAAGGATGGTGTCCACAGCTGGTTCTGTCAAATCTGGATTCTGCTCAATTTTGGTTCTGTCTACTTTGGAGTCTGTCCACCTGGGTGCTTTTCTACATTGATTCTGAGAACTTGCCTGTCTGGCCACATGACATTCTGCCCACGTAGGATTGTCCAATATTGGTTCTGTCTACGTGTGGTTCCATCTACTTGGGAAACTGTCCACCTGGTTGTTGGTCTATTTGGATTCTATCCACTTGGGACTCTGGCTATATGACATTCTGCCCATTTAGGATTGTATCCTCTTTTAGTTCCGTCAACTCAGGATTCTGCTCACGTTTGCTTCTGTCTATTTGGAAGTCAGTCTATCTGGGTGTTTGTCTACTTGGATTCTGTCCACTTGGGTGTCTGGCCACATGACATTCTGCCCACGTAGGATTGCGTCAAATATTGGTTCTGTCAACTCTGGATTTTGCCTTCCAGTGGTTCTATCTACATGGGAAACTGTCCATCTGGTTGTTGGTCTACTTAGATTCTATCCACTTGGGACTCTGGCTATATGACATTCTGCCCACGTAGGATTGTATCCTATATTGGTTCTGTCAACTCAGGATTCTGCTCACGTTTGCTTCTGTCTATTTGGGAGTCGGTCAACCTGGGTGTTAGTCTATTTCGAGTCGGTCCACTTGGGAGTCTGTCCACATGACAATCTCTTAAGTCAGGACTATGTCCGCAGCTGGTTCTGTCCAATCTAGATTCTGCTCACTTTTGGTTCAGTCTACTTGGGACTCTGCCCACCTGGATGTTTGCCTACTTGCATTCTGTCCACTTGGATGTTTGGCCACATGAAATCTGCCGTCGTAGGATTGTGTCCACTATTGGTTCTGTCCACTCTGGATTCAGTCCACGTGCAGTTCTGTTTAATTGGGATTATGTCCACCTGGATGTTTGTTTACTTGGAAGTTGTCCACTTTGAAGTCTGGCCACATGAGGAACTTACAACTAAGGATTGTGTCCACTGCTGGTTCTGTCTAATCTGGATTTTGCTCACTTTCGGTTCTGTCTACTTCAGAGTCTGGCCACCTGGGACTTCGTCTACTTTGATTCTTTCGACTCGAACGTCTGATCAGATGACAAACTTTTAACTATGGATTGTGTCCAAAGCTGGTTGTGTCTAATGTGGATTCTGCACACTTTTGGCTCTGTCTAGTAGGGAGTCTGTCCAACTGGGTGTTTTTCTACTTGGATTCTTTCCATCTTGGGAATCTCGCCACATCACATTCTGCCCACATAGGATTGTGTCCACTATTGGTTCTGTCCACTCTGGATTCTGCCCACGTGTGGCTCTTACTATTTGGGCTTATGTCAACCTGGGTGTTTGTTTACGTGGAAGCTGTCCACTTGGAAGTCTGGCCACATGACAAAAGTTTAACTAAGGATTGTGTCCACAGCTGGTTGAGTCTAATCTGGATTCTGCTCACTTTTGGTTCTGTCTACTTGGCAGTCTGTCCACCCGGAACTTTGTCTACTTTGATTCTGTCTACTGGAAACTCTGTCTACATGAGAATACTTTAACAAAGGATAATCTCCACAGCTGGTTCTGTCCAATCTGGGTTGTGCTCACTTTTGGTGTTTGGAGTCGGTCGACCTTGGTTTTTGTCTTCTTGGAATCTGTCCACTTGGGAGTCTGGCCACATGACATTCTTCCCACATAGGATTGTTTCCACTGTTGGTTCTGTCAACTCTGGATTCTGCTCATGTTTGGTTCTCTCATCTTGGGAGTCTGCCCAACTAGATATTTGTCTACTTGGATTTTGTCCAATTGGGAGTCAGGCCACATGACTCTTTGGCCACAAAGGATTGTATCCACTATTGTTTCTGTCAACTCTGGATTCTGCCTACGTGTGGTTTTATCTACATAAGAGTCTGCCCACCTGGGTGTTTGTCTATTGGTTTCTGTTCACTTGGGAATCTGGCCATATGACATTCTGCGCATGTAGGATTGTGTCCTCTAATGGTTTCGTCAACTCTGCATTCTGGCCACGAGTGGTTATGTTTAATTGGGATTATGTCCTCCTGGGGGCTTGTTTACTTGGAAGCTGTCCACTTGGAAGTCTGGCCACATGTCGAACTTTTAACTAAGGATTATGTCCACAGCTGGTTTTGTCTAATCTGGATTCTGCTCACTTTTGGTTCCGTCTACTTCGGAGTCTGTCCACCTGGGTGATTGTCTCCTTCGATTCTGTCCACTTGGGTGTCTGGCCACATGACACTCTGCCTACGTAGGATTCTGTCCACTTTTGGTTCTGTCAAGTCTGGACTTTGCCTACTAGTGGTTCTATCTACATGGCAATCTGTCCATCTTGTTGTTGGTCTACTTGGATTCTATCCACTAGGGAGTCTGGCTGTATGACATTCTGCCCACATAGGATTGTGTCCACTATTGGTTCTCCCAACTCTGGCTTTTGCTCACTTTTGGTTCGATCTACTCGGGAGTCTGTCCACCTGGGTGTTTGCCTACATGGAATCGGTCCACTTGAAAGTCTAGCCACTTGATATTTTGCCCACGTACGATTGTGTCTACTATTGTATCTCTCAACTCTGGATTCTGTTAATTTTTTATCCCTCTACTTGGGAGTCTGTCCGCCTGGGTGTTTGTCTACCTAGAATCGTTACACTTGGAAGTCCGGCCACATGACATTCTGCCCACGTAGGTTTATATGCACTATTGGTTCTGTGAACTCTGCAATTCGCTCATGATTGTTTCTGTCTTCTTCAGAGTCAGTCTAACTAGATGTTTGTCTACTTGGATTCTGTTCACTTTGGAGTTAAGCCACATGACATTCTGCCCACGTAGGATTGTGTCCACTATTGGTTCTGTCCACTCTGGATTCTGCTCACGTTTGATTCTCTCTTCTTGGAAGTCTGTCCAACTGGGTGTTTTTCTACTTGGATTCTTTTCATCTTGGGAATCTCTGGATTCTGCTCACGTGTTGTTTTGTCTAATTGGGATTATTTTCACCTTGGTGTTTGTTTACTTGGCAGCTTTTTGCTTGCAAGTCTGGCCACATGACATTCTGCTTAGATGGGATTGTGTCCACTGTTGGTTCTGTCAACTCTGGATTCTGCTCACATGTGGTTCTTTCTACTTTAAAGTCAGTCCACCTGGGTGTTCGTCTACTCGAAATTAATCAACTTGAGAGTCTATCCACAAGACATTCTGCAAACTTAGGGTTGTGTCCACTTTTGGTTCTGTCAACTTTGGATTCTGCTCACGTTTGGTTCTGTCCACTTGGAAATATGTTCATAAAGGACTTTTTCTTCTGCAGATCATGTCAACTTGGCATTCTGTTCCTCTGGGTGTTTGTCTACTTTCAAGCTGTCCACTTGGAAGTCTGGCCACAAGGCATTCTGCCCACGTAGGATTATCTCTACTAATGGTTCTTTCAACTCTGGATTGTGCTAACTTTTGGCTCGGTCTGCTTGGGAGTCCGTCCAACAGGGTGTTTGGCTACTTGGATTCGGTCCACTTGGGATTCTGGCCACATGGCATTCTGCCCACAAAGGAATGTGTCCACTAATTGTTTTGGCAACTCTGGATTCTGCTCACGTTTGCATCTGTCCACTTGGGAATCTGTCCAGCTGGTTGTTAGTCTACTTGGATTCTGTCCACTTGGGAGTCTGTCCATATGACAGTTAAACCACATACGTCTTTGCCCACGATAAGGTCTCTCGAATCCGGCTTATGCTCACCTTTGGTTCTGTCTACTTCGGAGTCTGTCCAACTTGGTGTTTGTCTACTTGGATTTTGTTCATTTTGGAGTCTGGCTACATGCAATTCTGCCCACGTAAGAATGTGTCCATTATTGGTTCTGTCAACTCTGAATTCTGCCTACGTGTGGTTGTATCTACATGGGAGTCTGTCCACCTGGATGTTTGTCTACTTGGATTTTGTCCACTTGGGAGTATGGCCATATGGCATTCTACAAACGTAGGATTTTGTCCACTATCGATTCTGTCAACTCTGGATTCTGCTCACGTGTTATTTTGTCTAATTGGGATTATTTTCACCTTGGTGTTTGTTTACTTGGCAGCTTTGTGCTTGCAAGTCTGGCCACATGACATTCTGCTTAGGTGGGATTGTGTCCACTGTTGGTTCTGTCAACTCTGGATTCCGCTCACATGTGGTTCGGTCTACTTTAAAGTCAGTCCACCTGGGTGTTCGTCTACTCGAAATTAGTCAACTTGGGAGTCTATCCACAAGACATTCTGCCCACGTAGGGTTGTGTCCACTTTTGGTTCTGTCAACTCTGGATTGTGCAAACTGTTGGTTCCGTCTACTTGGGAGTCTATCCATTTGGGTGTTTGTCTACTTGGATTCTGTCCAATTGGGAGTCTGGAGGCATGACATTCTGCCTAGGAAGAATTGTGTCTCCTTATTGTTCCGTCAACTCTAGATTCTGCTTACGTATGCTTCTGTCTGCTTGGGCGTCTGACCACCTGGGTGTTTGTCTACTTGGAATCTGTCCACTTTGGAGTCTGGCCGCATGATATTCTGCCCCCGTAGGACTGTGTCCACTATTGGTTCTATCAACTTTGGATTCTGCTCACGTTTTGTTCTGTCCACTTGGAAATACGTTCATAAAGGACTTTTTCTTCTGGAGATCATGTCAACTTGGCATTCTGTTCCTCTGGGTGTTTGTCTACTTTCAAGCTGTCCACTTGGAAGTCTGGCCACAAGGCATTCTGCCCACGTAGGATTATCTCTACTAATGGTTCTTTCAACTCTGGATTGTACTAACTTTTGGCTCGGTCTGCTTGGGAGTCCGTCCAACAGGGTGTTTGGCTACTTGGATTCGGTCCACTTGGGATTCTGGCCACATAGCATTCTGCCCACAAAGGAATGTGTCCACTATATGTTTTGGCTACTCTGGATTCTGCTCACGTTTGCTTCTGTCCACTTGGGAATCTGTCCACCTGGGTGTTAGTCTACTTGGATTCTGTCCACTTTGGAGTCGGTCCATATGACAGTTAAACCACATAGGTCTTTGCCCACGATAAGGTCTCTCGAATCCGGCTTATGCTCACCTTTGGTTCTGTCTACTTCGGAGTCTGTCCAACTTGGTGTTTGTCTACTTGGATTTTGTTCATTTTGGAGTCTGGCTACATGCCATTCTGCCCACGTAAGAATGTGTCCACTATTGGTTCCGTCAACTCTGAATTCTGCCTACGTGTGGTTGTATCTACATGGGAGTCTGTCCACCTGGATGTTTGTCTACTTGGATTTTGTCCACTTGGGAGTCTGGCCATATGGCATTCTACAAACGTAGGATTTTGTCCACCATGGATTCTGTCAACTCTGGATTCTGCTCACGTGTTGTTTTGTCTAATTGGGATTATTTTCACCTTGGTGTTTGTTTACTTGGCAGCTTTGTGCTTGCAAGTCTGGCCACATGACATTCTGCTTAGGTGGGATTGTGTCCACTGTTGGTTCTGTCAACTCTGGATTCTGCTCACATGTGGTTCTGTCTACTTTAAAGTCAGTCCACCTGGGTGTTCGTCTACTCAAAATTAGTCAACTTGGGAGTCTATCCACAAGACATTCTGCCAACGTAGGGTTGTGTCCACTTTTGGTTCTGTCAACTCTGGATTGTGCAAACTGTTGGTTCCGTCTACTTGGGAGTCTATCCATTTGGGTGTTTGTCTACTTGGATTCTGTCCAATTGGGAGTCTGGAGGCATGAAATTCTGCCCACCTAGGATTGTGTCCACTTTTGCTGCTGTCAACCCTGGATTCTGCCTACGTGTGGTTGTATCTACATTGGAGTCTGTCCAGCTGGACTTTTGTCTACTTGGATTTTGTCCACTTGGGAGTCTGGCCATATGGCATTATACAAACGTAGGATTTTGTCCACTATGGATTCTGTCAACTCTGGATTCTGCTCACGTGTTGTTTTGTCTAATTGGGATTATTTTCACCTTGGTGTTTGTTTACTTGGCAGCTTTGTGCTTGCAAGTCTGGCCACATGACATTCTGCTTAGGTGGGATTGTGTCCACTGTTGGTTCTGTCAACTCTGGATTCTGCTCACATATGGTTCGGTCTACTTTAAAGTCAGTCCACCTGGGTGTTCGTCTACTCGAAATTAGTCAACTTGGGAGTCTATCCACAAGACATTCTGCCCACGTAGGGTTGTGTCCACATTTGGTTCTGTCAACTCTGGATTGTGCAAACTGTTGGTTCCGTCTACTTGGGAGTCTATCCATTTGGGTGTTTGTCTACTTGGATTCTGTCCAATTGGGAGTCTGGAGGCATGACATTCTGCCTAGGAAGAATTGTGTCTACTTTTTGTTCCGTCAACTCTAGATTCTGCTTACGTATGCTTCTGTCTGCTTGGGCGTCTGACCACCTGGGTGTTTGTCTACTTGGAATCTGTCCACTTTGGAGTCTGGCCGCATGATATTCTGCCCCCGTAGGACTGTGTCCACTATTGGTTCTATCAACTTTGGATTCTGCTCACGTTTTGTTCTGTCCACTTGGAAATACGTTCATAAAGGACTTTTTCTTCTGGAGATCATGTCAACTTGGCATTCTGTTCCTCTGGGTGTTTGTCTACTTTCAAGCTGTCCACTTGGAAGTCTGGCCACAAGGCATTCTGCCCACGTAGGATTATCTCTACTAATGGTTCTTTCAACTCTGGATTGTGCTAACTTTTGGCTCGGTCTGCTTGGGAGTCCGTCCAACAGGGTGTTTGGCTACTTGGATTCGGTCCACTTGGGATTCTGGCCACATAGCATTCTGCCCACAAAGGAATGTGTCCACTATATGTTTTGGCTACTCTGGATTCTGCTCACGTTTGCTTCTGTCCACTTGGGAATCTGTCCACCTGGGTGTTAGTCTACTTGGATTCTGTCCACTTTGGAGTCGGTCCCTATGACAGTTAAACCACATAGGTCTTTGCCCACGATAAGGTCTCTCGAATCCGGCTTATGCTCACCTTTGGTTCTGTCTACTTCGGAGTCTGTCCAACTTGGTGTTTGTCTACTTGGATTTTGTTCATTTTGGAGTCTGGCTACATGCCATTCTGCCCACGTAAGAATGTGTCCACTATTGGTTCCGTCAACTCTGAATTCTGCCTACGTGTGGTTGTATCTACATGGGAGTCTGTCCACCTGGATGTTTGTCTACTTGGATTTTGTCCACTTGGGAGTCTGGCCATATGGCATTCTACAAACGTAGGATTTTGTCCACCATGGATTCTGTCAACTCTGGATTCTGCTCACGTGTTGTTTTCTCTAATTGGGATTATTTTCACCTTGGTGTTTGTTTACTTGGCAGCTTTGTGCTTGCAAGTCTGGCCACATGACATTCTGCTTAGGTGGGATTGTGTCCACTGTTGGTTCTGTCAACTCTGGATTCTGCTCACATGTGGTTCTGTCTACTTTAAAGTCAGTCCACCTGGGTGTTCGTCTACTCAAAATTAGTCAACTTGGGAGTCTATCCACAAGACATTCTGCCAACGTAGGGTTGTGTCCACTTTTGGTTCTGTCAACTCTGGATTGTGCAAACTGTTGGTTCCGTCTACTTGGGAGTCTATCCATTTGGGTGTTTGTCTACTTGGATTCTGTCCAATTGGGAGTCTGGAGGCATGAAATTCTGCCCACCTAGGATTGTGTCCACTTTTGCTGCTGTCAACCCTGGATTCTGCCTACGTGTGGTTGTATCTACATTGGAGTCTGTCCAGCTGGACTTTTGTCTACTTGGATTTTGTCCACTTGGGAGTCTGGCCATATGGCATTATACAAACGTAGGATTTTGTCCACTATGGATTCTGTCAACTCTGGATTCTGCTCACGTGTTGTTTTGTCTAATTGGGATTATTTTCACCTTGGTGTTTGTTTACTTGGCAGCTTTGTGCTTGCAAGTCTGGCCACATGACATTCTGCTTAGGTGGGATTGTGTCCACTGTTGGTTCTGTCAACTCTGGATTCTGCTCACATGTGGTTCGGTCTACTTTAAAGTCAGTCCACCTGGGTGTTCGTCTACTCGAAATTATTCGACTTGGGAGTCTATCCACAAGACATTCTGCCCACGTAGGGTTGTGTCCACCTTTGGTTCTGTCAACTCTGGATTGTGCAAACTGTTGGTTCCGTCTACTTGAGAGTCTATCCATTTGGGTGTTTGTCTACTTGGATTCTGTCCAATTTTGAGTCTGGAGGCATGACATTCTGCCTACGAAGAATTGTGTCTACTTTTTGTTCCGTCAACTCTAGATTCTGCTTACGTATGCTTCTGTCTGCTTGGGCGTCTGACCACCTGGGTGTTTGTCTATTTGGAATCTGTCCACTTTGCAGTCTCGCCGCATGATATTCTGCCCACGTAGGACTGTGTCCACTATTGGTTCTATCAACTTTGGATTCTGCTCACGTTTTATTTCGTCCACTTGGAAATATGTTCATAAAGGACTTTTTCTTCTGGAGATCATGTCAACTTGGCATTCTGTTCCTCTCGGTGTTTGTCTACTTTCAAGCTGTCCACTTGGCAGTCTGGCCGCAAGGCATTCTGCCCACGTAGGATTATCTCTACTAATGGTTCTTTCAACTCTGGATTGTGCTAACTTTTGGCTCGGTCTGCTTGGGAGTCCGTCCAACAGGGTGTTTGGCTACTTGGATTCGGTCCATTTGGGATTCTGGCCACATGGCATTCTGCCCACAAAGGAATGTGTCCACTAAATGTTTTGGCAACTCTGGATTCTGCTCACGTTTGCTTCTGTCCACTTGGGAATCTGTCCACCTGGGTGTTAGTCTACTTGGATTCTGTCCACTTGGGAGTCTGTCCATATGACAGTTAAACCACATAGGTCTTTGCCCACGATAAGGTCTCTCGAATCCGGCTTATGCTCACCTTTGGTTCCGTCTACTTCGGAGTCTGTCAGACTTGGTGTTTGTCTACTTGGATTTTGTTCATTTTGGAGTCTGGCTACATGCCATTCTGCCCACGTAAGAATGTGTCCACTATTGGTTCTGTCAACTCTGAATTCTGCCTACGTGTGGTTGTATCTACATGGGTGTCTGTCCACCTGGATGTTTGTCTACTTGGATTTTGTCCACTTGGGAGTCTGGCCATAAGGCATTCTACAAACGTAGGATTTTGTCCACTATGGATTCTGTCAACTCTGGATTCTGCTCACGTGTTGTTTTCTCTAATTGGGATTATTTTCACTTCGGTGTTTGTTTACTTGGCAGCTTTGTGCTTGCAAGTCTGGCCACATGACATTCTGCTTAAGTGGGATTGTGTCCACAGTTGGTTCTGTCAACTCTGGATTCTGTTCACATGTGGTTCTGTCTACTTTAAAGTCAGTCCACCTGGGTGTTCGTCTACTCGAAATTAGTCAACTTGGGAGTCTATCCACAAGACATTCTGCCAACGTCGGGTTGTGTCCACTTTTGGTTCTGTCACCTCTGGATTGTGCAAACTGTTGGTTCCGTCTACTTGGGAGTCTATCCATTTGGGTGTTTGTCTACTTGGATTCTGTCCAATTGGGAGTCTGGAGGCATGAAATTCTGCCCATCTAGGATTGTGTCCACTTTTGCTGCTGTCAACCCTGGATTCTGCCTACGTGTGGTTGTATTTACATTGGAGTCTGTCCAGCTGGACTTTTGTCTACTTGGATTTTGTCCACTTGGGAGTCTGGCCATATGGCATTATACAAACGTAGGATTTTGTCCACTATGGATTCTGTCAACTCTGGATTCTGCTCACGTGTTGTTTTGTCTAATTGGGATTATTTTCACCTTGGTGTTTGTTTACTTGGCAGCTTTGTGCTTGCAAGTCTGGCCACATGACATTCTGCTTAGGTGGGATTGTTTCCACTGTTGGTTCTGTCAACTCTGGATTCTGTTCACATGTGGTTCTGTCTACTTTAAAGTCAGTCCACCTGGGTGCTCGTCTACTCGAAATTAGTCAACTTAGGAGTCTATCCACAAGACATTCTGCCCACGTAGGGTTGTGTCCACTTTTGGTTCTGTCAACTCTGGATTGTGCAAACTGTTGGTTCCGTCTACTTGGGAGTCTATCCATTTGGGTGTTTGTCTACTTGGATTCTGTCCAATTGGGAGTCTTGAGGCATGACATTCTGCCTACGAAGAATTGTGTCTACTTATTGTTCCGTCAACTCTAGATTCTGCTTACGTATGCTTCTGTCTGCTTGGGCGTCTGACCACCTTGGTGTTTGTCTACTTGGAATCTGTCCACTTTGGAGTCTGGCCGCATGATATTTTGCCCACGTAGGACTGTGTTCACTATTGGTTCCATCAACTTTGGATTCTGCTCACGTTTGGTTCTGTCCACTTGGAAATATGTTAATAAAGGACTTTTTCTTCTGCAGATCATGTCAACTTGGCATTCTGTTCCTCTGGGTGTTTGTCTACTTTCAAGCTGTCCACTTGGAAGTCTGGCCACAACGCATTCTGCCCACGTAGGATTATCTCTACTAATGGTTCTTTCAACTCTGAATTGTGCTAACTTTTGGCTCGGTCTGCTTGGTAGTCCGTCCAACAGGGTGTTTGGCTACTTGGATTCGGTCCACTTGGGATTCTGGCCACATGGCATTCTGCCCACAAAGGAATGTGTCCACTAATTGTTTTGGCAACTCTGGATTCTGCTCACGTTTGCATCTGTCCACTTGGGAATCTGTCCAGCTGGGTGTTAGTCTACTTGGATTCTGTCCACTTGGGAGTCTGTCCATATGACAGTTAAACCACATAGGTCTTTGCCCGCGATAAGGTCTCTCGAATCCGGCTTATGCTCACCTTTCGTTCTGTCTACTTTGTAGTCTGTCCAACTTGGTGTTTGTCTACTTGGATTTTGTTCATTTTGGTGTCTGGCTACATGCAATTCTGCCCACGTAAGAATGTGTCCACTATTGGTTCTGTCAACTCTGAATTCTGCCTACGTGTGGTTGTATCTACATGGGAGTCTGTCCACCTGGATGTTTGTCTACTTGGATTTTGTCCACTTGGGAGTCTGGCCATATGGCATTCTACAAACGTGGGATTTTGTCCACTATGGATTCTGTCAACTCTGGATTCTGCTCACGTGTTGTTTTGTCTAATTGGGATTATTTTCACCTTGGTGTTTGTTTACTTGGCAGCTTTGTGCTTGCAAGTCTGGCCACATGACATTCTGCTTAGGTGGGATTGTGTCTACAGTTGGTTCTGTCAACTCTGGATTCTGCTCACATGTGGTTCTTTCTACTTTAAAGTCAGTCCACCTGGATGTTCGTCTACTCGAAATTTGTCAACTTGGGAGTCTATCCACAAGACATTCTGCCAACGTAGGGTTGTGTCCACTTTTGGTTCTGTCAACTCTGGATTGTGCAAACTGTTGGTTCCGTCTACTTGGGAATCTATCCATTTGGGTGTTTGTCTACTTGGATTCTGTCCAATTGGGAGTCTTGAGGTATGACATTCTGCCTACGAAGAAATGTGTCTACTTATTGTTCTGTCAACTCTGGATTCTGCTTACGTATGCTTCTGTCTATTTTTGACTCTGCCCACCTGAATGTTTGTCTACTTAGAATCTGTCCACTTTGGAGTCTGGCCACATGACATTCTGCCCATATAGGATTGTGTCCACTGCTGGTTCTATCAACTTTGGATTCTGCTCACGTTTTGTTCTGTCAACTTGGGAATATTTTCATAAAGGACTTTTTCTTTTTGAGATCATGTCAATTTGGCATTCTGTTCCTCTCGGTGTTTGTTTACTTTCAAGCTGTCCACTTGGAAGTCTGGCCACAAGGCATTCTGCCCATGTAGGATTATCTCTACTAATGGTTCTTTCAACTCTGGATTGTGCTAACTTTTGGTTCTGTCTGCTTGGGAGTCCGTCCAACAGGGTGTTTGGCTACTTGGATTCGGTCCACTTGGGATTCTGGACACATGGCAACCTGCCCACATAGGAATAGTCCACTTATTGTTTTAGCAACTCAGGATTCTGCTCACGTTTGCTTCTGTCCACTTGGGAATCTGTCCACCTGGGTGTTAGTCAACTTGGATTTTATCCACTTGGGAGTCTGTCCATATGACAGTTAAACCACATAGGTCTTTGCCCACGATAAGGTCTCTTGAATCCGGCTTATCCTCACCTTTGGTTCTGTCTACTTCGGAGTCTGTCCAACTTGGTGTTTGTCTACTTGGATTTTGTTCATTTTGGACTCTGGCCACATGCCATTCTGCCCACGTAAGAATGTGTCCACTATTGGTTCTGTCAACTCTGGATTCTGCCTACGTGTGGTTCTGTGTTCTTGGGAGTCAGTCCACCTGGGTGCTTGTCTACTCGGAATCGGTCCACTTGGGATTCTGGCCACAAGAAATTTTTTCCACGTAGGATTGTGTCCAATTTTGGTTCTGTCAACTCTGGACTTTGCAAACTGTTTGTTCAGTCTACTTGGGAGTCTATCCAACTGGATGTTTGTCTACTTGGATTCTGTCTATCTTGGGAATCTGGCCTCATGACATTCTGCCCACTAGGATTGTGTCCACTATTGGTGCTATCAACTTTGGATTCTGCTCACGTTTTGTTCTGTTCACTTGGGAATATGTTCATAAAGGACTTTTTCTACTTGACATCATATCAACTCGGCATTCTGTTCATCTGGGTGTTTTTCTACTTGGATTCTGTCCACTTGGGAGTCTGGCCACATGATATTCTGCCTACGTAGAATAGTGTCTACTTATTGTTCCGTCAACTCTGGATTCTGCTTACGTATGCTTCCGTCCACTTGGGAGTCTGGCCACATGAAATTCTGCCCACCTAGGATTGTGTCCACTTTTGCTTCTGTCAACTCTGGATTCAGCCCACGTGTGGTTGTATCTACATGGGAGTCTGTCCACCTGGATGTTTGTCTACTTGCATTCCGTCCACTTGGGAGTCTGGCCATATGGCATTCTACAAACGTAGGATTTTGTCCACTATTGATTCTGTCAACTCTGGATTCTGCTCACGTGTTGTTTCGTCTAATTGGGATTATGTCCACCTTGCTGTTTGTTTACTTAGAAGCTTTGTGCTTGCAAGTCTTGCCACATGACATTCTGCTTACGTAGGATTGTGTCCATTGTTGGTTCTGTCAACTCTAGATTCTGCTCACGTGTGGTTCCGTTTACTTTGGAGTCAGTCAATTTGGGTGTTTGTCTACTTGGATTCTGTCCAATTGGTATTCTCGCCATTTGACATTCTGCCTCGTAGAATTGAGTCCACTTATTGTTCCGTCAACTCTGGATTCTGCTTACGTATGCTTCTGTCTACTTGGGACTCCGTCCACCTGGCTGTTTGACTACTCGGAATCAGTCCACTTTGGAGTCTGGCCACATGACATTCTGCCCACGTAGGATTTTGTCCACTATTGGTTCGGTCTGCTTTGGATTCTGCCTACGTTTGGTCCTATCCACATGGGGTCTGTTTACCTGGGTTTAGTCTATTTGGATTCCTTCCACCTCGGAGTCTGGCCACATGAAATTCTGCCCACCTAGGATTGTGTCCACTTTTGCTTCTGTCAACTCTGGATTCTGCCCACGTGTGGTTCTGTCTTCTTTGAAGTCAGTCCACCTGGAGGTTTGTCTACTTGGATTTTGTCCACTTTGGAGTCTGGGCACATGACATTCTGCCCACGTAGGATTGTGTCCACTATTGGTTCTGTCCGCTCTGGATTCTGCCTACGTGTGGTTCTATCCACATGGGGTCTGTCCTTATGGGTTAAGTCTATTTGGATTCCGTCCACTTGGGAGTCTGGCCACATGAAATTCTGCCCACCTAGGATTGTGTCCACTTTTGCTTCTGTCAACTCTGGATTCTGCCCACGTGTGGTTCTGTCTTCTTTGAAGTCAGTCCACCTGGAGGTTTGTCTACTTGGATTTTGTCCACTTTGGAGTCTGGGCACATGACATTCTGCCCACATAGGATTGCGTCTACTATTGGATCTGTCTACTCTGGATCTTGCCCAGATGTGGTTCAGTCTACTCGGTAGTCTGTCCACCGTGGTGTTTGTCTATATGGAATCTGTCTACTTGGGAGTCTGGCCACATGACATTCTGCCTGCATAGAATTGTGTCAACTTATGGTTTGGCAACTCAGGATTCTGCCCACGTGTGCTTTTGTCTACTTGGGAGTCAGTCCACCTGGGTGTTTGTCTACTCGGAATCTGTCCACTTGAGAGTCTGTCCACAAGAAATTCTTCCCACGTAGGATTGTGTCCACTATTGGTTCTGTCAACTCTGGATTTTGCAAACTGTTGGTTCAGTCTACTTGGGAGTCTATCCAACTGGATGTTTGTCTACTTGGATTCTGTCCATCTTGGGAATCTGGCCACATGACATTCTGCAAACGTAGGATTGTGTCCACTATTGGTTCTATCAACTTTGGATTCTGCTCACGTTTTGTTCTGTTTGCTTGGGAATATGTTCATAAAGGACTTTTTCTATTTGACATCATGTCAACTTGGCATTCTGTTCATCTGGGTGTTTTTCTACTTGGATTCTGTCCACTTGGGAGTCAGGCCACATGCCATTCTGCCTACGTAGAATAGTGTCTACTTATTGTTCCGTCAAATCTGGATTCTGCTTACATATGCTTCCGTCCACTTGGCAGTCTGGCCACATGAAATTCTGCCCACCTAGGATTGTGTCGACTTTTGCTTCTGTCAACTCTGGATTCTGCCTACGTGTGGTTGTATCAACATGGGAGTCTGTCCAGCTGGATGTTTCTCTACTTGCATTCTGTCCACTTGGGAGTCTGGCCATATGCCATTCTACAAACGTAGGATTTTGTCCACTATGGATTCTGTCAACTCTGGATTCTGCTCACGTGTTGTTTTGTCTAATTGGGATTATGTCCACCTTGAAGTTTGTTTACTTGGAAGCTATGTGCTTGCAAGTCTGGCCACATGACATTCTGCTTACGTAGGATTGTGTCCACTGTTGGTTCTGTCAACTCTGGATTCTGCTCACGTGTGGTTCTCTCTACTTTGGAGTCAGTCCACCTGGGTGTTCGTCTACTCAAAATTAGTCAACTTGGGAGTCTATCCACAAGACATTCTGCCAACGTAGGGTTGTGTCCACTTTTGGTTCTGTCAACTCTGGATTGTGCAAACTGTTGGTTCCGTCTACTTGGAAGTCTATCCATTTGGGTGTTTGTCTACTTTGATTCTGTTCAATTGGGAGTCTGGAGGCATGAAATTCTGCCCACCTAGGATAGTGTCCACTTTTGCTGCTGTCAACCCTGGATTCTGCCTACGTGTGGTTTTATCTACATTGGAGTCTGTTCAGCTGGACTTTTGTCTACTTGGATTTTGTCCACTTGGGAGTCTGGCCATATGGCATTATACAAACGTAGGATTTTGTCCACTATGGATTCTGTCAACTCTGGATTCTGCTCTCGTGTTGTTTTGTCTAATTGGGATTATTTTCACCTTGGTGTTTGTTTACTTGCCAGCTTTGTGCTTGCAAGTCTAGCCACATGACATTCTGCTTAGGTGGGATTGTGTCTACTGTTGGTTCTGTCAACTCTGGATTCTGCTCACATGTGGTTCGGTCTACTTTAAAGTCAGTCCACCTGGGTGTTCGTCTACTCGAAATTAGTCAACTTGGGAGTCTATCCACAAGACATTCTGCCCACGTAGGGTTGTGTCCACTTTTGGTTCTGTCAACTCTGGACTGTGCAAACTGTTGGTTCCGTCTACTTGGGAGTCTATCCATTTGGGTGTTTGTCTACTTGGATTCTGTCCAATTGGGAGTCTGGAGGCATGACATTCTGCCTACGAAGAATTGTGTCTACTTATTGTTCTGTCAATTCTAGATTCTGCTTACGTATGCTTCTGTCTGCTTGGGCGTCTGACCACCTGGGTGTTTGTCTACTTGGAATCTGTCCACTTTGGAGTCTGGCCGCATGATATTCTGCCCACGTAGGACTGTGTCCACTATTGGTTCTATCAACTTTGGATTCTGCTCACGTTTTATTCTGTCCACTTGGAAATATGTTCATAAAGGACTTTTTCTGCTGGAGATCATGTCAACTTGGCATTCTGTTCCTCTGGGTGTTTGTCTACTTTCAAGCTGTCCACTTGGAAGTCTGGACAAAAGGCATTCTGCCCACGTAGGATTATCTCTACTAATGGTTCTTTCAACTCTGGATTGTGCTAACTTTTGGCTCGGTCTGCTTGGGAGTCCGTCCAACAGGGTGTTTGGCTACTTGGATTCGGTCCACTTGGGATTCTGGCCACATGGCATTCTGCCCACAAAGGAATGTGTCCACTAATTGTTTTGGCAACTCTGGATTCTGCTCACATTTGCTTCTGTCCACTTGGGAATCTGTCCACCTGGGTGTTAGTCTACTTGGATTCTGTCCAATTGGGAGTCTGTCCATATGACAGTTAAACCGCATAGGTCTTTGCCCACGATAAGGTCTCTCGAATCCGGCTTATGCTCACCTTTGGTTCTGTCTACTCCGGAGTCTGTCCAACTTGGTGTTTGTCTACTTGGATTTTGTTCATTTTGGAGTCTGGCTACATGGCATTCTGTCCACGTAAGAATGTGTCCACTATTGGTTCTGTCAACTCTGAATTCTGCCTACGTGTGGTTGTATCTACATGGGAGTCTGGCCACCTGGATGTTTGTCTCCTTGGATTTTGTTCACTTGGGAGTCGGGCCATATGGCATTATACAAACGTAGGATTTTGTCCACTATGGATTCTGTCAACTCTGGATTCTGCTCTCGTGTTGTTTTGTCTAATTGGGATTATTTTCACCTTGGTGTTTGTTTACTTGCCAGCTTTGTGCTTGCAAGTCTGGCCACATGACATTCTGCTTAGGTGGGATTGTGTCTACTGTTGGTTCTGTCAACTCTGGATTCTGCTCACATGTGGTTCGGTCTACTTTAAAGTCAGTCCACCTGGGTGTTCGTCTACTCGAAATTAGTCAACTTTGGAGTCTATCCACAAGACATTCTGCCCACGTAGGGTTGTGTCCACTTTTGGTTTTGTCAACTCTGGACTGTGCAAACTGTTGGTTCCGTCTACTTGGGAGTCTATCCATTTGGGTGTTTGTCTACTTGGATTCTGTCCAATTGGGAGTCTGGAGGCATGACATTCTGCCTACGAAGAATTGTGTCTACTTATTGTTCTGTCAACTCTAGATTCTGCTTACGTATGCTTCTGTCTGCTTGGGCGTCTGACCACCTGGGTGTTTGTCTACTTGGAATCTGTCCACTTTGGAGTCTGGCCGCATGATATTCTGCCCACGTAGGACTGTGTCCACTATTGGTTCTATCAACTTTGGATTCTGCTCACGTTTTATTCTGGCCACTTGGAAATATATTCATAAAGGACTTTTTCTTCTGGAGATCATGTCAACATGGCATTCTGTTCCTCTGGGTGTTTGTCTACTTTCAAGCTGTCCACTTGGAAGTTTGGCCACAAGGCATTCTGCCCACGTAGGATTATCTCTACTAATGGTTCTTTAAACTCTGGATTGTGCTAACTTTTGGCTCAGTCTGCTTGGGAGTCCGTCCAACAGGGTGTTTGGCTACTTGGATTCGGTCCACTTGGGATTCTGGCCACATGGCATTCTGCCCACAAAGGAATGTGTCCACTAATTGTTTTGGCAACTCTGGATTCTGCTCACATTTGCTTCCGTCCACTTGGGAATCTGTCCACCTGTGTGTTAGTCTACTTGGATTCTGTCCAATTGGGAGTCTGTCCATGTGACAGTTAAACCGCATAGGTCTTTGCCCACGATAAGGTCTCTCGAATCCGGCTTATGCTCACCTTTGGTTCTGTCTACTCCGGAGTCTGTCCAACTTGGTGTTTGTCTACTTGGATTTTGTTCATTTTGGAGTCTGGCTACATGCCATTCTGTCCACGTAAGAATGTGTCCACTATTGGTTCTGTCAACTCTGAATTCTGCCTACGTGTGGTTGTATCTACATGGGAGTCTGGCCACCTGGATGTTTGTCTACATGGATTTTGTCCACTTGGGAGTCTGGCCTTATGGCATTCTACAAACGTAGTATTTTGTCCACTATGGATTCTGTCAACTCTGGATTCTGCTCTCGTGTTGTTTTGTCTAATTGGGATTATTTTCACCTTGGTGTTTGTTTACTTGCCAGCTTTGTGCTTGCAAGTCTGGCCACATGACATTCTGCTTAGGTGGGATTGTGTCTACTGTTGGTTCTGTCAACTCTGGATTCTGCTCACATGTGGTTCGGTCTACTTTAAAGTCAGTCCACCTGGGTGTTCGTCTACTCGAAATTAGTCAACTTGGGAGTCTATCCACAAGACATTCTGCCCACGTAGGGTTGTGTCCACTTTTGGTTCTGTCAACTCTGGACTGTGCAAACTGTTGGTTCCGTCTACTTGGGAGTCTATCCATTTGGGTGTTTTTCTACTTGGATTCTGTCCAATTGGGAGTCTGGAGGCATGACATTCTGCCTACGAAGAATTGTGTCTACTTATTGTTCTGTCAACTCTAGATTCTGCTTACGTATGCTTCTGTCTGCTTGGGCGTCTGACCACCTGGGTGTTTGTCTACTTGGAATCTGTCCACTTTGGAGTCTGGCCGCATGATATTCTGCCCACGTAGGACTGTGTCCACTATTGGTTCTATCAACTTTGGATTCTGCTCACGTTTTATTCTGGCCACTTGGAAATATTTTAATAAAGGACTTTTTCTGCTGGAGATCATGTCAACTTGGCATTCTGTTCCTCTGGGTGTTTGTCTACTTTCAAGCTGTCCACTTGGAAGTCTGGCCACAAGGCATTCTGCCCACGTAGGATTATCTCTACTAATGGTTCTTTCAACTCTGGATTGTGCTAACTTTTGGCTCGGTCTGCTTGAGAGTCCGTCCAACAGGGTGTTTGGCTACTTGGATTCGGTCCACTTGGGATTCTGGCCACATGGCATTCTGCCCACAAAGGAATGTGTCCACTAATTGTTTTGGCAACTCTGGATTCTGCTCACATTTGCTTCCGTCCACTTGGGAATCTGTCCACCTGGGTGTTAGTCTACTTGGATTCTGTCCAATTGGGAGTCTGTCCATATGACAGTTAAACCGCATAGGTCTTTGCCCACGATAAGGTCTCTCGAATCCGGCTTATGCTCACCTTTGGTTCTGTCTACTCCGGAGTCTGTCCAACTTGGTGTTTGTCTACTTGGATTTTGTTCATTTTGGAGTCTGGCTACATGCCATTCTGCCCACGTAAGAATGTGTCCACTATTGGTTCTGTCAACTCTGAATTCTGCCTACGTGTGGTTGTATCTACATGGGAGTCTGGCCACCTGGATGTTTGTCTACTTGGATTTTGTTCACTTGGGAGTCGGGCCATATGGCATTATACAAACGTAGGATTTTGTCCACTATGGATTCTGTCAACTCTGGATTCTGCTCTCGTGTTGTTTTGTCTAATTGGGATTATTTTCACCTTGGTGTTTGTTTACTTGCCAGCTTTGTGCTTGCAAGTCTGGCCACATGACATTCTGCTTAGGTGGGATTGTGTCTACTGTTGGTTCTGTCAACTCTGGATTCTGCTCATATGTGGTTCGGTCTACTTTAAAGTCAGTCCACCTGGGTGTTCGTCTACTCGAAATTAGTCAACTTGGGAGTCTATCCACAAGACATTCTGCCCACGTAGGGTTGTGTCCACTTTTGGTTCTGTCAACTCTGGACTGTGCAAACTGTTGGTTCCGTCTACTTGGGAGTCTATCCATTTGGGTGTTTGTCTACTTGGATTCTGTCCAATTGGGAGTCTGGAGGCATGACATTCTGCCTACGAAGAATTGTGTCTACTTATTGTTCTGTCAACTCTAGATTCTGCTTACGTAAGCTTCTGTCTGCTTGGGACTCCGTCCACCTGGCTGTTTGTCTACTCGGAATCAGTCCACTTTGGAGTCTGGCCACATGACATTCTGCCCACGTAGGATTTTGTCCACTATTGGTTCGGTCTGCTTTGGATTCTGCCTACGTGTGGTCCTATCCACATGGGGTCTGTTTACCTGGGTTTAGTCTATTTGGATTCCTTCCACCTCGGAGTCTGGCCACATGAAATTCTGCCCACCTAGGATTGTGTCCACTTTTGCTTCTGTCAACTCTGGATTCTGCCCACGTGTGGTTCTGTCTTCTTTGAAGTCTGTCCAACTAGGTGTTTGTCGGCTTGAGTTCTGTTCATCTTGGGAATCTGGCCGCATGACACTTTTCCCACATAGGATTGCGTCTACTATTGGCTCTGTCTACTCTGGATTCTGCCCAGATATGGTTCTGTCTACTTGGTAGTCTGTCCACCGTGGTGTTTGTCTATATGGAATCTGTCTACTTGGGAGTCTGGCCACATGACATTCTGCCCACATAGAATTGTGTCCACTCTTTGTTTTGGCAACTCAGGATTCTGCCCACGTGTGCTTTTGTCTACTTGGGAGTCAGTCCACCTGGGTGTTTGTCTATTCGGAATCTGTCCACTTGAGAGTCTGTCCACAAGAAATTCTTCCCACGTAGGATTGTGTCCACTATTGTTTCTGTCAACTCTGGATTTTGCAAACTGTTGGTTCAGTCTACTTGAGAGTCCATTCAACTGGATGTTTGTCTACTTGGATTCCGTCCATCTTGAGAATCTGGCCACATGACATTCTGCCCACGTAGGATTGTGTCCACTATTGTTTCTATCAACTTTGGATTCTGCTCACGTTTTATTCTGTTCACTTGGGAATATGTTCATAAAGGACTTTTTCTATTTGACATCATATCAAATCGGCATTCTGTTCATCTGGGTGTTTTTCTTCTTGGATTCTGTCCACTTGGGAGTCTGGCCACATGATATACTGCCTACGTAGAATAGTGTCTACTTATTGTTCCGTCAACTCTGGATTCTGCTTATGTATGCTTCCGTCCACTTGGGAGTCTGGCCACATGAAATTCTGCCCACCTAGGATTGTGTCCACTTTTGCTTCTGTCAACTCTGGATTCTGCCTACGTGTGGTTGTATGTACATGGGAGTCTGTCCACCTGGATGTTTGTCTTCTCGGAATCTGTCCACTTTGGAGTCTGTCCATATGACATTCTACCAACGTAGGATTTTGTCCACTATGGATTCTGTCAACTCTGGATTCTGCTCACGTGTGGTTTTGTCTAATTGGGATTATGTCCACCTTGGTGTTTGTTTAGTTGGAAGCTTTGTGCTTGCAAGTTCGGCCACATAACATTCTGCTTACGTAGGATTGTGTCCACTGTTGGTTCTGTCAACTCTGGATTCTGCTCACGTGTGGTTCTGTCTACTTTGGAGTCAGTCCACCTGGCTGTTCGTCTACTTGACATTAGTCAACTTGGGAGTCCATCCACAAGACATTCTGCCCACGTAGGGTTGTGTCCACTTTTGGTTCTGTCAACTCTGGATTGTGCAGACTGTTGGTTCCGTCTACTTGGGAATCTATCCATTTGGGTGTTTGTCTACTTGGATTCTGTCCAATTTGGAGTCCGGCCACTTTACATTCTGCCTCGTAGAATTGAGTCCACTTATTGTTCTGTCCACTCTGGATTCTGCTTACGTATGCTTCTGTCTATTTTGGACTCTGTCCACCTGGATGTTTGTCTACTTAGAATCTGTCCACTTTGGAGTCTGGCCACATGACATTCAGCCCATATAGGATTGTGTCCACTGCTGGTTCTATCAACTTTGGATTCTGCTCACGTTTTGTTCTGTCCACTTGGGAATATTTTCATAGAGGACTTTTTCTTTTTGAGATCATGTCAATTTGGCATTCTGTTCCTCTGGGTGTTTGTCTACTTTCAAGCTGTCTACTTGGAATCAGTCCACTTTGGAGTCTTGCCACATGACATTATGCTCACATAAGCTTGTGTCCACTGTTGGTTTTGTAAACTCTTGATTCTGCCCATGTGTGGTTCTGTCTTCTTGGAAGTTAGTCCACCTGGATGTTTGTCTACTTGGATTCTGTCCAATTGGGAGTCTGGAGGCATGAAATACTGCCCACCTAGGATTGTGTCCACTTTTGCTGCTGTCAACCCTGGATTCTGCCTACGTGTGGTTGTATCTACATTGGAGTCTGTCCAGCTGGATTTTTGTCTACTTGGATTTTGTCCACTTGGGAGTCTGGCCATATGGCATTCTACAAACGTAGGATTTTGTCAACTGTTGGTTCTGTCAACTCTGGATTCTGCTCACGTGTTGTTTTGTCTAATTGGGATTATTTTCACCTTGGTGTTTGTTTACTTGGCAGCTTTGTGCTTGCAAGTCTGGCCACATGACATTCTGCTTAGGTGGGATTGTGTCCACTGTTGGTTCTGTCAACTCTGGATTCTGCTCACATGTGGTTCTGTCTACTTTAAAGTCAGTCCACCTGGGTGTTCGTCTACTCGAAATTAGTCAACTTGGGAGTCTATTCACAAGACATTCTGCCAACGTAGGGTTGTGTCCACTTTTGGTTCTGTCAACTCTGGATTGTGCAAACTGTTGGTTCCGTCTACTTGGGAGTCTATCCATTTGGGTGTTTGTCTACTTGGATTCTGTCCAATTGGGAGTCTGGAGGCATGACATTCTGCCTACGAAGAATTGTGTCTACTTATTGTTCCGTCAACTCTAGATTCTGCTTACGTATGCTTCTGTCTGCTTGGGCGTCTGACCACCTGGGTGTTTGTCTACTTGAAATCTGTCCACTTTGGAGTCTGGCCGCATGATATTCTGCCCACGTAGGACTGTGTCCACTATTGGTTCTATCAACTTTGGATTCTGCTCACGTTTTGTTCTGTCCACTTGGAAATATGTTCATAAAGGACTTTTTCTTCTGGAGATCATGTCAACTTGGCATTCTGTTCCTCTGGGTGCTTGTCTACTTTCAAGCTGTCCACTTGGAAGTCTGGCCACAAGGCATTCTGCCCATGTAGGATTATCTCTACTAATAGTTCTGTCAACTCTGGATTCTGCTCACATGTGGTTCTGTCTACTTTAAAGTCAGTCCACCTAGGTGTTCGTCTACTCGAAATTAGTCAACTTGGGAGTCAATCCACAAGACATTCTGCCAACGTAGGGTTGTGTCCACTTTTGGTTCTGTCAACTCTGGATTTTGCAAACTGTTGGTTCAGTCTACTTGGGAGTCTATCCAACTGGATGTTTGTCTACTTGGATTCTGTCCATCTTGGGAATCTGGCCACATGACATTCTGCAAACGTAGGATTGTGTCCACTATTGGTTCTATCAACTTTGGATTCTGCTCACGTTTTGTTCTGTTTGCTTGGGAATATGTTCATAAAGGACTTTTTCTATTTGACATCATGTCAACTTGGCATTCTGTTCATCTGGGTGTTTTTCTACTTGGATTCTGTCCACTTGGGAGTCAGGCCACATGCCATTCTGCCTACGTAGAATAGTGTCTACTTATTGTTCCGTCAAATCTGGATTCTGCTTACATATGCTTCCGTCCACTTGGCAGTCTGGCCACATGAAATTCTGCCCACCTAGGATTGTGTCGACTTTTGCTTCTGTCAACTCTGGATTCTGCCTACGTGTGGTTGTATCAACATGGGAGTCTGTCCAGCTGGATGTTTCTCTACTTGCATTCTGTCCACTTGGGAGTCTGGCCATATGGCATTCTACAAACGTAGGATTTTGTCCACTATGGATTCTGTCAACTCTGGATTCTGCTCACGTGTTGTTTTGTCTAATTGGGATTATGTCCACCTTGAAGTTTGTTTACTTGGAAGCTATGTGCTTGCAAGTCTGGCCACATGACATTCTGCTTACGTAGGATTGTGTCCACTGTTGGTTCTGTCAACTCTGGATTCTGCTCACGTGTGGTTCTGTCTACTTTGGAGTCAGTCCACCTGGCTGTTCGTCTACTCGAAATTAGTCAACTTGGCAGTCCATCCACAAGACATTCTGCCCACGTAGGGTTGTGTCCACTTTTGGTTCTGTCAACTCTTGATTGTGCAGACTGTTGGTTCCGTCTACTTGGGTATCTATCCAATTGGAAGTTTGTCTACTTGGATTCTGTCCAATTTGGAGTCTGGGCACTTGACATTGTGCCTCCGTCAACTCTGGATTCTGCTTACATATGCTTCTGTCTACTTGGGACTCTGTCCACCTGGGTGTTTGTCTATTTGAAATCTGTCCACTTTGGAGTCTGGCCACATGACATTATGCTCACATAAGCTTGTGTCCACTGTTGTTTTTGTAAACTCTTGATTCTGCCCATGTGTGGTTCTGTCTTCTTGGAAGTTAGTCCACCTGGATGTTTGTCTACTTGGATTCTGTCCAATTGGGAGTCTGGAGGCATGAAATTCTGCCCACCTAGGATTGTGTCCACTTTTGCTGCTGTCAACCCTGGATTCTGCCTACGTGTGGTTGTATCTACATTGGAGTCTGTCCAGCTGGATGTTTGTCTACTTGGATTTTGTCCACTTGGGAGTCTGGCCATATGGCATTCTACAAACGTAGGATTTTGTCCACTGTTGGTTCTGTCAACTCTGGATTCTGCTCACGTGTTGTTTTGTCTAATTGGGATTATTTTCACCTTGGTGTTTGTTTACTTGGCAGCTTTGTGCTTGCAAGTCTGGCCACATGACATTCTGCTTAGGTGGGATTGTGTCTACTGTTGGTTCTGTCAACTCTGGATTCTGCTCACATATGCTTCTGTCCACTTGGGAATCTGTCCACCTGGGTGTTAGTCTACTTGGATTCTGTCCAATTGGGAGTCTGTCCATATGACAGTTAAACCGCATAGGTCTTTGCCCACGATAAGATCTCTCGAATCCGGCTTATGCTCACCTTTGGTTCTGTCTACTCCGGAGTCTGTCCAACTTGGTGTTTGTCTACTTGGATTTTGCTCATTTTGGAGTCTGGCTACATGCCATTCTGCCCACGTAAGAATGTGTCCACTATTGGTTCTGTCAACTCTGAATTCTGCCTACGTGTGGTTGTATCTACATGGGAGTCTGGCCACCTGGATGTTTGTCTACTTGGATTTTGTTCACTTGGGAGTCGGGCCATATGGCATTATACAAACGTAGGATTTTGTCCACTATGGATTCTGTCAACTCTGGATTCTGCTCTCGTGTTGTTTTGTCTAATTGGGATTATTTTCACCTTGGTGTTTGTTTACTTGCCAGCTTTGTGCTTGCAAGTCTGGCCACATGACATTCTGCTTAGGTGGGATTGTGTCTACTGTTGGTTCTGTCAACTCTGGATTCTGCTCACATGTGGTTCGGTCTAATTTAAAGTCAGTCCACCTGGGTGTTCGTCTACTCGAAATTAGTCAACTTAGGAGTCTATCCACAAGACATTCTGCCCACGTAGGGTTGTGTCCACTTTTGGTTCTGTCAATTCTGGACTGTGCAAACTGTTGGTTCCGTCTACTTGGGAGTCTATCCATTTGGGTGTTTGTCTACTTGGATTCTGTCCAATTGGGAGTCTGGAGGCATGACATTCTGCCTACGAAGAATTGTGTCTACTTATTGTTCTGTCAACTCTAGATTCTGCTTACGTATGCTTCTGTCTGCTTGGGCGTCTGACCACCTGGGTGTTTGTCTACTTGGAATCTGTCCACTTTGGAGTCTGGCCACATGATATTCTGCCCACGTAGGACTGTGTCCACTATTGGTTCTATCAACTTTGGATTCTGCTCACGTTTTATTCTGTCCACTTGGAAATATGTTCATCAAGGACTTTTTCTGCTGGAGATCATGTCAACTTGGCATTCTGTTCCTCTGGGTGTTTGTCTACTTTCAAGCTGTCCACTTGGAAGTCTGGCCACAAGGCATTCTGCCCACGTAGGATTATCTCTACTAATGGTTCTTTCAACTCTGGATTGTGCTAACTTTTGGCTCGGTCTGCTTGGGAGTCCGTCCAACAGGGTGTTTGGCTACTTGGATTCGGTCCACTTGGGATTCTGGCCACATGGCATTCTGCCCACAAAGGAATGTGTCCACTAATTGTTTTGGCAACTCTGGATTCTGCTCACATTTGCTTCTGTCCACTTGGGAATCTGTCCACCTGGGTGTTAGTCTACTTGGATTCTGTCCAATTGGGAGTCTGTCCATATGACAGTTAAACCGCATAGGTCTTTGCCCACGATAAGGTCTCTCGAATCCGGCTTATGCTCACCTTTGGCTCTGTCTACTCCGGAGTCTGTCCAACTTGGTGTTTGTCTACTTGGATTTTGTTCATTTTGGAGTCTGGCTACATGCCATTCTGCCCACGTAAGAATGTGTCCACTATTGGTTCTGTCAACTCTGAATTCTGCCTACGTGTGGTTGTATCTACATGGGAGTCTGGCCACCTGGATGTTTGTCTCCTTGGATTTTGTTCACTTGGGAGTCGGGCCATATGGCATTATACAAATGTAAGATTTTGTCCACTATGGATTCTGTCAACTCTGGATTCTGCTCTCGTGTTGTTTTGTCTAATTGGGATTATTTTCACCTTGGTGTTTGTTTACTTGCCAGCTTTGTGCTTGCAAGTCTGGCCACATGACATTCTGCTTAGGTGGGATTGTGTCTACTGTTGGTTCTGTCAACTCTGGATTCTGCTCACATATGCTTCTGTCCACTTGGGAATCTGTCCACCTGGGTGTTAGTCTACTTGGATTCTGTCCAATTGGGAGTCTGTCCATATGACAGTTAAACCGCATAGGTCTTTGCCCACGATAAGGTCTCTTGAATCCGGCTTATGCTCACCTTTGGTTCTGTCTACTCCGGAGTCTGTCCAACTTGGTGTTTGTCTACTTGGATTTTGCTCATTTTGGAGTCTGGCTACATGCCATTCTGCCCACGTAAGAATGTGTCCACTATTGGTTCTGTCAACTCTGAATTCTGCCTACGTGTGGTTGTATCTACATGGGAGTCTGGCCACCTGGATGTTTGTCTACTTGGATTTTGTTCACTTGGGAGTCGAGCCATATGGCATTATACAAACGTAGGATTTTGTCCACTATGGATTCTGTCAACTCTGGATTCTGCTCTCGTGTTGTTTTGTCTAATTGGGATTATTTTCACCTTGGTGTTTGTTTACTTGGAAGCTTTGTGCTTGCAAGTCTGGCCACATGACATTCTGCTTAGGTGGGATTGTGTCTACTGTTGGTTCTGTCAACTCTGGATTCTGCTCACATGTGGTTCGGTCTACTTTAAAGTCAGTCCACCTGGGTGTTCGTCTACTCGAAATTAGTCAACTTGGGAGTCTATCCACAAGACATTCTGCCCACGTAGGGTTGTGTCCACTTTTGGTTCTGTCAACTATGGACTGTGCAAACTGTTGGTTCCGTCTACTTGGGAGTCTATCCATTTGGGTGTTTGTCTACTTGGATTCTGTCCAATTGGGAGTCTGGAGGCATGACATTCTGCCTACGAAGAATTGTGTCTACTTATTGTTCTGTCAACTCTAGATTCTGCTTACGTATGCTTCTGTCTGCTTGGGCGTCTGACCACCTGGGTGTTTGTCTACTTGGAATCTGTCCACTTTGGAGTCTGGCCACATGAAATTCTGCCCACGTAGGACTGTGTCCACTATTGGTTCTATCAACTTTGGATTCTGCTCACGTTTTGTTCTGTCCACTTGGAAATATGTTCATAAAGGACTTTTTCTGCTGGAGATCATGTCAACTTGGCATTCTGTTCCTCTGGGTGTTTGTCTACTTTCAAGCTGTCCACTTGGAAGTCTGGCCACAAGGCATTCTGCCCACGTAGGATTATCTCTACTAATGGTTCTTTCAACTCTGGATTGTGCTAACTTTTGGCTCGGTCTGCTTGGGAGTCCGTCCAACAGGGTGTTTGGCTACTTGGATTCGGTCCACTTGGGATTCTGGCCACATGGCATTCTGCCCACAAAGGAATGTGTCCACTAATTGTTTTGGCAACTCTGGATTCTGCTCACATTTGCTTCTGTCCACTTGGGAATCTGTCCACCTGGGTGTTAGTCTACTTGGATTCTGTCCAATTGGGAGTCTGTCCATATGACAGTTAAACCGCATAGGTCTTTGCCCACGATAAGGTCTCTCGAATCCGGCTTATGCTCACCTTTGGTTCTGTCTACTCCGGAGTCTGTCCAACTTGGTGTTTGTCTACTTGGATTTTGTTCATTTTGGAGTCTGGCTACATGCCATTCTGCCCACGTAAGAATGTGTCCACTATTGGTTCTGTCAACTCTGAATTCTGCCTACGTGTGGTTGTATCTACATGGGAGTCTGGCCACCTTGATGTTTGTCTACTTGGATTTTGTTCACTTGGGAGTCGGGCCATATGGCATTCTACAAACGTAGGATTTTGTTCACTATGGATTCTGTCAACTCTGGATTCTGGTCACGTGTTGTTTTGTCTAATTGGGATTATTTTCACCTTGGTGTTTGTTTACTTGGCAGCTTTGTGCTTGGTCGTCTGGCCACATGACATTCTGCTTAGGTGGGATTGTGTCCACTGTTGGTTCTGTCAACTCTGGATTCTGCTCACATGTGGTTCGGTCTACTTTAAAGTCAGTCCACCTGGGTGTTCGTCTACTCGAAATTAGTCAACTTGGGAGTCTATCCACAAGACATTCTGCCCACGTAGGGTTGTGTCCACTTTTGGTTCTGTCAACTCTGGATTGTGCAAACTTTTGGTTCCGTCTACTTGGGAGTCTATCCATTTGGGTGTTTGTCTACTCGGATTCTGTCCAATTGGGAGTCTGGAGGCATGACATTCTGCCTACGAAGAATTGTGTCTACTTATTGTTCCGTCAACTTTAAATTCTGCTTACGTATGCTTCTGTCTGCTTGGGCGTCTGACCACCTAGGTGTTTGTTTACTTGGAATCTGTCCACTTTGGAGTCTGGCCGCATGATATTCTGCCCACGTAGGACTGTGTCCACTATTGGTTCTATCAACTTTGGATTCTGCTCACGTTTTGTTCTGTCCACTTGGAAATATGTTCATAAAGGACTTTTTCTTCTGGAGATCATGTCAACTTGACATTCTGTTCCTCTGGGTGTTTTTCTACTTTCAAGCTGTCCACTTGGAAGTCTGGCCACAAGGCATTCTGCCCACGTAGGATTATCTCCACTAATGGTTCTTTCAACTCTGGATTGTGCTAACTTTTGGCTCGGTCTGCTTGGGAGTCCCTCCAACAGGGTGTTTGGCTACTTGGATTCGATCCGCTTGGGATTCTGGCCACATGGCATTCTGCCCACAAAGGAATGTGTCCACTAATTGTTTTGGCAACTCTGGATTCTGCTCACGTTTGCTTCTGTCCACTTGGGAATCTGTCCACTTGGGTGTTAGTCTACTTCGATTCTGTCCAATTTGGAGTCTGTCCATATGACAGTTAAACCACATAGGTCTTTGCCCACGATAAGGTCTCTCAAATCAGGCTTATGCTCACCTTTGGTTCTGTCTACTTCGGAGTCTGTCCAACTTGGTGTTTGTCTACTTGGATTTTGTACATTTTGGAGTCTGGCTACATGCCATTCTGCCAACGTAAGAATGTGTCCACTATTGGTTCTGTCAACTCTGAATTCTGCCTACGTGTGGTTGTATCTACATGGGAGTCTGTCCAGCTGGATGTTTGTCTACTTGGATTTTGTCCACTTGGGAGTCTGGTCATATGGCATTATACAAACGTAGAATTTTGTCCACTATGGATTCTGTCAACTCTGGATTCTGCTCACGTGTTGTTTTGTCTAATTGGGATTATTTTCACCTTGGTGTTTGTTTACTTGCCAGCTTTGTGCTTGCAAGTCTGGCCACATGACATTCTGCTTAGGTGGGATTGTGTCCACGGTTGGTTTTGTCAACTCTGGATTCTGCTCACATGTGGTTCGGTCTACTTTAAAGTCAGTCCACCTGGGTGTTCGTCTACTCGAAATTAGTCAACTTGGGAGTCTATCCACAAGACATCCTGCCCACGTAGGGTTGTGTCCACTTTTGGTTCTGTCAACTCTTGATTGTGCAAACTGTTGGTTCCGTCTACTTGGGAGTCTATCCATTTGGGTGTTTGTCTACTTGGATTCTGTCCAATTGGGAGTCTGGAGGTATGACATTCTGCCTACGAAGAATTGTGTCTACTTATTGTTCCGTCAACTCTAGATTCTGCTTAGGTATGCTTCTGTCTGATTGGGCGTCTGACCACCTGGGTGTTTGTCTACTTGGAATCTGTCCACTTTGGAGTCCGACTGCATGATATTCTGCCCAAGTAGGACTGTGTCCACTATTGGTTCTATCAACTTTGGATTCTGCTCACGTTTTGTTCTGTCCACTTGGAAATATGTTCATAAAGGACTTTTTCTTTTGGAGATCATGTCAACTTGGCATTCTGTTCCTCTGGGTGTTTGTCTACTTTCAAGCTATCCACTTGGAAGTCTGGCCACAAGGCATTCCGCCCACGTAGAATTATCTCTACTAATGGTTCTTTCAACTCTGGATTGTGCTAACTTTTGGCTCGGTCTGCTTGGGAGTCCCTCCAACAGGGTGTTTGACTACTTGGATTCGGTCCGCTTGGGATTCTGGCCACATGGCATTCTGCCCACAAAGGAATGTGTCCACTAATTGTTTTGGCAACTCTGGATTCTGCTCACGTTTGCTTCTGTCCACTTGGGAATCTGTCCACCTGGGTGTTAGTCTACTTGGATTCTGTCCACTTGGGAGTCTGTCCATATGACAGTTAAACCACATAGGTCTTTGCCCACGATAAGGTCTCTCGAATCCGGCTTATGCTCACCTTTGGTTCTGTCTACTTCGGAGTCTGTCCAACTTGGTGTTTGTCTACTTGGATTTTCTTCATTTTGGACTCTGGCCACATGCCATTCTGCCAACGTAAGAATGTGTCCACTATTGGTTCTGTCAACTCTGGATTCTGCCTACGTGTGGTTCTGTGTTCTTGGGAGTCAGTCAACCTGGGTGCTTGTCTACTCGGAATCTGTCCACTCGGGAGTCTGGCCACATGACATTCTGCCCACGTAGGATTGTGTCCACTATTGGTTCTATCAACATTGGGTTCTGCTCACGTTTTGTTCTGTTTACTTGGGAATATGTTCATAAAGGACTTTTTCTATTTGACATCATATCAACTCCGCATTCTGTTCATCTGGGTGTTTTTCTACTTGGATTCTGTCCACTTGGGAGTCTGGCCACATGATATTCTGCCTACGTAGAATAGTGTCTACTTATTGTTCCGTCAACTCTGGATTCTGCTTACGTATGCTTCCGTCCACTTGGGAGTCTGGCCACATGAAATTCTGCCCACCTAGGATTGTGTCCACTTTTGCTTCTGTCAACTCTGGATTCTGCCCACGTGTGGTTGTATCTACATGAGAGTCTGTCCAGCTGGATGTTTGTCTACTTGCATTCTGTCCACTTGGGAGTCTGGCCATATGGCATTCTACAAACGTAGGATTTTGTCCACTATTGATTCTGTCAACTGTGGATTCTGCTTACGTGTTGTTTTGTCTAATTGGGATTATGTCCACCTTGGTGTTTGTTTACTTGGAAGCTTTGTGCTTGCAAGTCTGGCCACATGACATTCTGCTTACGTAGGATTGTGTCCACTGTTGGTTCTGTCAACTCTTGATTCTGCTCACGTGTGGTTCCGTCTACTTGGGATTCTATCCATTTGGGTGTTTGTCTTCTTGGATTCTGTCCAATTTGGAGTCTGGCCACTTGACATTCTGCCTCGTAGAATTGAGTCCACTTATTGTTCCGTCAACTCTGGATTCCGCTTACTTATGCTTCTGTCTACTTGGGACTCCGTCCACTTGGCTGTTTGTCTACTTGGAATCAGTCCACTTTGGAGTCTGGCTACATGACATTCTCCCCACGTAAGATTGTGTCCACTGTTGGTTTTGTCAACTCTGGATTCTGCCCATGTGTGGTTCTGTCTTCTTTGAAGTCAGTCCACCTGGAGGTTTGTCTACTTGGATCTTGTCCACTTTGGAGTCTGCCCACATGACATTCTGCCCACGCAGGATTGTGTCCACTATTGGTTCTGTCTGCTTTGGATTCTGCCTACGTGTGGTTCTATCCACATGGGGTCTGTCCACCTGGGTTTAGTCTGTTTGGATTCCGTCCACTTGGGAGTCTGGCCACATGAAATTCTGCCCACCTAGGATTGTGTCTACTTTTGCTTCTGTCAACTCTGGATTCTGCCCACATGTGGTTCTGTCTTCATTGAAGTCTGTCCAACTAGGTGTTTGTCGGCTTGAGTTCTGTCCATCTTGGGAATCTGGCCGCATGACATTTTTCCCACATAGGATTGCGTCTACTATTGGTTCTGTCTACTCTGGATTCTGCCCAGATGTGGTTCTGTCTACTTGGTAGTCTGTCCACCGTGGTGTTTGTCTATATGGAATCTGTCTACTTGGGAGTCTGGCCACATGACATTCTGCCCACATAGAATTGTGTCCACTCTTGGTTTTGGCAACTCAGGATTCTTCTCACGTGTGCTTTTGACTTCTTGGGAGTCAGTCCACCTGGGTGTTTGTCTACTCGGAATCTGTCCACTTGAGAGTCTGTCCACAAGAAATTCTTCCCATGTAGGATTGTGTCCACTATTGGTTCTGTCAACTCTGGATTTTGCAAACTGTTGGTTCAGTCTACTTGGGAGTCCATCCAACTGGATGTTTGTCTACTTGGATTCTGTCCACTTGGGAGTCTGGCCACATGATATTCTGCCTATGTAGAATAGTGTCTACTTATTGTTCCGTCAACTCTGGATTCTGCTTACGTATGCTTCCGTCCACTTGGGAGTCTGGCCACATGAAATTCTGCCCACCTAGGATTGTGTCCACTATTGGCTCTATCAACTTTGGATTCTGCTCACGTTTTGTTCTGTTTACTTGGGAATATGTTCATAAAGGACTTTTTCTATTTGACATCATGTCAACTTGGCATTCTGTTCATCTGGGTGTTTTTCTAATTGGATTCTGTCTACTTGGGAGTCTGGCCACATGCCATTCTGCCTACGTAGAATAGTGTCTACTTATTGTTCCGTCAACTCTGGATTCTGCTTGCATAGGCTTCCGTCCACTTGGCAGTCTGGCCACATGAAATTCTGCCCACCTAGCATTGTGTCCACTTTTGCTTCTGTCAACTCTGGATTCTGCCTACGTGTGGTTGTATCTACATGGGAGTCTGTCCACCTGGATGTTTGTCAACTCGGAATCTGTCCACTTGGGAGTCTGTCCATATGACATTCTACCAACGTAGGATTTTGTCCACTATGGATTCTGTCAACTCTGGATTCTGCTCACCTGTGGTTTTGTCTAATTGGGATTATGTCCACCTTGGTGTTTGTTTACTTGGAAGCTTTGTGCTTGCAAGTCTGGCCACATGACATTCTGCTTACGTAGGATTGTGTCCACTGTTGGTTCTGTCAACTCTGGATTCTGCTCACGTGTGGTTCTGCCTACTTTGGAGTCAGTCAACCTTGGTGTTCGTCTACTCGAAATTAGTCAACTTTGGAGTCTATCCACAAGACATTCTGCCCACGCAGGGTTGTGTCCTCTTTTGGTTATGTCAACTCTGGATTGTGCAGACTGTTGGTTCCGTCTACTTGGGAGTCTATCCATTTGGGTGTTTGTCTATTTGGATTTTGTCCAATTGGGAGTCTGGCCACTTGACATTCTGCCCACGTAGGATTGTGTCCACTATTGGTTCTATCAACTTTGGATTCTGCTCACGTTTTGTTCTGTCCACTTGGGAATATGTTCATAAAGGACTTTTTCTATTTGACATCATGTCAACTTGGCATTCTGTTCATCTGGGTGTTTTTCTAATTGGATTCTGTCTACTTGGGAGTCTGGCCACATGCCATTCTGCCTACGTAGAATAGTGTCTACTTATTGTTCCGTCAACTCTGGATTCTGCTTGCATAGGCTTCCGTCCACTTGGCAGTCTGGCCACATGAAATTCTGCCCACCTAGCATTGTGTCCACTTTTGCTTCTGTCAACTCTGGATTCTGCCTACGTGTGGTTGTATCTACATGGGAGTCTGTCCACCTGGATGTTTGTCAACTCGGAATCTGTCCACTTGGGAGTCTGTCCATATGACATTCTACCAACGTAGGATTTTGTCCACTATGGATTCTGTCAACTCTGGATTCTGCTCACCTGTGGTTTTGTCTAATTGGGATTATGTCCACCTTGGTGTTTGTTTACTTGGAAGCTTTGTGCTTGCAAGTCTGGCCACATGACATTCTGCTTACGTAGGATTGTGTCCACTGTTGGTTCTGTCAACTCTGGATTCTGCTCACGTGTGGTTCTGTCTTCTTTGGAGTCAGTCAACCTTGGTGTTCGTCTACTCGAAATTAGTCAACTTTGGAGTCTATCCACAAGACATTCTGCCCACGCAGGGTTGTGTCCTCTTTTGGTTATGTCAACTCTGGATTGTGCAGACTGTTGGTTCCGTCTACTTGGGAGTCTATCCATTTGGGTGTTTGTCTATTTGGATTTTGTCCAATTGGGAGTCTGGCCACTTGACATTCTGCCCACGTAGGATTGTGTCCACTATTGGTTCTATCAACTTTGGATTCTGCTCACGTTTTGTTCTGTCCACTTGGGAATATGTTCATAAAGGACTTTTTCTATTTGACATCATGTCAACTTGGCATTCTGTTCATCTGGTTGATTTTCTACTTGGATTCTGTCTACTTGGGAGTCTGGCCACATGCCATTCTGCCTACGTAGACTAGTGTCTACTTATTGTTCCGTCAACTCTGGATTCTGCTTACATATGCTTCCGTCCACTTGGCAGTCTGGCCACATGAAATTCTGCCCACCTAGGATTGTGTCCACTTTTGCTTCTGTCAACTCTGGATTCTGCCTACGTGTGGTTGTATCTACATGGGAGTCTGTCCACCTGGATGTTTGTCTACTCGGAATCTGTCCACTTGGGAGTCTGTTCATATGACATTCTACCAACGTAGGATTTTGTCCACTATGGATTCTGTCAACTCTGGATTCTGCTCACCTGTGGTTTTGTCTAATTGGGATTATGTCCACCTTGGTGTTTGTTTACTTGGAAGCTTTGTGCTTGCAAGTCTGGCCACATGACATTCTGCTTAGGTAGGATTGTGTCCACTGTTGGTTCTGTCAACTCTGGATTCTGCTCACATGTGGTTCTGTCTTCTTTAAAGTCAGTCCACCTGGGTGTTCGTCTACTCGAAATTAGTCAACTTGGGAGTCTATCCACAAGACATTCTGCCCACGTAGGGTTGTGTCCATTTTTGGTTCTGTCAACTCTGGATTGTGCAAACTGTTGGTTCCGTCTACTTGGGAGTCTATCCATTTGGGTGTTTGTCTACTTGGATTCTGTCCAATTGAAAGTCTGCAGGCATGACATTCTGCTTACGAGGAATTGTGTCTACTTATTGTTCTGTCCACTCTAGATTCTGCTTACGTATGCTTCTGTCTGCTTGGGCGTCTGACCACCTGGGCGTTTGTCTACTTGGAATCTGTCCACTTTGGCGTCTGGCCGCATGATACTCTGCCCACGTAGGAATGTGTCCACTATTGGTTCTATCAACTTTGAATTCTGCTCACGTTTTGTTCTGTCCACTTGAAAAAAAGGTTCATAAAGGACTTTTTCTTCTGGAGATCATGTCAACTTGGCATTCTGTTCCTCTGGGTATTTGTCTACTTTCAAGCTGTCCACTTGGAAGTCTGGCCACAAGGCATTCTGCCCACGTAGGATTATCTCTACTAATGGTTCTTTCAACTCTGGATTGTGCTAACTTTTGGTTCGGTCTGCTTGGGAGTCCGTCCAACAGGGTGTTTGACTACTTCGATTCGGTCCACTTGAGATTCTGGCCACATGGCATGCTGCCCACATAGGAATGTGTCCACTAATTGTTTTGGCAACTCTGGATTCTGCTCACGTTTGCTTCTGTCCACTTGGGAATCTGTCCACCTGGGTGTTAGTCTCCTTGGATTCTGTCCACTTGGGAGTCTGTCCATATGACAGTTAAACCACATAGGTCTTTGCCCACGATAAGGTCTCTCGAATCCGGCTTATGCTCACCTTTGGTTCTGTCTACTTCGGAGTCTGTCCAACTTGGTGTTTGTCTACTTGGATTTTGTTCATTTTGGAGTCTGGCTACATGCCATTCTGCCCACGTAAGAATGTGTCCACTATTGGTTCTGTCAACTCTGAATTCTGCCTACGTGTGGTTGTATCTACATAGGAGTCTGTCCACCTGGATGTTTGTCTATTTGCATTCTGTCCACTTGGGAGTCTGGCCATATGGCATTCTACAAACGCAGGATTTTGTCCACTTTGGATTCTGTCAACTCTGGATTCTGCTCACGTGTTGTTTTGTCTAATTGGGATTATGTCCACCTTGGTGTTTGTTTACTTGGAAGCTTTGTGCTTGCAAGTCTGGCCACATGACATTCTGCTTATGTAGGATTGTGTCCACTGTTGGTTCTGTCAACTCTGGATTCTGCTCACGTGTGTTTCCGTCTACTTGGGATTCTATTCATTTGGGTGTTTGTCTTCTTGGATTCTGTCCAATTTGGAGTCTGGCCACTTGACATTGTGCCTCGTAGAATTGAGTCTACTTATTGTTCCGTCAACTGTGGATTCTGCTTACATATGCTTCTGTCTACTTGGGACACCGTCCACCTGGCTGTTTGTCTACTTGGATTCTGTCCAATTGGGAGTCTGGAGGCATGACATTCTGCCTACGAAGAATTGTGTCTACTTATTGTTCTGTCAACTCTAGATTCTGCTTACGTATGCTTCTGTCTGCTTGGGCGTCTGACCACCTGGGTGTTTGTCTACTTGGAATCTGTCCACTTTGGAGTCTGGCCACATGAAATTCTGCCCACGTAGGACTGTGTCCACTATTGGTTCTATCAACTTTGGATTCTGCTCACGTTTTGTTCTGTCCACTTGGAAATATGTTCATAAAGGACTTTTTCTGCTGGAGATCATGTCAACTTGGCATTCTGTTCCTCTGGGTGTTTGTCTACTTTCAAGCTGTCCACTTGGAAGTCTGGCCACAAGGCATTCTGCCCACGTAGGATTATCTCTACTAATGGTTCTTTCAACTCTGGATTGTGCTAACTTTTGGCTCGGTCTGCTTGGGAGTCCGTCCAACAGGGTGTTTGGCTACTTGGATTCGGTCCACTTGGGATTCTGGCCACATGGCATTCTGCCCACAAAGGAATGTGTCCACTAATTGTTTTGGCAACTCTGGATTCTGCTCACATTTGCTTCTGTCCACTTGGGAATCTGTCCACCTGGGTGTTAGTCTACTTGGATTCTGTCCAATTGGGAGTCTGTCCATATGACAGTTAAACCGCATAGGTCTTTGCCCACGATAAGGTCTCTCGAATCCGGCTTATGCTCACCTTTGGTTCTGTCTACTCCGGAGTCTGTCCAACTTGGTGTTTGTCTACTTGGATTTTGTTCATTTTGGAGTCTGGCTACATGCCATTCTGCCCACGTAAGAATGTGTCCACTATTGGTTCTGTCAACTCTGGATTCTGCCTACGTGTGGTTGTATCTACATGGGAGTCTGGCCACCTTGATGTTTGTCTACTTGGATTTTGTTCACTTGGGAGTCGGGCCATATGGCATTCTACAAACGTAGGATTTTGTTCACTATGGATTCTGTCAACTCTGGATTCTGGTCACGTGTTGTTTTGTCTAATTGGGATTATTTTCACCTTGGTGTTTGTTTACTTGGCAGCTTTGTGCTTGCAAGTCTGGCCACATGACATTCTGCTTAGGTGGGATTGTGTCCACTGTTGGTTCTGTCAACTCTGGATTCTGCTCACATGTGGTTCGGTCTACTTTAAAGTCAGTGCACCTGGGTGTTCGTCTACTCGAAATTAGTCAACTTGGGAGTCTATCCACAAGACATTCTGCCCACGTAGGGTTGTGTCCACTTTTGGTTCTGTCAACTCTGGATTGTGCAAACTTTTGGTTCCGTCTACTTGGGAGTCTATCCATTTGGGTGTTTGTCTACTCGGATTCTGTCCAATTGGGAGTCTGGAGGCATGACATTCTGCCTACGAAGAATTGTGTCTACTTATTGTTCCGTCAACTTTAAATTCTGCTTACGTATGCTTCTGTCTGCTTGGGCGTCTGACCACCTAGGTGTTTGTTTACTTGGAATCTGTCCACTTTGGAGTCTGGCCGCATGATATTCTGCCCACGTAGGACTGTGTCCACTATTGGTTCTATCAACTTTGGATTCTGCTCACGTTTTGTTCTGTCCACTTGGAAATATGTTCATAAAGGACTTTTTCTTCTGGAGATCATGTCAACTTGACATTCTGTTCCTCTGGGTGTTTTTCTACTTTCAAGCTGTCCACTTGGAAGTCTGGCCACAAGGCATTCTGCCCACGTAGGATTATCTCCACTAATGGTTCTTTCAACTCTGGATTGTGCTAACTTTTGGCTCGGTCTGCTTGGGAGTCCCTCCAACAGGGTGTTTGGCTACTTGGATTCGATCCGCTTGGGATTCTGGCCACATGGCATTCTGCCCACAAAGGAATGTGTCCACTAATTGTTTTGGCAACTCTGGATTCTGCTCACGTTTGCTTCTGTCCACTTGGGAATCTGTCCACTTGGGTGTTAGTCTACTTCGATTCTGTCCAATTTGGAGTCTGTCCATATGACAGTTAAACCACATAGGTCTTTGCCCACGATAAGGTCTCTCGAATCAGGCTTATGCTCACCTTTGGTTCTGTCTACTTCGGAGTCTGTCCAACTTGGTGTTTGTCTACTTGGATTTTGTACATTTTGGAGTCTGGCTACATGCCATTCTTCCAACGTAAGAATGTGTCCACTATTGGTTCTGTCAACTCTGAATTCTGCCTACGTGTGGTTGTATCTACATGGGAGTCTGTCCAGCTGGATGTTTGTCTACATGGATTTTGTCCACTTGGGAGTCTGGTCATATGGCATTATACAAACGTAGAATTTTGTCCACTATGGATTCTGTCAACTCTGGATTCTGCTCACGTGTTGTTTTGTCTAATTGGGATTATTTTCACCTTGGTGTTTGTTTACTTGCCAGCTTTGTGCTTGCAAGTCTGGCCACATGACATTCTGCTTAGGTGGGATTGTGTCCACGGTTGGTTCTGTCAACTCTGGATTCTGCTCACGTGTGGTTCCGTCTACTTGGGATTCTATCCATTTGGGTGTTTGTCTTCTTGGATTCTGTCCAATTTGGAGTCTGGCCACTTGACATTCTGCCTCGTAGAATTGAGTCCACTTATTGTTCCGTCAACTCTGGATTCTGCTTACTTATGCTTCTGTCTACTTGGGACTCCGTCCACTTGGCTGTTTGTCTACTTGGAATCAGTCCACTTTGGAGTCTGGCTACATGACATTCTCCCCACGTAAGATTGTGTCCACTGTTGGTTTTGTCAACTCTGGATTCTGCCCATGTGTGGTTCTGTCTTCTTTGAAGTCAGTCCACCTGGAGGTTTGTCTACTTGGATCTTGTCCACTTTGGAGTCTGCCCACATGACATTCTGCCCACGCAGGATTGTGTCCACTATTGGTTCTGTCTGCTTTGGATTCTGCCTACGTGTGGTTCTATCCACATGGGGTCTGTCCACCTGGGTTTAGTCTGTTTGGATTCCGTCCACTTGGGAGTCTGGCCACATGAATTTCTGCCCACCTAGGATTGTGTCTACTTTTGCTTCTGTCAACTCTGGATTCTGCCCACATGTGGTTCTGTCTTCATTGAAGTCTGTCCAACTAGGTGTTTGTCGGCTTGAGTTCTGTCCATCTTGGGAATCTGGCCGCATGACATTTTTACCACATAGGATTGCGTCTACTATTGGTTCTGTCTACTCTGGATTCTGCCCAGATGTGGTTCTGTCTACTTGGTAGTCTGTCCACCGTGGTGTTTGTCTATATGGAATCTGTCTACTTGGGAGTCTGGCCACATGACATTCTGCCCACATAGAATTGTGTCCACTCTTGGTTTTGGCAACTCAGGATTCTTCTCACGTGTGCTTTTGACTTCTTGGGAGTCAGTCCACCTGGGTGTTTGTCTACTCGGAATCTGTCCACTTGAGAGTCTGTCCACAAGAAATTCTTCCCATGTAGGATTGTGTCCACTATTGGTTCTGTCAACTCTGGATTTTGCAAACTGTTGGTTCAGTCTACTTGGGAGTCCATCCAACTGGATGTTTGTCTACTTGGATTCTGTCCACTTGGGAGTCTGGCCACATGATATTCTGCCTATGTAGAATAGTGTCTACTTATTGTTCCGTCAACTCTGGATTCTGCTTACGTATGCTTCCGTCCACTTGGGAGTCTGGCCACATGAAATTCTGCCCACCTAGGATTGTGTCCACTATTGGCTCTATCAACTTTGGATTCTGCTCACGTTTTGTTCTGTCCACTTGGGAATATGTTCATAAAGGACTTTTTCTATTTGACATCATGTCAACTTGGCATTCTGTTCATCTGGGTGTTTTTCTAATTGGATTCTGTCTACTTGGGAGTCTGGCCACATGCCATTCTGCCTACGTAGAATAGTGTCTACTTATTGTTCCGTCAACTCTGGATTCTGCTTGCATAGGCTTCCGTCCACTTGGCAGTCTGGCCACATGAAATTCTGCCCACCTAGCATTGTGTCCACTTTTGCTTCTGTCAACTCTGGATTCTGCCTACGTGTGGTTGTATCTACATGGGAGTCTGTCCACCTGGATGTTTGTCAACTCGGAATCTGTCCACTTGGGAGTCTGTCCATATGACATTCTACCAACGTAGGATTTTGTCCACTATGGATTCTGTCAACTCTGGATTCTGCTCACCTGTGGTTTTGTCTAATTGGGATTATGTCCACCTTGGTGTTTGTTTACTTGGAAGCTTTGTGCTTGCAAGTCTGGCCACATGACATTCTGCTTACGTAGGATTGTGTCCACTGTTGGTTCTGTCAACTCTGGATTCTGCTCACGTGTGGTTCTGCCTACTTTGGAGTCAGTCAACCTTGGTGTTCGTCTACTCGAAATTAGTCAACTTTGGAGTCTATCCACAAGACATTCTGCCCACGCAGGGTTGTGTCCTCTTTTGGTTATGTCAACTCTGGATTGTGCAGACTGTTGGTTCCGTCTACTTGGGAGTCTATCCATTTGGGTGTTTGTCTATTTGGATTTTGTCCAATTGGGAGTCTGGCCACTTGACATTCTGCCCACGTAGGATTGTGTCCACTATTGGTTCTATCAACTTTGGATTCTGCTCACGTTTTGTTCTGTCCACTTGGGAATATGTTCATAAAGGACTTTTTCTATTTGACATCATGTCAACTTGGCATTCTGTTCATCTGGGTGATTTTCTACTTGGATTCTGTCTACTTGGGAGTCTGGCCACATGCCATTCTGCCTACGTAGACTAGTGTCTACTTATTGTTCCGTCAACTCTGGATTCTGCTTACATATGCTTCCGTCCACTTGGCAGTCTGGCCACATGAAATTCTGCCCACCTAGGATTGTGTCCACTTTTGCTTCTGTCAACTCTGGATTCTGCCTACGTGTGGTTGTATCTACATGGGAGTCTGTCCACCTGGATGTTTGTCTACTCGGAATCTGTCCACTTGGGAGTCTGTTCATATGACATTCTACCAACGTAGGATTTTGTCCACTATGGATTCTGTCAACTCTGGATTCTGCTCACGTGTGGTTTTGTCTAATTGGGATTATGTCCACCTTGGTGTTTGTTTACTTGGAAGCTTTGTGCTTGCAAGTCTGGCCACATGACATTCTGCTTAGGTAGGATTGTGTCCACTGTTGGTTCTGTCAACTCTGGATTCTGCTCACATGTGGTTCTGTCTTCTTTAAAGTCAGTCCACCTGGGTGTTCGTCTACTCGAAATTAGTCAACTTGGGAGTCTATCCACAAGACATTCTGCCCACGTAGGGTTGTGTCCATTTTTGGTTCTGTCAACTCTGGATTGTGCAAACTGTTGGTTCCGTCTACTTGGGAGTCTATCCATTTGGGTGTTTGTCTACTTGGATTCTGTCCAATTGAAAGTCTGCAGGCATGACATTCTGCTTACGAGGAATTGTGTCTACTTATTGTTCTGTCCACTCTAGATTCTGCTTACGTATGCTTCTGTCTGCTTGGGTGTCTGACCACCTGGGCGTTTGTCTACTTGGAATCTGTCCACTTTGGCGTCTGGCCGCATGATACTCTGCCCACGTAGGAATGTGTCCACTATTGGTTCTATCAACTTTGAATTCTGCTCACGTTTTGTTCTGTCCACTTGAAAAAAAGGTTCATAAAGGACTTTTTCTTCTGGAGATCATGTCAACTTGGCATTCTGTTCCTCTGGGTATTTGTCTACTTTCAAGCTGTCCACTTGGAAGTCTGGCCACAAGGCATTCTGCCCACGTAGGATTATCTCTACTAATGGTTCTTTCAACTCTGGATTGTGCTAACTTTTGGTTCGGTCTGCTTGGGAGTCCGTCCAACAGGGTGTTTGGCTACTTCGATTCGGTCCACTTGGGATTCTGGCCACATGGCATGCTGCCCACATAGGAATGTGTCCACTAATTGTTTTGGCAACTCTGGATTCTGCTCACGTTTGCTTCTGTCCACTTGGGAATCTGTCCACCTGGGTGTTAGTCTCCTTGGATTCTGTCCACTTGGGAGTCTGTCCATATGACAGTTAAACCACATAGGTCTTTGCCCACGATAAGGTCTCTCGAATCCGGCTTATGCTCACCTTTGGTTCTGTCTACTTCGGAGTCTGTCCAACTTGGTGTTTGTCTACTTGGATTTTGTTCATTTTGGAGTCTGGCTACATGCCATTCTGCCCACGTAAGAATGTGTCCACTATTGGTTCTGTCAACTCTGAATTCTGCCTACGTGTGGTTGTATCTACATAGGAGTCTGTCCACCTGGATGTTTGTCTATTTGCATTCTGTCCACTTGGGAGTCTGGCCATATGGCATTCTACAAACGCAGGATTTTGTCCACTTTGGATTCTGTCAACTCTGGATTCTGCTCACGTGTTGTTTTGTCTAATTGGGATTATGTCCACCTTGGTGTTTGTTTACTTGGAAGCTTTGTGCTTGCAAGTCTGGCCACATGACATTCTGCTTACGTAGGATTGTGTCCACTGTTGGTTCTGTCAACTCTGGATTCTGCTCACGTGTGTTTCCGTCTACTTGGGATTCTATTCATTTGGGTGTTTGTCTTCTTGGATTCTGTCCAATTTGGAGTCTGGCCACTTGACATTGTGCCTCGTAGAATTGAGTCTACTTATTGTTCCGTCAACTCTGGATTCTGCTTACATATCCTTCCGTCCACTTGGCAGTCTGGCCACATGAAATTCTGCCCACCTAGGATTGTGTCCACTTTTGCTTCTGTCAACTCTGGATTCTGCCTACGTGTGGTTGTATCTACATGGGAGTCTGTCCACCTGGATGTTTGTCTACTCGGAATCTGTCCACTTGGGAGTCTGTCCATATGACATTCTACCAACGTAGGATTTTGTCCATTATGGATTCTGTCAACTCTGGATTCTGCTTACGTGTGGTTTTGTCTAATTGGGATTATGTCCACCTTGGTGTTTGTTTACTTGGAAGCTTTGTGCCTGCAAGTCTGGCCACATGACATTCTGCTTACGTAGGGTTGTGTCCACTGTTGGTTCTGTCAACTCTGGATTCTGCTCACGTGTGGTTCTGTCTACTTTGGAGTCAGTCAACCTTGGTGTTCGTCTACTCGAAATTAGTCAACTTTGGAGTCTATCCACCAAACTTTCTGCCCACGCAGGGTTGTGTCCTCTTTTGGTTATGTCAACTCTGGATTGTGCAGACTGTTGGTTCCGTCTACTTGGGAGTCTATCCATTTGGGTGTTTGTCTATTTGGATTTTGTCCAATTGGGAGTCTGGCCACTTGACATTCTGCCAACGTAGGTTTGTGTCCACTATTGGTTCTATCAACTTTGGATTCTGCTCACGTTTTGTTCTGTCCACTTGGGAATATGTTCATAACGGACTTTTTCTATTTGACATTATATCAACTGGGCATTCTGTTCATCTTGGTGTTTTTCTACTTGGATTCTGTCCACTTGGGAGTCTGGCCACATGACATTCTGCCTACGTAGAATAGTGTCTACTTATTGTTCCGTCAACTCTGGATTCTGCTTATGTATGCTTCCGTCCACTTGGGAGTCTGGCCACATGAAAATCTGCCCACCTAGGATTGTGTCCACTTTTGCTTCTGTCAACTCTCGATTCTGCCTACGTGTGGTTGTATCTACATGGGAGTCTGTCCAGCTAGATGTTTGTCTACTTGCATTCTGTCCACTTGGGAGTCTGGCCATATTGCATTCTACAAACGTAGGATTTTGTCCACTATGGATTCTGTCAACTCTGGATTCTGCTCCATGTTTTTTTGTCTAATTGGGATTATTTTCACCTTGGTGTTTGTTTACTTGGCAGCTTTGTGCTTGCAAGTCTGGCCACATGACATTCTGCTTAGGTAGGATTGTGCCCACTGTTGGTTCTGTCAACTCTGGATTCTGCTCACATGTGGTTCTGTCTACTTTAAAGTCAGTCCACCTGGGTGTTCGTCTACTCGAAATTAATCAACTTGGGAGTCTATCCACCAAACTTTCTGCCCACGCAGGGTTGTGTCCTCTTTTGGTTCTGTCAACTCTGGATTGTGCAAACTGTTGGTTCCGTCTACTTGGGAGTCTATCCATTTGGGTGTTTGTCTACTTGGATTCTGTCCAATTGAAAGTCTGGAGGCATGATATTCTGCCTACGAGGAATTGTGTCTACTTATTGTTCCGTCCACTCTAGATTCTGCTTACGTATGCTTTTGTCTGCTTGGGCGTCTGACCACCTGGGTGTTTGTCTACTTGGAATCTGTCCACTTTGGCGTCTGGCCGCATGATACTCTGCCCCAAAGGAATGTGTCCACTATTGGTTCTATCAACTTTGGATTCTGCTCACGTTTTGTTCTGTCCACTTGGAAATATGTTCATAAATGACTTTTTCTTCTGGAGATCATGTCAACTTGGCATTCTGTTCCTCTGGGTGTTTGTCTACTTTCAAGCTGTCCACTTGGAAGTCTGGCCACAAGGCATTCTGCCCACGTAGGATTATCTCTACTAATGGTTCTTTCAACTCTGGATTGTGCTAACTTTTGGTTCGGTCTGCTTGGGAGTCCGTCCAACAGGGAGTTTGGCTACTTTGATTCGGTCCACTTGGGATTCTGGCCACATGGCATTCTGCCCACATAGGAATGTGTCCACTAATTGTTTTGGCAACTCTGGATTCTGCTCACGTTTGCTTCTGTCCACTTGGGAATCTGTCCACCTGGGTGTTAGTCTCCTTGGATTCTGTCCACTTGGGAGTCTGTCCATATGACAGTTAAACCACATAGCTCTTTGCCCACGATAAGGTCTCTCGAATCCGGCTTATGCTCACCTTTGGTTCTGTCTACTTCGGAGTCTGTCCAACTTGGTGTTTGTCTACTTGGATTTTGTTCATTTTGGAGTCTGGCTACATGCCATTCTGCCCACGTAAGAATGTGTCCACTATTGGTTCTGTCAACTCTGAATTCTGCCTACGTGTGGTTGTATCTACATAGGAGTCTGTCCACCTGGATGTTTGTCTATTTGCATTCTGTCCACTTGGGAGTCTGGCCATATGGCATTCTACAAACGCAGGATTTTGTCCACTTTGGATTCTGTCAACTCTAGATTCTGCTCACGTGTTGTTTTGTCTAATTGGGATTATGTCCACCTTGGTGTTTGTTTACTTGGAAGCTTTGTGCTTGCAAGTCTGGCCACATGACATTCTGCTTACGTAGGATTGTGTCCACTGTTGGTTCTGTCAACTCTGGATACTGCTCACGTGTGGTTCCGTCTACTTGGGATTCTATCCATTTGGGTGTTTGTCTACTTGGATTCTGTCCAATTTGGAGTCTGGCCACTTGACATTGTGCCTCGTAGAATTGAGTCCACTTATTGTTCCGTCAACTCTGGATTCTGCTTACAGATGCTTCTGTCTACTTGGGACACCGTCCACCTGGCTGTTTGTCTACTTGGAATCAGTCCACTTTGGAGTATGGCTGCATGACATTCTCCACCCATAAGATTGTGTCCACTGTTGGTTTTGTCAACTCTGGATTCTGCCCATGTGTGGTTCTGTCTTCTTTGAAGTCAGTCCACCTGGAGGTTTGTCTACTTGGATCTTGTCCACTTTGGAGTCTGGCCACATGACATTCTGCCCACGTAGGATTGTGTCCACTATTGGTTCTGTCTGCTTTGGATTCTGCCCACGTGTGGTTCTATCCACATGGGATCTGTCCACCTGGGTTTAGTCTATTTTGATTCCGTCCACTTGGGAGTCTGGCCACATGAAATTCTGCCCACCTAGGATTGTGTCCACTTTTGCTTCTGTCAACTCTGGATTCTGCCCACATGTGGTTCTGTCTTCTTTGAAGTCTGTCCAACTAGGTGTTTGTCGGCTTGAGTTCTGTCCACCTTGGGAATCTGGCCGCATGACATTTTTCCCACATAGAATTGCGTCTACTATTGGTTCTGTCTACTCTGGATTCTGCCCAGATGTGGTTCTGTCTACTTGGTAGTCTGTCCACCGTGGTGTTTGTCTATATGGAATCTGTCTACTTGAGAGTCTGTCCACAAGAAATTCTTCCCACGTAGGATTGTGTCCACTATTGGTTCTGTCAACTCTGGATTTTGCAAACTGTTGGTTCAGTCTACTTGGGAGTCTATCCATTTGGGTGTTTGTCTATTTGGATTTTGTCCAATTGGGAGTCTGGCCACTTGACATTCTGCCCACGTAGGATTGTGTCCACTATTGGTTCTATAAACTTTGGATTCTGCTCCATTTTGTTCTGTCCACTTGGGAATATGTTCATAAAGGATTTTTTCTATTTGACATCATGTCAACTTGGCATTCTGTTCATCTGGGTGTTTCTCTACTTGGATTCTGTCTACTTGGGAGTCTGGCCACATGCCATTCTGCCTACGTAGACTAGTGTCTACTTATTGTTCCGTCAACTCTGGATTTTGCTTACATATCCTTCCCTCCACTTGGCAGTCTGGTCACATGAAATTCTGCCCACCTAGGATTGTGTCCACTTTTGCTTCTGTCAACTCTGGATTCTGCCTACGTGTGGTTGTATCTACATGGGAGTCTGTCCACCTGGATGTTTGTCTACTCGGAATCTGTCCACTTGGGAGTCTGTCCATATGACATTCTACCAACGTAGGATTTTGTCCATTATGGATTCTGTCAACTCTGGATTCTGCTTACGTGTGGTTTTGTCTAATTGGGATTATGTCCACCTTGGTGTTTGTTTACTTGGAAGCTTTGTGCTTGCAAGTCTGGCCACATGACATTCTGCTTACGTAGGGTTGTGTCCACTGTTGGTTCTGTCAACTCTGGATTCTGCTCACGTGTGGTTCTGTCTACTTTGGAGTCAGTCAACCTTGGTGTTCGTCTACTCGAAATTAGTCAACTTTGGAGTCTATCCACCAAACTTTCTGCCCACGCAGGGTTGTGTCCTCTTTTGGTTATGTCAACTCTGGATTGTGCAGACTGTTGGTTCCGTCTACTTGGGAGTCTATCCATTTGGGTGTTTGTCTATTTGGATTTTGTCCAATTGGGAGTCTGGCCACTTGACATTCTGCCCACGTAGGTTTGTGTCCACTATTGGTTCTATCAACTTTGGATTCTGCTCACGTTTTGTTCTGTCCACTTGGGAATATGTTCATAACGGACTTTTTCTATTTGACATTATATCAACTGGGCATTCTGTTCATCTGGGTGTTTTTCTACTTGGATTCTGTCCACTTGGGAGTCTGGCCACATGACATTCTGCCTACGTAGAATAGTGTCTACTTATTGTTCCGTCAACTCTGGATTCTGCTTATGTATGCTTCCGTCCACTTGGGAGTCTGGCCACATGAAAATCTGCCCACCTAGGATTGTGTCCACTTTTGCTTCTGTCAACTCTCGATTCTGCCTACGTGCGGTTGTATCTACATGGGAGTCTGTCCAGCTAGATGTTTGTCTACTTGCATTCTGTCCACTTGGGAGTCTGGCCATATTGCATTCTACAAACGTAGGATTTTGTCCACTATGGATTCTGTCAACTCTGGATTCTGCTCACGTGTTGTTTTGTCTAATTGGGATTATGTCCACCTTGTTGTTTGTTTACTTGGAAGCTTTGTGCTTGCAAGTCTGGCCACATGATATTCTGCTTACGTAGGATTGTGTCCACTGTTGGTTGTGTCAACTCTGGATTCTGCTCACGTGTGGTTCCGTCTACGTTGGAGTCTATCCAACTGGGTGTTTTTCTACTTGGATTCTGTCCACTTGGGAATCTGGCCACATGACATTCTACCTACGTAGAATTGTGTCTACTAATTGTTCCATCAACTTTGGATTCTCCTTACGTATGCTTCGGTCTACTTGGGAGTCTGTCCACCTGTGTTTAATCTATTTGGATTCCGTCCACTTGGGAGTCTGGCCACATGAAATTCTGCCCACCTAGGATTGTGTCCACTTTTGCTGCTGTCAACCCTGGATTCTGCCTACGTGTGGTTGTATCTACATTGGAGTCTGTCCAGCTGGACTTTTGTCTACTTGGATTTTGTCCACTTGGGAGTCTGGCCATATGGCATTCTACAAACGTAGGATTTTGTCCACTATGGATTCTGTCAACTCTGAATTCTGCTCAAGTGTTGTTTTGTCTAATTGGGATTATTTTCACCTTGGTGTTTGTTTACTTGGCAGCTTTGTGCTTGCAAGTCTGGCCACATGACATTCTGCTTAGGTAGGATTGTGTCCACTGTTGGTTCTGTCAACTCTGGATTCTGCTCACATGTGATTCTGTCTACTTTAACGTCAGTCCACCTGGGTCTTCGTCTACTCGAAATTAGTCAACTTGGGAGTCTATCCACAAGACATTCTGCCCACGTAGGGTTGTGTCCACTTTTGGTTCTGTCAACTCTGGATTGTGCAAACTGTTGGTTCCGTCTACTTGGGAGTCGATCCATTTGGGTGTTTGTCTACTTGGATTCTGTCCAATTGAAAGTCTGGAGGCATGACATTCTGCCTACGAAGAATTGTGTCTACTTATTGTTCCGTCCACTCTAGATTCTGCTTACGTATGCTTCTGTCTGCTTGGGCGTCTGACCACCTGGGTGTTTGTCTATTTGAAATTGTAGTGTTTAGTTAATTCTCCATGTAAGAATACTCATATATCTTTAATTGCTTATCTTGCTGAGAAACACACGTGTTATTATTCGTTGCATTCCAACTCGGATATAATAATAATCTACAATGGCGATGAGGATAATAAAATGAAATAGATTCACTGCTAGAATTGCTACTGCAAATAATGTTTCGCCAATGCCACAATTCCATCCAAAATTCCATCCCCACAAACACTGGAGCACGATGGACGAACTGGATCGAACGATTTGAGACATATCTCATTGCGGCGGACATAACGGATGACAAACGAAAACGTGCCTTATTATTACACCAAGCTGGGCCAGAAGTGCATGAAATTTTTAAAACTTTAACTGATACTGGTGAAGAGTATGAGACAGCGAAAGAAGCGTTAACAAAGCACTTCGAACCAGCCAAAAACCCAATTTTCGAGATCTACAATTCTCGCCAAGCGAAACAGAGGGCAGATGAATCGATAGATGAGTTCCACACACGACTGCGTACCCTTGCAACGCATTGTAAATTCAGCGATACTGATTTCGAAATCAAGATGCAAATAGTTTGCAATGGAACCTCTAACCGTCTACAGAGAAAAGCACTCCGAGACCCTGAATATAAACTGACAGACATGTTGATCGAGGGAAGAAAAGCGGAAGTCAGTTCTGCTCAAGCTTCAGGAATCGAACAAACTTTCCAAGATTTACAGGTCAACGAAATACGGGCAGAAAAGACATGCTACAGGTGTGGCTTCTCGTATCCACACTCCAAACAACCATGTCCGGCTAAAAATGCGAATTGCTCACATTGTGGTCTTAAAGGACATTTCGCAAAAATGTGTAGAAAACAAAAAGATGTTTATCGTACACAGAGGAAACCTCAGCCAAGAAAAACTACACAAGGTAGCAATTTTGAAAAATCAAAACAAAACTACGGTCAAAAGAGCCACAAAATACACAAGGCAAGAGCAGTTTCAACAAATTACGCAGGAGAAAACAGTTCTTCAGAGGACGAATATGCCTACACTATTAACAAGGGAAAACAGTCTGATCATAAGGCCTTCCTTCGGGTAAATGAATCCGAACCGATAAAATTTCTTGTCGATACGGGGGCTACTGTAGATGTAGTGGATGGTCTGACCTATAAAAACATTATGGATAAAGTCACTTTGGCACCAACCAACACAAAAATATTTGCTTATGGTTCCTCAACGCCTTTGAAGCTAAAAGGCTGCTTTCAAGCATCCGTAGAGTCGAAGTCCCGCTACACAATTTCAAATTTCTACGTTGTTGAAGGAAACGGCGGTAACTTACTCAGTGCGAAAACAGCACAAGATCTAGCACTTATTCAATTAATACACAAAGTAACAGGGATGACAGCGCAAAAGGAAATTGTTCCAGACGACAAGCAGGGAACCTTTCACGAAAATAACGCTGACAAGAAGCTATTAGTGCCAACAAGTAACGACAAAAGTATTCAGAGTCTGCTAGATCAATATATCAAAGATGATGTAACACCATTACTACAACCGCAAAGAAGAATACCATATCAATTGAGGAAAGCCGTTTCTAAAGAACTAGAGAAACTGACAGAGCAAGGAATCATTGAGAAAGTCGTAGACCAGCCAACCCCCTGGGTTTCACCCATTGTATGCGTTCCAAAGAAAGATGGAGGAACACGAATTTGCGTTGATATGCGTGAAGCTAACAAGGCAATTATTAGAGAGAGACATATCATGCCTTTTTTGGACGACTTTAAAGCTGAAGTAAATGGCGCTAGATATTTTTCAAAGATTGATTTAAAACAGGCCTTTCATCAAGTCGAATTAGACCCAGAAAGCCGTTTTATAACAACATTTTCAACACATGAAGGTCTTTTCCAATACACAAGACTTTCTTATGGTACTTCCGGTAGTGCTGAACTATTCCAAAATATTTTACAACGTAATCTTACTGACATAAAAGGAGTGAAAAATATTGCCGATGATATCATAATTTTTGGCAAAGATCGTAAAGAACACGATGCAGCACTGGCGAGTTGTCTTCAAAGATTATCTGATTTGAACATCAAAGCAAAGGGACCAAAATGTCATTTTCTACAGCCAGAAATTAAATTCTATGGTCTAATCTTTACTGAAAAAGGTACCAAACCTGATCCTGAAAGAGTGACAAAGCTTCAAAAGGTTGCGCCTCCGCAGAACCCTTCAGAAGTACGTAGCTTCCTGGGAATGGCCAACACGTGCAGTGATTACATTCCCAACAACGCAACCATTACCCTGCCACTACGAGAGTTAACAAAGAAAAGTGTAAAGTTCAAGTGGACACTTGCAGAACAGAGAGCTTTTAATCAGTTAAAACAAAAACTGACACAAGCACCAGTGATAGCTTACTTTAATACCAAGAAACGAAGTGTTCTGATTGTTGATGGTTCTCCTAAAGGAATCAGTTGTATTTTAGCACAGAGAACAAACACAAATGGTGGTTATCAAATTATTTCATACGCAAGCAGAGCTCTTAGCCCAGTTGAAAGTCGTTATTCACAAACAGACATTGAAGGGCTACCACTCGTATGGGGCGTAGAACATTTCAGATTGTTCTTATTAGGTGCCGAATTTGATATTATCACAGATCATAAGGCACTAGAGGCTGTATTTAATAATCTAAGATCAAAACCTCCAGCTCGGATAGAGCGATGGATCATGAGATTACAGCCTTATAATTTTCATGTTATTTACAAGAGTGGCCAAACAAATGAAGCCGATTACCTCAATCGACATCCAATCGATGTTGCAGTAAAACAGAGTTCACAGGAACGTATTGCTGAACAGTATGTTAATTACGTCATTAGACACACAGTTCCGAAGTCAATGACATTAGAAGAGATCAAAGAAGAAACCACCAAAGACCGTGTACTTCAAAAAGTTAAGCAAGCCTTAGAAACAGGGCAATGGAATCCGCATGACAAAGAAATACAACCATATAAAAGGTGTGCCACAGAGATTACAATTAACAAAACAAAAAATATTTTAATGAAAGGTAGCAGAATCATAATACCAGAAGTCTTACAAGAGAGGGCAACAAAATTAGCACATATAGGCCATCAAGGCCTCGAGAAAACGAAGAGTCTAATGAGAGAAAAGATTTGGTATCCAAATATGAATCAAAAAGTCAAAGAATTGATTGAAGAATGCAGCTCCTGTCAAGCAGTTGGTACAAGTATGCCAGTGGAGCCAATGCAAATAACACCCACAGAGGACATACCGTGGTATGATGTAGCTATAGACTTCCTTGGACCAATACCAAATACTCAACAGTATTTATTAGTAGCAATTGATAAATACTCAAAGTTCCCAGAAGTAGCAATCGTACACTCTACCTCAGCCCCTGCAGTAATTCCAAAACTAGATCGAATATTTGCCACTCACGGTATACCTGTCAGGCTTTCAAGTGACAATGGACCACCTTTCAATGGAGAAGAATTCGAAAGATACGTAAAATTACTGGGCATTAAGTGGAAACCAAGCACTCCACTGTGGCCACAAGGAAATGCAAATGTCGAGAATTTCAACAAACCACTCACAAAATTGTTACAAGCAGCTCATCTAGAAGGCAAAAACTGGAAACAAGAACTCCAAAGATTCCTACTTTCGTATAGGACGACTCCTCATTCAACGACAAAGATAGCACCATGCGAACTGCTGTATAATCGAAAGATCAGAGGACACTTACCCCAACTACCAGCCAAGAAAGTAATAAACAGACATAAAGAAGCCAAAGAGAACATTGAACAAAGAAAAGAAAAAAACAAAGAATATTACGACAAACGACACAATGTCAAAGAATCAGACATCAAAGAAGGAGACATTGTAATTTGCTTACAAAGGAAAAGAAATAAGTTAACCTCACGATTTAGCCCAGAAAGATTCACTGTTATAAATCGCAAAGTAACAAGAATAATAGCAAAGAACAAAAGACATATTATAACTCGAAACATATCCCATTTCAAGAAAGTTCCACGCTTTGAAACAACAAGAGAAGAAGATGATGATTATAGTGATAGCGACATTGAGAAGAGCTACACAGCCAGAGACAGAGTCTGGCCACATGACATTCTGCTCACATAAGCTTGTGTCCATTGTTGGTTTTTTCAACTCTTGATTCTGCCCATGTGTGGTTCTGTCTTCTTGGAAGTTAGTCCACCTGGATGTTTGTCTACTTGGATCTTGTCCAGTTTGGAGTCTGGCCACATGACATTCTGCCAACGCAGGATTGTGTCCACTATTGGTTCTGTCCACTCTGGATTCTGCCTACGTGTGGTTCTTTCTACATGGGGCCTGTCCACCTGGGCTTAGTCTATTTGGATTCCGTCCACTTGTGAGTCTGGCCACATGAAATTCTGCCCACCTAAGATTGTGTCCACTTTTGCCTCTGTCAACTCTGGATTCTGCCCACGTGTGGTTCTGTCTTCTTTAAAGTCTGTCCAACTAGGTGTTTGTCTGCTTGAGTTCTATCCATCTTGGGAATCTGGCCGCATGACATTTTGCCCACATAGGATTGCGTCTACTATTGGTTCTGTCTACTCTGGATTCTGCCCAGATGTGGTTCTGTCTACTTGGTAGTCTGTCCACCGTGGTGTTTGTCTATATGGAATCTGTCTACTTGGAAGTCTGGCCACATGACATTCTGCCCACATAGGATTGTGTCCACTCTTGGTTTTGTCAACTCTGGATTCTGCCCGCGTGTGGTTTTGTCTACTTGGGAGTCAGTCCACCTGGGTGTTTGTCTACTCGGAATCTGTCCGCTTGGGATTCTGGCCACAAGAAATTCTTTCCACGTAGGATTGTGTCCACTATTGGTTCTGTCAACTCTGGATTTTGCAAACTGTTGGTTCAGTCTACTTGCGAGTCTATCCAACTGGATGTTTGTCTACTTGGATTCTGTCCATCTTGGGAATCTGGCCACATGACATTCTGCCCACGTAGGATTGTGTCCACTATTGGTTCTATCAACTTTGGATTCTGCTCACGTTTTGTTCTGTCCACTTGGGAATATGTTCATAAAGGACTTTTTCTATTTGACATCATATCATCTCGGCATTCTGTTCATCTGGGTGTTTTTCTACTTGGATTCTGTCCACTTGGGAGTCTGGCCACATGACATTCTGCCTACGTAGAATAGTGTCTACTTATTGTTCCGTCAACTCTGGATTCTGCTTACGTATGCTTTCGTCCACTTGGCAGTCTGGCCACATGGCATTCTACAATCGTAGGATTTTGTCCACTATGGATTCTGTCAACTCTGGATTCTGCTCACGTGTTGTTTTGTCTAATTGGGATTATGTCCACCTTGGTGTTTGTTTACTTGGAAGCTGTGTGCTTGCAAGTCTGGCCACATGACATTCTGCTTACGTAGGATTGTGTCCACTGTTGGTTCTGTCAACTCTGTATTCTGCTCACGTGTGGTTCCGTCTACTTTGGAGTCAGTCCATTTGGGTGTTTGTCTACTTGGATTCTGTCCAATTGTGAGTCTGGCCACTTGACATTCTCCCTCGTAGAATTGACTCCACTTACTGTTCCGTCAACTCTGGATTCTGCATACGTATGCTTCTGTCTACTTGGGACTCTGTCCACCTGGCCGTTTGTCTACTTGGATTCTGTCCACTTGGGAGTCTGGCCACATACCATTCTGCCTACGTAGAATAGTGTCTACTTATTGTTCTGTCAACTCTGGATTCTGCTTACGTATGCTTCCGTCCACTTGGGAGTCTGGCCACATGAAATTCCCCCTACCTAGGATTGTGTCCACTTTTGCTTCTGTCAACTCTGGATTCTGCCTACGTGTGGTTGTATCTACATGGGAGTCTGTCCAGCTGGATGTTTGTCTACTTGCATTCTGTCCACTTGGGAGTCTGGCCATATGGTATTCTAAAATCGTAGGATTTTGTCCACTATGGATTCTGTCAACTCTGGATTCTGCTCACGTGTTGTTTTGTCTAATTGGGATTATGTCCACCTTGGTGTTTGTTTACTTGGAAGCTTTGTGCTTGCAAGTCTGGCCACATGACATTCTGCTTACGTAGGATTGTGTCCACTGTTGGTTCTGTCAACTCTGGATTCTGCTCACGTGTGGTTCCATCTACTTTGGAGTCAGTCCATTTGGGTGTTTGTCTACTTGGATTCTGTCCAATTGGGAGTCTGGCCACTTGACAATCTGCCTCGTAGAATTGAGTCCACTTATTGTTCCGTCAACTCTAGATTCTGCTTACGTATGCTTCTGTCTCCTTGGGACTCCGTCCACCTGGCCGTTTGTCTACTTGGAATCAGTCCACTTTGGAGTCTGGCCACATGACATTCTGCCCACATAAGATTGTGTCCACTGTTGGTTTTGTCAACTCTGGATTCTGCCCATGTGTGGTTCTGTCTTCTTTGAAGTCAGTCCACCTGGAGGTTTGTCTACCCAGAATCTGTCCACTTGAGAGTCGGTCCACAAGAAATTCTTTCCACGTAGGATTGTGTCCACTATTGGTTCTGTCAACTCTGGATTTTGCAAACTGTTGGTTCAGTCTACTTGGGAGTTTATCCAACTGGATGTTTGTCTACTTGGATTCTATCCATCTTGGGAATCTGGCCACATGACATTATGCCCACGTAGGATTGTGTCCACTATTGGTTCTATCAACTTTGGATTCTGCTCATGTTTTGTTCTGTCCACTTGGGAATATTTTCATAACGGACTTTTTCTATTTGACATCATGTCAACTTGGCATTCTGTTCATCTGGGTGTTTTTCTACTTTGATTCTGTCCACTTGGGAGTCTGGCCACATGCCATTCTGCCTACGTAGAATAGTGTCTACTTATTGTTCCGTCAACTCTGGATTCTGCTTGCATATGCTTCCGTCCACTTGGCAGTCTGGCCACATGAAATTCTGCCCACCTAGGATTGTGTCCACTTTTGCTTCTGTCAACTCTGGATTCTGCCTACGTGTGGTTGTATCTACATGGGAGTCTGTCCAGCTGGATGTTTGTCTACTTGCATTCGGTCCACTTGGGAGTCAGGCCATATGGCATTCTACAAACGTAGGATTTTGTCCATCATGGATTCTGTCAACTCTGGATTCTGCTCACGTGTTGTTTTATCTAATTGGGATTATGTCCACCTTGAAGTTTGTTTACTTGGAAGCTATGTGCTTGCAAGTCTGGCCACATGACATTCTGCCCACATAAGATTGTGTCCATTGTTGGTTTTGTCAACTCTGGATTCTGCCCATGTGTGGTTCCGTCTTCTTTTAAGTCAGTCCACCTGGAGGTTTGTCTACTTGGATCTTGTCCACTTTGGAGTCTGGCCACATGACATTCTGCCCACGTAGGATTGTTTCCACTATTATTTCTGTCCGCTCTGGATTCTGCCTATGTGTGGTTCTATCGACGTGGCGTCTGTCCACCTGGGTTTAGTCTATTTGGATTCCGTCCACTTGAGGGCCTGGCCACATGAAATTCTGCCCACCTAGGATTGTGTCCACTTTTGCTTCTGTCAACTCTGGATTCTGCCCACGTGTGGTTCTGTCTTCTTTGAAGTCTTTCCAACTAGGTGTTTGTCGGCTTGAGTTCTGTCCATCTTGGGAATCTGGCTGCATGACATTTTGCCCACATAGGATTGCGTCTACTATTGGTTCTGTCTACTCTGGATTCTGCCCAGATATTGTTCTGTCTACTTGGTAGTCTGTCCACCATGGTGTTTGTCTATATGGAATCTGTCTACTTGGCAGTCTGGTCACATGAAATTCTGCCCACATAGGATTGTGTCCACTCTTGGTTTTGTCAACTCAGGATTCTGCCGGCGTGTGGTTTTGTCTATTTGGGAGTCAGTCCACCTGGGTGTTTGTCTACCCAGAATCTGTCCACTTGAGAGTCGGTCCACAAGAAATTCTTTCCACGTAGGATTGTGTCCACTATTGGTTCTGTCAACTCTGGATTTTGCAAACTGTTGGTTCAGTCTACTTGGGAGTTTATCCAACTGGATGTTTGTCTGCTTGGATTCTATCCATCTTGGGAATCTGGCCACATGACATTATGCCCACGTAGGATTGTGTCCACTATTGGTTCTATCAACTTTGGATTCTGCTCACGTTTTGTTCTGTCCACTTGGGAATATTTTCATAAAGGACTTTTTCTATTTGACATCATGTCAACTTGGCATTCTGTTCATCTGGGTGTTTTTCTACTTTGATTCTGTCCACTTGGGAGTCTGGCCACATGACATTCTGCCTACGTAGAATAGTGTCTACTTATTGTTCCGTCAACTCTTGATTCTGCTTACGTATGCTTCCGTCCACTTGGGAGTCTGGCCACATGAACTTCGGCCCACCTAGGATTTTGTCCACTTTTGCTTCTGTCAACTCTGGATTCTGCCTACGTGTGGTTGTATCTACATGGGAGTCTGTCCAGCTGGATCTTTGTCTACTTGCATTCTGTCCACCTGGGAGTCTGGCCATATGGCATTCTACAAACGTAGGATTTTGTCCACTATGGATTCTGTCAACTCTGGATTCTGCTCACGTGTGTTTTGTCTAATTGGGATTATGTCCACCTTGAAGTTTGTTTACTTGGAAGCTTTGTGCTTGCAAGTCTGGCCATATGACATTCTGCTTACGTAGGATTGTGTCCACTGTTGGTTCAGTCAACTCTGGATTCTGCTCACGTGTGGTTCCGTCTACTTTGGAGTCAGTCCATTTGGGTGTTTGTCTACTTGGATTCTGTCCAATTGGGAGTCTGGCCACTTGACATTCTGCCTCGTAGAATTGAGTCCACTTATTGTTCCGTCAACTCTGGATTCTGCTTACATATGCTTCTGTCTACTTGGGACTCCGTCCACCTGGCTGTTTGTCTCCTTGGAATCAGTCCACTTTGGAGTCTGGCCACATGACATTCTGCCCACATAAGATTGTGTCCACTGTTGGTTTTGTCAACTCTGGATTCTGCCCATGTGTGGTTCCATCTTCTTTGAAATCAGTCCACCTGGAGGTTTGTCTACTTGGATCTTGTCCACTTTGGAGTCTGGCCACATGACATTCTGCCCACGTAGGATTGTGTCCACTATTGGTTCTGTCCGCTCTGGATACTGCCTGCGTGTGGTTCTATCGACATGGGGTCTGTCCACCTGGGTTTAGTCTATTTGGATTCCGTCCACTTGGGAGTCTGGCCACATGAAATTCTGCCCACCTAGGATTGTGTCCACTTTTGCTTCTGTCATTTCTGGATTCTGCCCACGTGTGGTTCTGTCTTCTTTGAAGTCTGTCCAACTAGGTGTGTGTCGGCTTGAGTTCTGTCCATCTTGGGAATCTGGCCGCATGACATTTTTCCCACATAGGATTGCGTCTACTATTGGTTCTGTCTACTCTTGATTCTGCCCAGATGTGGTTCTGTCTACTTGGTAGTCTGTCCACCGTGGTGTTTGTCTATATGGAATCTGTCTACTTGGGAGTCTGGCCACATGACATTCTGCCCATATAGGATTGTGTCCACTCTTGGTTTTGTCAACTCTGGATTCTGCCCGCGTGTGTTTTTGTCTACTTGGGAGTCAGTCCACCTGGGTGTTTGTCTACTCGGAATCTGTCCACTTGAGAGTCGGTCCACAAGAAATTCTTTCCACGTAGGATTGTGTCCACTATTGGTTCTGTCAACTCTGGATTTTGCAAACTGTTGGTTCAGTCTACTTGGGAGTCTATCCAACTGGATGTTTGTCTACTTGGATTCTGTCCATCTTGGGAATCTGGCCACATGACATTCTGCCCACGTAGGGTTGTGTCCACTTTTGGTTCTGTCACCTCTGGATTGTGCAGACTGTTGGTTCCGTCTACTTGGAAATCTATCCATTTTGGTGTTTGTCTACTTGGATTCTGTCCAATTTGGAGTCTGGCCACTTGACATTCTGCCTCGTAGAATTGAGTCCACTTATTGTTCTGTCAACTCTGGATTCTGCTTTCGTATGCTTCTGTCTATTTTGGACTCTGTCCACCTGGATGTTTGGTCTACTTAGAATCTGTCCACTTTGGAGTCTGGCCACATGACATTCTGCCCAAATAGGATTGTGTCCACTGTTGGTTTTGTCAACTCTGGATTCTGGCCACGTGTGGTTCTGTCTACTTGGAAGTCAGTCCACCTGGATTTTGTCTACTTGGATCTTGTCAACTTTGGAGTCTATCCACATGACATTCTGCCCATGTAGGATTGTGTCTACTATTGGTTCTGTCCACTCTGGATTCTGACTACGTGTGGTTCTATCTACTTGGGGTCTCTTCTCCTGGGTTTAGTCTATTTGGATTCCGTCCATCTTGGGGATCTGGCCGCATGACATTTTGCCCACATAGGATTGCGTCCACTATTGGTTCTGTCTACTCTGGTTTCTGCCCACGTGTGGTTCTGTCTACTATGTAGTGTGTCTACCGTGGTGTTTGTCTATATGGAATCTGTCTACTTTGGAGTCTGGCCACATGACACTCTGCCCACATAGGATTTTGTCCACTCTTGGTTTTGTCAACTCTGGATTCTGCCCACGTGTGGTTTTGTCTACTTGGGAGTCGGTCCACCTGGGTGTTTGTCTACTCGGAATCTGTCCACTTGAGAGTCTGTCCACAAGAAATTCTTCCCACATAGGATTGTGTCCACTATTGGTTCTGTCAACTCTGGATTGTGCTTACTTTTGGTTCTGTCTGCTTGGGAGTCCGTCCAACTGGGTGTTTGGCTACTTGGATTCTGTCCACCTGGGATTCTGGCCACATGGCATTCTGCCCACATAGGAATGTGTCCACTTATTGTTCTGGCAACTCTGGATTCTGCTCACGTTTGCTTCTGTCCAATTGGGAATCTGTCCACCTGGGTGTTAGTCTACTTGGATTCTGTCCATCTTGGGAATCTGGTCATATGACATTCTACCAACATAGAATTGTGTCCACAGCTGGTTCTGTCTAATGTTGATTCTGCTCACTTTTGGTTCTGTCCACATGGGAGTCTGTCCACCTGGGTGTTTGTCTATTTGGAGTCGGTCCACTTGGAAGTCTGGCCATATAACATTCTACCAACGTAGGATTGTGTCCAATATTGATTCTCTCAACTCTGCATTCTGCCTATGTGCGCATATATTTTTACTTTTAGATATACCGTCTTTACATAACTTCTAAACATATACTGAATGATTGTTAAAAATACAACAGAGTTATAATGATTAGAAAATATATTTCAGTTTTAATGAACATTTGAAAAGTATTGCATCCTAATTAAATAACAGATAAATGGGATTTTGTAATTTTGGGGGTGTTCAATCAAAATGAGCTATATTTTTACCTTTTAGTATTACGTCTTTACAAAATTGCTAAACTTATACTAAATGATTGTTACAAATACAAAAAGGGTTAAAAAGCTTGAAAAATATGATTCTTTTTGAGTGAAAATTTGAAAAGTATTGCATCCTAATCAAAAAAAGGAAAAAATGAGGATCATGTAATTTTGGGGGTGTTCAATCAAAACGAGCTATATTTTTACCTTTTAATAAACCATGTTTACATAATTTGTAAACGTATACTGAATGATGCTTACAAATACGACAAAGTTAAAAAGCTTGAAAAATATATTTCATTTTGAGTGAACATTCGAGAAGTATTGCATCCTAAACAATAAACGGAAAAATGACGATTGAGAAATTTTAGGGGTGTTCAATCAAAACGAGCTACATTTTTACCTTTAAAAATACCGTCTTTACATAACTTCTAATCGTAGACCGTATTATTGTTACAAAAACAACAAGGTTAAAAAGATTAAAAAATATGTTTCATTTTGAGTGAACATTTGAAAAGTATTGCATCCTATTCACAAAACGGATAAATGAGGATTGTGTAATTTTGGGGGTGTTTAATCAAAATGACTTATATTTTTACCTTTTAATATAACGTCTTTATATAATTTCTAAACGTATACTGAATGATTCTTACAAATACAACAAAGTTATAATGATTAGAAAATATATTTCAGTTTGAGTGAACATTTGAAAAGTATTGCATCCTAATTAAATAATGGATAAATGGGATTTTCTAATTTTGGGGGTGTTCAATCAACATGAGCTATATTTTTACCTTTTAGTATTACGTCTTTACAAAATTGCTAAACTTATACTAAATGATTGTTACAAATACAAAAAGGGTTAAAAAGCTTGAAAAATATGATTCTTTTTGAGTGAAAATTTGAAAAGTATTGCATCCTAATCAAAAAACGGACAAAATGAGGATCATGTAATTTTGGGGGTGTTCAATCAAAACGAGCTATATTTTTACCTTTTAAAATACCATGTTTACATAATTTGTAAACGTATACTGAATGATGCTTACAAATACGACAAAGTTAAAAAGCTTGAAAAATATATTTCATTTTGAGTGAACATTCGAAAAGTATTGCATCCTAAACAATAAACGGAAAAATGAGGATTGAGTAATTTTAGGGGTGTTCAATCAAAACGAGCTATATTTTTACCTTTAAAAATACCGTCTTTACATAACTTCTAGTCGTAGACCGAATGATTGTTACAAAAACAACAAGGTTAAAAAGATTAAAAAATATGTTTCATTTTGAGTGAACATTTGAAAAGTATTGCATCCTATTCACAAAACGGATAAATGAGGATTGTGTAATTTTGGGGGTGTTTAATCAAAATGACTTATATTTTTACCTTTTAATATAACGTCTTTACATAATTTCTAAACGTATACTGAATGATTGTTACAAATTCAAAAAGGGTTAAAAAGCTTGAAAAATATGAATCTTTTGAGTGAAAATTTGAAAAGTACTGCATCCTAATCAAAAAACGGAAAAAATGAGGATCATGTAATTTTGGGGGTGTTCAATCAAAAGGAGCTATATTTTTACCTTCGAATATACCGTCTTTACATATTTTCTAAATGTATACTGAACGATTGTCACAAAAACAACAAGGTTACTAAGCTTCAAAAATATATTTCATTTTGAGTGAACATTTGAAAGTTATTTCATCCTAATCATAAATCGGAAAAATCAGAATCGTGTAATTTTGGGGGTGTTCAATCAATACGAGCTAAATTTTTACCTTTAAATATACCGTCTTTACATAACTTCTAAACGTGTACTGAATGATTGTTACAAATACCAAAAAGTTAAAAAGCTTGAAATATATATTTCATTTTGAGTGAACATTTGAAAAAAGTATTGCATCCTATTCATAAAACGGATAAATGAGGATTGTGTAATTTTGGGGGTGTTCAATCAAAATGACTTATATTTTTACCTTTTAATATAACGTCTTTACATAATTTCTAAACGTATACTGAATGATTCTTATAAATACAACAGAGTTATAATGATTAGAAAATATATTTCAGTTTTAGTGAACATTTGAAAAGTATTGCATCCTAATTAAATAACGGATAAGTGGGATTTTGTAATTTTGGGGGTGTTCAATCAAAATGAGCTATATTTTTACCTTGAAATATACCGTCTTTACATATTTTCTAAATGTATACTGAACGATTGTTACAAAAACAACAAGGTTACAAAGCTTGAAAAATATATTTCATTTTGAGTGAACATTTGAAACGTAGTTCATCCTAATCATAAAACGGAAAATCAGAATCGTGTAATTTTGGGGGTGTTCAATCAATACGAGCTAAATTTTTACTTTTAAATATACCGTCTTTAAATAACCTCTAAACGTATACTGAATGATTGTTACAAGTACCAAAAAGTTAAAAAGCTTGAAATATATATTTCATTTTGAGTGAACATTTGAAAAGTATTGGATCCTAATCAACAACCGGATAAATGAGGATTCTGATATTTTGGGGGTGTTCAATCAAAATGAGCTATATTTTTACCTTTTGATATACCATATTTACATAACTCTTAAACATATTCGGAATGATTGTTACAAATACAAAAAGGTTAAGTAGATTGAAAAATATATTTCATTTTGAGTGAGCATTTGAAAAGTATTGCATCCTAATCATACAACAAAAAAAAAGAGGATCATGTAATTTTGGGTGTGTTCAATCAAAATGAGCTATATTTTTACCTTTTGTTATACCATATTTACATAACTCCTAAACATATTCGGAATCATTGTTACAAATACACAAAGGTTAAATAGATTGAAAAATATATTTCATTTTGAGTGAACATTTGAAAAAAGTATTGCATCCTAATCAAAAAACGGAAAAATCAGGATCGTGTAACTCTGGGGGTGTTCAATCAAAACGAGCTATATTTTTACCTTTTAATATACCATGTTTACATAATTTGTAAACGTATACTGAATGATGCTTACAAATACAACAAAGTTAAAAAGCTTGAAAAATATGTTTCATTTTGAGTGAACATTCGAAAAGTATTGCATTCTAAACAATAAACGGAAAAATGAGGATTGAGAAATTTTTGGGGTGTTCAATCAAAACGAGCTATATTTTTACCTTTAAAAATACCGTCTTTACATAACTTCTAATCGTAGACCGAATGATTGTTACAAATACAACAAAGTTATAATGATTAGAAAATATATTTCAGTTTGAGTGAACATTTGAAAAGTATTGCATCCTAATTAAATAATGGATAAATGGGATTTTCTAATTTTAGGGGTGTTCAATCAAAATGAGCTATATTTTTACCTTTTAGTATTAGGTCTTTACAAAATTGCTAAACTTATACTAAATGATAGTTACAAATTCAAAAAGGGTTAAAAAGCTTGAGAAATATATTTCATTTTGAGTGAACATTCGAAAAGTATTCCATCCTAAACAATAAACGGAAAAATGAGGATTAAGTAATTTTAGGGGTGTTCACTCAAAACGAGCTACAGTTTTACCTTTAAAAATACCGTCTTCACATAACTTCTAATCGTATACTGAATGATTGTTACAAAAACAGCAAGGTTATAAAATTTGAGAAATATATTTCACTTTGAGTGAACATTTGGAAACTATAGCATCCTAATCAAAAAACGGAAAAATCAGGATCGTACAATTTTGGGGGTGTTCAATCAAAACGAGCTAAATTTTTACCTTTTAATATACCATGTTTACATAATTTCTAAACGTATACTGAATGATTCTTACAAATACAACAAAGTTAAAAAGATGGAAAAATATATTTCATTTTGAGTGAACATTTGAAAAAAGTATTGCATCCTAATCAAAAAACGGAAAAATCAGGATCGTACAGTTTTGGGGGTGTTCAATCAAAACGAGCTAAACTTTTACCTTTTAATATACCATGTTTACATAATTTCTAAACGTATACTGAATTATTCTTACAAATACAACAAAGTTAAAAAGATGGAAAAATATAATTCATTTTGAGTGAACATTTAAAAAAAGTATTGCATCCTAATCAAAAAACGGAAAAATCAGGATCGTGTAATTTTGGGGGTGTTTAATCAAAACGAGCTATATTTTTACCTTTTAATATACCATGGTTACATAATTTGTAAACGTATACTGAATGATGCTTACAAATACAACAAAGTTAAAAAGCTTGAAAAATATATTTCATTTTGAGTGAACATTCGAAAAGTATTGCATCCTAAACAATAAACGGAAAAATGAGGATTGAGAAATTTTAGGGGTGTTCAATCAAAACGAGCTATATTTTTAGCTTTAAAAATACCGTCTTTAAATAACTTCTAATCGTATACCGAATGATTGTTACAACAACAACAAGGTTAAAAAGATTAAAAAATATGTTTCATTTTGAGTGAACATTTGAAAAGTATTGCATCCTATTCAAAAAACGGATAAATGAGGATTGTGTAATTTTGGGAGTGTTCAATCAAAATGACTTATATTTTTACCTTTTAATATAACGTCTTTGCATAATTTCTAAACGTATACTGAATGATTCTTATAAATATAACAGAGTTATAATGATTAGAAAATATATTTCAGTTTTAGTGAACATTTGAAAAGTATTGCATCCTAATTCAATAACGGATAAATGGGATTTTGTAATTTTGGGGGTATTCAATCAAAATGAGCTATATTTTTACCTTTTAGTATTACGTCTTTACAACATTGCTAAACTTATACTAAATGATTGTTACAAATACAAAAAAGGTTAAAAAGCTTGAAAAATATGATTCATTTTGAGTGAAAATTTGAAAAGTATTGCATCCTAATCAAAAAACGGAAAAAATGAGGATCATGTAATTTTTGGGGTGTTCAATCAAAAGGAGCTATATTTTTACCTTCAAATATACCGTCTTTACATATTTTCTAAATGTATACTGAACGATTGTTACAAAAACAACAAGGTTGCAAAGCTTGAAAAATATATTTCATTTTGAGTGAACATTTGAAACGTATTTCATCCTAATCATAAAACGGAAAAATCAGAATCGTGTAATTTTGGGGGTGTTCAATCAATACGAGCTAAATTTTTACCTTTAAATATACCGTCTTTACATAACTTCTAAACGTGTACTGAATGATTGTTACAAATACCAAAAAAATTAAAAGCTTGAAATATATATTTCATTTTGAGTGAACATTTGAAAAGTATTGCATCCTGATCATCCGAATGAAAAATGAGGATCATATAAATTTCGGGGTGTTCAATGAAAATGAGCTATATTTTAACATTTTAATATACCATGTTTACATAATTTCTAAACGTATACTGAATGATTGTTACAAAAACAAAAAGGTGAAAAAGCTTGAAAAATATGTTTCAATTTGATTAAACATTTGAAAAGTATTGCATCCTAATCAAAAAACGGACAAATGAGGATTGTGTACTTTTAGGGGTAATCAATCAAAAGAGCTATATTTTAACCTTCAAATATAACGTGTTTATAAAACTTCTAAACGTATACCGAATGATTGTTACAAATACAACCAAGTTAAAAAGATTAGAAAATATATTTCATTTTGAGTGAACATTTGAAAAGTATTGCATCCTATTCACAAAACGGATATATGAGGATTGTCTAATTTTGGGGGTGTTCAATCAAAATGAATTATATTTCTACCTTTTAATATAACGTCTTTACATAATTTCTAAACGTATACTGAATGATTCTTACAAATATAACAAAGTTATAATGATTAGAAAATATATTTCATTTTGAGTGAACATTTGAAAAGTATTGCATCCTAATCAAAAAACGTAAAAATCAGGATCGTGTAATTTTGGGGGTGTTCAATCAAAACGAGCTATATTTTTACCTTTTAATATACCATGTTTACATAATTTGTAAACGTATACTGAATGATTCTTACAAATACAACAAAGTTAAAAAGATTGAAAAATATATTTCATTTTGAGTGAACATTCGAAAAGTATTGCATCCTAAACAAAAAACGGAAAAATGAGGATTGAGTAATTTTAGGGGTGTTCAATCAAAACGAGCTATAATTTTACCTTTTAATATACCATGTTTACATAATTTCTAAACGTATACTGAATGATTCTTACAAATACAACAAAGTTAAAAAGATGGAAAAATATATTTCATATTGAGCGAACATTTGAAAAAAGTATTGCATCCTAATCAAAAAACGGAAAAAATCAGGATCGTGTAATTTTGGGGGTGTTCAATCAAAACGAACCATATTTTTACCTTTTAATATACCATGTTTACATAATTTGTAAACGTATACTGGATGATGCTTACAAATACAACAAAGTTGAAAAGCTTGAAAAATATATTTCATTTTGAGTGAACATTCGAAAAGTATTGCATCCTAAACAATAAACGGAAAAATGAGGATTAAGTAATTTTAGGGGTGTTCACTCAAAACGAGCTACATTTTTACCTTTAAAAATACCGTCTTCACATAACTTCTAATCGTATACTGAATGATTGTTACAAAAACAGCAAGGTTATAAAGTTTGAGAAATATATTTCACTTTGAGTGAACATTCGAAAAGTATTGCATCCTAAACAAAAAACGGAAAAATGAGGATTGAGTAATTTTAGGGGTGTTCAATCAAAACGAGCTAAATTTTTACCTTTTAATATACCATGTTTACATAATTTCTAAACGTATACTGAATGATTCTTACAAATACAACAAAGTTAAAAAGATGGAAAAATATATTTCATTTTGAGTGAACATTTGAAAAAAGTATTGCATCCTAATCAAAAAACGGAAAAATCAGGATCGTACAGTTTTGGGGGTGTTCAATCAAAACGAGCTAAACTTTTACCTTTTAATATACCATGTTTACATAATTTCTAAACGTATACTGAATTATTCCTACAAATACAACAAAGCTAAAAAGATGGAAAAATATAATTCATTTTGAGTGAACATTTGAAAAAAGTATTGCATCCTAATCAAAAAATGGAAAAATCAGGATCGTGTAATTTTGGGGGTGTTTAATCAAAACGAGCTATATTTTTAACTTTTAATATACCATGTTTACATAATTTGTAAACGTATACTGAATGATGCTTACAAATACAACAAAGTTAAAAAGCTTGAAAAATATGTTTCATTTTGAGTGAACATTTGAAAAGTATTGCATCCTATTCATAAAACGGATAAATGAGGATTGTGTAATTTTGGGGGTGTTCAATCAAAATGACTTATATTTTTACCTTTTAATATAACGTCTTTACATAATTTCTAAACGTATACTGAATGATTCTTATAAATACAACAGAGTTATAATGATTAGAAAATATATTTCAGTTTTAGTGAACATTTGAAAAGTATTGCATCCTAATTAAATAACGGATAAGTGGGATTTTGTAATTTTGGGGGTGTTCAATCAAAATGAGCTATATTTTTACCCTGAAATATACCGTCTTTACATATTTTCTAAATGTATACTGAACGATTGTTACAAAAACAACAAGGTTACAAAGCTTGAAAAATATATTTCATTTTGAGTGAACATTTGAAACGTATTTCATCCTAATCATCATAAAACGGAAAAATCAGAATCGTGTAATTTTGGGGGTGCTCAATCAATACGAGCTAAATTTTTACCTTTAAATATACCGTCTTTAAATAACCTCTAAACGTATACTGAATGATTGTTACAAGTACCAAAAAGTTAAAAAGCTTGAAATATATATTTCATTTTGAGTGAACATTTGAAAAGTATTGGATCCTAATCAACAACCGGATAAATGAGGATTCTGATATTTTGGGGGTGTTCAATCAAAATGAGCGATATTTTTACCTTTTGATATACCATATTTGCATAACTCCTAAACATATTCGGAATGATTGTTACAAATACAAAAAGGTTAAATAGATTGAAAAATATATTTCATTTTGAGTGAGCATTTGAAAAGTATTGCATCCTAATCATACAACAAAAAAAAGGAGGATCATGTAATTTTGGGGGTGTTCAATCAAAATGAGCTATATTTTTACCTTTTGTTATACCATATTTACATAACTCCTAAACATATTCGGAATCATTGTTACAAATACACAAAGGTTAAATAGATTGAAAAATATATTTCATTTTGAGTGAACATTTGAAAAAAGTATTGCATCCTAATCAAAAAACGGAAAAATCAGGATCGTGTAACTCTGGGGGTGTTCAATCAAAACGAGCTATATTTTTACCTTTTAATATACCATGTTTACATAATTTGTAAACGTATACTGAATGATGCTTACAAATACAACAAAGTTAAAAAGCTTGAAAAATATATTTCATTTTGAGTGAACATTCGAAAAGTATTGCATCCTAAACAATAAACGGAAAAATGAGGATTGAGAAATTTTAGGGGTTTTCAATCAAAACGAGCTTTATTGTTACCTTTAAAAATACCGTCTTTACATAACTTCTAATCGTAGACCGAATGATTGTTACAAATACAGCAAGGTTATAAAGTTTGAGAATTATATTTCACTTTGAGTGAATATTTGGAAACTATTGCATCCTAATCAGAAAACGGAAAAATCAGGATCGTACAATTTTGGGGGTGTTCAATCAAAACGAGCTAAATTTTTACCTTTTAATATACCATGTTTACATAATTTCTAAACGTATACTGAATGATTCTTACAAATACAACAAAGTTAAAAGATGGAAAAATATATTTCATTTTGAGTGAACATTTGAAAAAAGTATTGCATCCTAATCAAAAAACGGAAAACTCAGGATCGTACAGTTTTGGGGGTGTTCAATCAAAACGAGCTAAACTTTTACCTTTTAATATACCATGTTTACATAATTTCTAAACGTATACTGAATTATTCTTACAAATACAACAAAGTTAAAAAGATGGAAAAATATAATTCATTTTGAGTGAACATTTGAAAAAAGTATTGCATCCTAATCAAACAACGGAATAATCAGGATCGTGTAATTTTGGGGGTGTTTAATCAAAACGAGCTATATTTTTACCTTTAAATATACCATGTTTACATAATTAGCAAACGTATACTGAATGATGCTTACAAATACAACAAAGTTAAAAAGCTTGAAAAATATATTTCATTTTGAGTGAACATTCGAGAAGTATTGCATCCTAAACAATAAACGGAAAAATGAGGATTGAGAAATTTTAGGGGTGTTCAATCAAAACGAGCTATATTTTTACCATTAAAAAAATACCGTCTTTACATAACTTCTAATCGTATACCGAATGATTGTTACAACAACAACAAGGTTAAAAAGATTAAGAAATATGTTTCATTTTGAGTGAACATTTGAAAAGTATTGCATCCTATTCAAAAAACGGATAAATGAGGATTGTGTAATTTTGGGGGTGTTCAATCAAAATGACTTATATTTTTACCTTTTAATATAACGTCTTTACATAATTTCTAAACGTATACTGAATGATTCTTATAAATACAACAGAGTTATAATGATTAGAAAATATATTTCAGTTTTAGTGAACATTTGAAAGGTATTGCATCCTAATTAAATAACGGATAAGTGGGATTTTTTAATTTTGGGGGTGTTCAATCAAAACGAGCTCTATTTTTACCTTGAAATATACCGTCTTTACATATTTTCTAAATGTATACTGAACGATTGTTACAAAGACAAAAAGGTTAATTAGCTTGAAAAATATATTTCATTTTGAGAGAACATTTCAAAAGTTTTGCATCCTAATCAAAAAACGGAAAAATGAGGATCGTGTAATTTTGGGGGTGTTCAATCAAAACGAGCTATATTTTTACCTTTTAATGTACCATGTTTACATATTTTGTAAACGTATACTGAATGATGCTTACAAATACAACAAAGTTAAATAGCTTGAAAAATATATTTCATTTTGAGTGAACATTCGAAAAGTATTGCATCCTAAACAATAAACGGAAAAATGAGGCTTGAGTAATTTTAGGGGTGTTCAATCAAAACGAGCTATATTTTTACCTATAAATATACCGTCTTTACATTACTTCTAATCATATACTGAATGATTGTTACAAAAACTCAAGGTTATAAAGTTTGAAAAATATATTTCACTTTGAGTGAACATTTGAAAAGTATTGCATACCAATCAAAAAACGGATAAATGAGGATCGTGTAATTTTGGGGGTGTTCAATTAAAACGAGCATTTTTTTTCCTATGAATATACTATCTTAACCTAAGTTCTGAATGTATCCTGAATGATTGTTACAAATACAAAAAGGTTAAAAAGCTTGAAAAATATATTTTATTTTGAGAGAACGTTTAAAATTAATTGCATCCTAATCAAAAAACGGAAAAATCAGGATCGTGCAATTTTGGGGGTGTACAATCACAACGAGCTATATTTTTACCTTTTAATATACCATGTTTACATAATTTCTAAACGTATACTGAATGATTCTTACAAATACAACAAAGTTAAAAAGATGGAGAAATATATTTCATTTTGAGTGAACATTTGAAAAAAGTATTGCATCCTAATCAAAAAACGGAAAAATCAGGATCGTGTAATTTTGGGGGTGTTCAATCAAAACGAGCTATATTTTTACCTCTTAATATACCATGTTTACATCATTTGTAAACGTATACTGAATGATGCTTACAAATACAACAAAGTTAAAAAGCTTGAAAAATATATTTCATTTTGAGTGAACATTCGAAAAGTATTGCATCCTAAACAATAAACGGAAAAATGAGGATTGAGTAATTTTAGGGGTGTTCAATCAAAACGAGCTATATTTTTACCTTTAAAAATACCGTCTTTACATAACTTCTAATCGTATACCGAATGATTGTTAAAAAAACAACAAGGTTAAAAAGATTGAAAAATATGTTTCATTTTGAGTGAACATTTGAAAAGTATTGTATCCTATTCAAAAAACGGATAAATGAGGATTGTGTAATTTTGGGGGTGTTCAATCAAATTGAGCATTATTTTTACCATTTAATAGATCGTCTTTACATAATTTCTAAACGTTTACTAAATGAATGTTACAAATACAAAAAGGTTAAAAAGCTTGAAAAATATATATCATTTTGAGTAAACATTCGAAAAGTAGTGCATCCTAAAGAATAAACGGAAAAATGAGGATTCAGTAATTTTAGTGGTGTTCAATCAAAACGAGCTATATTTTTACCTTTAATAATACCGTCTTTACATAACTTCTAATCGTATACCGAATGATTGTTACAAAAACAACAAGGTTAAAAAGATTGAAAAATATGTTTCATTTTGAGTGAACATTTGAAAAGTATTGCATCCTATTCAAAAAACGGATAAATGAGGATTGTGTAATTTTGGGGATGTTCAATCAAATTGAGCATTATTTTTACCATTTAATAGATCGTCTTTACATAATTTCTAAACGTTTACTAAATGAATGTTACAAATACAAAAAGGTTAAAATGCTTGAAAAATATATTTCATTTTGATTGAACATTTGAAAAGTATTTTAACCTAATAAAAAAACGGAAAAATAAGGATCGTATAATCTTTGGGATGTTCAATCAAAACTAGCAATATTTTTACCTTTGAATATATCGTCTTTACATAACTTCTTAACGTATACTGAATGATTATTACAAAAACAACAAGGTTAAAAAGTTTGAAAAATATATATCATTTTGAGTGAACATTTAAAAAATTATTGCATCCTAATCATCAAAATGAAAAATGAGAATCATTTAATTTTGAGGGTGTTCAATCAAAATGACTGATATTTATACCTTTTAATATACAGTGTTTACATAACTTCTTAGAGTATACTGAATGATTGTTACAAATACAAAAAGGTTAAATAGATTGAAAAATATATTTCATTTTGAGTGAATATTTGAAAAGTATTGCATCCTATTCAAAAAACGGATATATGAGGATTGTGTAATTTTTGGGGTGTTAAATGAAAATGAGCTATATTTTTACCTTTTAATATAACGTCTTTACATAATTTCTAAACGTAAACTGAATGATTCTTACAAATACAACAAAGTTATAATGATTTGAAAATATATTTCAGTTTGAATGAACATTTGAAAAGTATTGCATCCTAATCAAAAAACGGAAGAATGAGGATCGTGCAATTTTGGGGGTGTTCAATCAAAATGAGCTATATTTTTACCTTTTAGTATAACGTCTTTACAAAATTGCTAAACTTATACTAAATGATTGTTACAAATACAAAAAGGGTTAAAAAGCTTGAAAAATATGATTCATTTTGAGTGAAAATTTGAAAAGTATTGCATCCTAATCATAAAAAGGAAAAATGAGGATCATGTAATTTTGGGGGTGTTCAATCAAAAGGAGCTATATTTTTACCTTCAGATATACCGTCTTTACATATTTTCTAAATGTATACTGAACGATTGTTACAAAAACAACAAGGTTACAAAGCTTGAAAAATATATTTCATTTTGAGTGAACATTTGAAACGTATTTCATCCTAATCAACAAACGGAAAAATCGGAATCGTGTAATTTTGGTGGAGTTCAATCAATACGAGCTAATTTTCTACCTTTAAATATACCGTCTTTACATAACTTCTAAACGTGTACTGAATGATTGTTACAAATACAAAAAGTTAAAGAGCTTGAAATATATATTTCATTTTGAGTGAACATTTGAAAAGTATTGCATCCTAATCAAAAACCGGATAAATGAGGATTCTGTAATTTTGGGGCTGTTCAATCAAAATGAGCTATATTTTTACCTTTTGATATACCATATTTACATAACTCCTATACAAATTCGGAATGATTGTTACAAATACAAAAAGGTTAAATAGATTGAAAAATATATTTCATTTTGAGTGAGCATTTGAAAAGTATTGCATCCTAATCAAACAACGGAAAAAAGAGGATCATCTAATTTTGGGGGTGTTCAATCAAAATGAGCTATATTTTTACCTTTTAAAATTACGTCGTTACAAATTTAAAAAAGGTTAAAAAGCTTGAAAAATATGATTCATTTTGAGTGAAAATTTGAAAAGTATTGGATCCTAATCAAAAACCGGATAAATGAGGATTCTGTAATTTTGGGGGTGTTCAATCAAAATGAGCTATAATTTTACCTTTTGATATATCATATTTACATAATTTGTAAACGTATACTGGATGATGCTTACAAATACAACAAAGTTAAAAAGCTTGAAAAATATATTTCATTTTGAATGAACATTCGAAAAGTATTGCATCCTAAACAATAAACGGAAAAATGAGGATTAAGTAATTTTAGGGGTGTTCAATCAAAGCGAGCTACATTTTTACCTTTAAATATACCGTCTATACATACCTCTAATCGTATACTGAATTATTGTTACAAAAACAGCAAGGTTATAAAGTTTGAAAAATATATTTCACTTTGAGTGCACATTTGAAAACTATTGCATCCTAATCAAAAAACGGAAAAATCAGGATCGTACAATTTTGGGGGTGTTCAATCAAAACGAGCTAAAATTTTACCTTTTACTATACCATGTTTACATAAATTCTAAACGTATACTGAATTATTCTTACAAATACAACAAAGTTAAAAAGATGGAAAAATATATTTCATTTTGAGTGAACATTTGAAAAAAGTAAAAAATGAGAATCATGTAATTCTGGGGGTGTTCAATCAAAAGGAGCTATATTTTTACCTTCAAATATACCGTCTTTACATATTTTCTAAATGTATACTGAACGATTCTTACAAAAACAACAAGGTTACAAAGCTTGAAATATATATTTCATTTTGAGTGAACATTTGAAAAGTATTGGATCCTAATCAACAACCGGATAAATGAGGATTCTGTAATTTTGGGGGTGTTCAATCAAAATGAGCTATATTTTTACCTTTTGATATACCATATTTACATAACTCCTAAACATATTCGGAATGATTGTTACAAAGACAAAAAGGTTAATTAGATTGAAAAATGTATTTCATTTTGAGAGAACATTTGAAAAGTATTGCATCCTAATCAAAAAACGGAAAAATGAGGATCGTGTAATTTTGGGGGTGTTCAATCAAAACGAGCTGTATTTTTACCTTTTAATATACAGTGTTTACATAACTTCTAAGAGTATACTGAATGATTGTTACAAATACAAAAAGGTTAAATAGATTGAAAAATATATTTCATTTTGAGTGAATATTTGAAAAGTATTGCATCCTATTCAAAAAACGGATATATGAGGATTGTGTAATTTTGGGGGTGTTAAATGAAAATGAGCTATATTTTTACCTTTTAATATATCGTCTTTACATAATTTCTAAACGTATACTGAATGATTCTTACAAATACAACAAAGTTATAATGATTTGAAAATATATTTCAGTTTGAGTGAACATTTGAAAAGTATTGCATCCTAATCAAAAAACGGAAAAATGAGGATCGTGCAATTTTGGGGGTGTTCAATCAAAATGAGCTATATTTTTGCCTTTTAGTATAACATCTTTACAAAATTGCTAAACTTATACTAAATGATTGTTACAAATACAAAAAGGGTTAAAAAGCTTGAAAAATATGATTCATTTTGAGTGAAAATTTGAAAAGTATTGCATCCTAATCATAAGAAGGAAAAATGAGAATCATGTAATTTTGGGGGTGTTCAATCAAAAGGAGCCATATTTTTACCTTCAAATATACCGTCTCTACATATTTTCTAAATGTATACTGAACGATTGTTACAAAAACAACAAGGTTACAAAGCTTAAGAAATATATTTCATTTTGAGTGAACATCTGAAAAGTATTGTAACCTGATAAAAAAACGGAAAAATAAGGATCGTATAATTTTTGGGATGTGCAATCAAAACTAGCAATATTTTTACCTTTGAATATACCGTCTTTACATAACATCTAAACGTATACTGAATGATTGTTACAAATAAAACAAGGTTAAAAAGATTGGAAAAAATATTTCATTTTGAGTGAACATTCGAAAAGTATTGCATCCTAAACAATAAACGGAAAAATGAGGATTGTGTAATTTTGGGGGTGTTCAATCAAAACGAGCTACATTTTTACCTTTAAAAATACCGTCTTTACATAACTTCTAATCGTATACCGAATGATTGTTACAAAAACAACAAGGTTATAATGTTTGAAAAATATATTTCACTTTGAGTGAACATTTGAAAAGAATTGCATCCTAAACAAAAAACGGAAAAATGAGGATCGTGTAATTTTGGTGGAGTTCAATCAATACGAGCTAATTTTCTACCTTTAAATATACCGTCTTTACATAACTTCTAAACGTGTACTGAATGATTGTTACAAATACCAAAAAGTTAAAGAGCTTGAAATATATATTTAATTTTGAGTGAACATTTGAAAAGTATTGCATCCTAATCAAAAACCGGATAAATGAGGATTCTGTAATTTTGGGGGTGTTCAATCAAAATGAGCTATATTTTTACCTTTTGATATACCATATTTACATAACTCCTATACAAATTCGTAATGATTGTTACAAATACAAAAAGGTTAAATAGATTGAAAACTATATTTCATTTTGAGTGAACATTTGAAAACTATTGCATCCTAATCAAAAAACGGAAAAATCAGGATCGTACAATTTTGGGGGTGTTCAATCAAAACGAGCTAAAATTTTACCTTTTACTATACCATGTTTACATAATTTGTAAACGTATACTGAATGATGCTTACAAATACAACAAAGTTAAAAAGCTTGAAAAATATATTTCATCTTGATAGAACATTCGAAAAGTATTGCATCCTCAACAATAAACGGCAAAATGAGGATCGTGTAATTTTGGGGGTGTTCAATCAAAAGGAGCTATATTTTTACCTTCAAATATACCGTCTTTACATAAATTCTAAATGTATACTGAACGATTGTTACAAAAACAACAAGGTTACAAAGCTTGAAATATATATTTCATTTTGAGTGAACATTTGAAAAGTATTGGATCCTAATCAACAACCGGATAAATGAGGATTCTGTAATTTTTGGGGTGTTCAATCAAAATGAGCTATATTTTTACCTTTTGATATACCATATTTACATAACTCCTAAACATATTCGGAATGATTGTTACAAATACAAAAAGGTTAAATAGATTGAAAAATATATTTCATTTTGAGTGAGCATTTGAAAAGTATTGCATCCTAATCATACAACGGAAAAAAGAGGATCATGTAATTTTGGGGGTGTTCAATCAAAATGAGCTCTATTTTTTCCTTTAAATCTACCGTCTTTACATAACTTCTAAACGTATACTGAATGATTGTTACAAAGACAAAAAGGTTAATTAGATTGAAAAATATATTTCATTTTGAGAGAACATTTGAAAAGTAATGCATCCTAATCAAAAAACGGAAAAATAAGGATCGTGTAATTTTGGGGGTGTTCAATCAAAACGAGCTATATTTTTACCTTTTAATATACCATGTTTACATAATTTGTAAACGTATACTGAATGATGCTTAGAAATACAACAATGTTAAAAAGCTTGAAAAATATATTTCATTTTGAGTGAACATTCGAAAAGTATTGCATCCTAAACAATAAACGAAAAATGACGATTGAGTAATTTTAGGGGTGCTCAATCAAAACGAGCTAAATTTTTACCTTTTAATATACCATGTTTACATAATTTGTAAACGTATACTGAATGATGCTTAGAAATACAACAAAGTTAAAAAGCTTGAGAAATATATTTCATTTTGAGTGAACATTCGAAAAGTATTGCATCCTAAACAATATACGGAAAAATGAGGATCGTGTAATTTTGGGGGTGTTCAATCAAAACGAGCTATATTTTTACCTTTTAATATACCATGTTTACATAATTTGTAAACGTATACTGAATGATGCTTCGAAATACAACAAAGTTAAAAAGCTTGAAAAATATAGTTCATTTTGAGTGAACATTCGAAAAGTATTGCATCCTAAACAATAAACGGAAAATGAGGATTGAGTAATTTTAGGGGTGTTCGATCAAAACGAGCTATATTTTTACCTATAAATATACCGTCTTAACATAAGTTCTAAACGTATCCTGAATGATTGCTACAAATATAAAAACGTTAAAAGTTTGAAAACTATATTTCATATTGAGAGAACATTTGAAAAGTATTGCATCCTAATCAAAAAACGGAAAAATCAGGGTCGTGCAATTTTGGGGGTGTTCAATCAAAACGAGCTAAATTTTTACCTTTTAATATACCATGTTTGCAAAATTTCTAAACGTATACTGAATGATTCTTACAAATACAACAAGGTTAAAAAGATGGAAAAATATATTTTATTTTGTGTGAACATTTGAAAAAAGTATTGCATCCTAATCAAAAAGCGGAAAAATCAGGATCGTGTAATTTTGGGGGTGTTCAATCAACACGAGCCATATTTTTACCTTTTAATATACCATGTTTACATAATTTGTAAGCGTATACTGACTGATGCTTAGAAATACAAAAAAGTTAAAAAGCTTGAAAAATATATTTCATTTTGAGTGAACATTCGAAAAGAATTGCATCCTAAACAATAAATGGAAAAATGAGGTTTGAGTAATTTTGGGGGTGTTCAATCAAAACGAGCTATATTATAACCTTTAACAATACTGTCTTTACATAACTTCTAATCATATACTGAATGATTGTTACAAAAACAACAAGGTTATAAAGTTTGAAAAATATATTTCACTTTGAGTGAACATTTGAAAAGTATTGCATACCAATCAAAAAACGGAAAAATGAGGATCGTGTAATTTTGGGGGTGTTCAATTAAAACGGACTTTTTTTTTTCCTATAAATATACCGTCTTAACCTGAGTTCTAAACGTATCCTGAATGATTGTTACAAATACAAAAAGGTTAAAAAGCTTGAAAAATATATTTTATTTTGAGAGAACATTTGAAATTAATTGCATCCTAATCAAAAAACGGAAAAATCAGAATCGTGCAATTTTGGGGGTGTTCAATCACAACGAGCTATATTGTTACCTTTTAATATACCGTCTCTACATAACTTCTAAACGTATAAAGAATGATTGTTACAAATACAACAAAGTTAGAAAGATTAAAAAATATATTTCATTTTGAGTGAACATTTGAAAAGTATTGTATCCTAATCAAAAAACCTAAAAATGAGGATCGTGTAATTTTAGGAGTGTTCAATAACACGAGCTAAATTTTTACCTTTTAATATACCATGTTTACATAATTTCTAACCGTATACTGAATGATTCTTACAAATACAACAAAGTTAAAAAGATGGAAATATATATTTCATTTTGATTGAACATTTGAAAAGTATTGTAACATAATAAAAAAACGGAAAAATAAGGATCGTATAATTTTTGGGATGTTCAATCAAAACTAGCAATATTTTTACCTTTGAATATACCGACTTTATATAACTTCTAAACGTATACTGAATGATTGTTACAAATAAAACAAAGTTAAAAAGCTTGATAAATATATTTCATTTTGAGTGAACATTCGAAAAGTATTGCATCCTAATCAATAAACGGAAAAATGAGGATTGAGTAATTTTGGGGGTGTTCAATCAAAACGAGCTACATTTTTACCTTTAAAAATACCGTCTTTACATAACTTCTAATCGTATACTGAATGATTGTTACAAAAACAGCAAGGTTATAAAGTTTGAAAAATATATTTCTCTTTGAGTGAACATTTGAAAACTATTGCATCCTAATCAAAAAACGGAAAAATCAGGATCGTACAAATTTGGGGGTGTTCAATCAAAACGAGCTAAATTTTTACCTTTTAGTATACCATGTTTACATAATTTCTAAACGTATACTGAATGATTCTTACAAATACAACAAAGTTAAAAAGATTGAGAAATATATTTCATTTTGAGTGAACATTTGAAAAAAGTATTGCATCCTAATCAAAAAACTGAAAAATCAGGATCGTGTAATTTTGGGGGTGTTCAATCAAAACGAGCTATATTTTTACTCGCGCATTTACGTCAGTAAATGTGGTTAACGCGAAGGCGCATTTCGTCATACTAGTCTACGTCAACACCTTCTTGCCTCGTGCCTACCATTGCCTAGTGTCAGCGTGCATAGTTTGGCTACTTTCAGCGTGTCACTTCGTCTTCCGTTTAAGTGGTTAATCTTTGTTTTGAGCCGTTTGAATTTCGAGATGCCTCCAAAGAAAGCTGTTTCAGCACTTGCAAGGAACAAAAATCGTGATGGTCGTCTTACTCGCGAGGACTGGCTCAGGGAGAGGAAACCTACGCTACGTCAACGTTGCGCTCTATATGGCCTATCGATTATTGGCAAGAAAGATATTCTGATTGACCGTTTAATGGCATATCTCCAAGGTTAGAATCAACCCTCTAACTACTCTTCGATAGCTTCAGACGCTGGTTCTGACAACAACAGCGATGTGAATGAACCTGGTAACCCACCAGAAAGTTTTATTATTACTAATCCTGCCTCTCCAGTGCAAGAACCAGTTACCCCTGCAATTACAACCAATCAACCTGTCTTCGAAATGCCAATGGAACAACTACGCATTCTGATTAGGGAAGAGGTTCGTCTTCAGCAGACCCTGCACCGTCCTTCCACTTTTGAAACGCAGCCTACCGGTCAGAGCAGTGCCCCCAGACCTGTTGGCCAACTTTCTCCGGCATCATGTCATTCTCGCAATCCGGAAGTCCAAGTACCGTCTTCAGGGCATGCGTTATTTCAGGAGCCCACAATTCCCACATCTCAACCTCCGATACCCAATTGTGAAAATTTCCCTGCAACAAGCGTCTCAATTACTGCAACAACAGGTATGAGCCTTTCTTCAATTCAATTGCCGCCTCTCTCCTCAAATATCCTAAAATTTATCCAGAATAAGGAATATATCGATTTTAACAATCTTCTACCCGCATCTCTGTATGACTAAAGCGCTAATCAGACCACCCTTAATCTGCAATTCAATCCATATGAAATGGGTAATAACACCCTTGCTCTTACGTCCATGGGGCAAAAGAAGGTCAAAATCAACAGTGTTGCATCTTGGTTGCAAGCCTGGAACCTGTTTATCCGTGCCATGGTATTTTATCACCCAAAATTGGCTCCAGAACTGCTCATGTATCAAGAATATATTTGTGGGCTCCAACGCAATTACCCGTTAACATCCTGGTTGCGCTATGATGCCGCATTCCGCTTATCAATGTCGCAAAACAAAAATGACCCAACTGTAACATGGTCAAAGATAAATGACTATGCATTCAATCAATTTATTCGTTGTTCTCCCCATCAAAACACCGCCTCTCCAAAGCAACAGTGCTTCAAATGTTTTCAAGAAGGCCATTATGCTAATAACTGCCCAAGCATGAACTTTCGCCCCTCCAACATACAGCAGCAGCAAAGGTCCCTTTTGCCAGATCAGCCCTTTCGTCCCATCAACCACATGTTTACCATCCCTTGCCGCCACTACAATAACAACAACTTCTGCAAGAACCCCCAGTGCTCCTTTCCTCACCGTTGCAACAGATGCGGAGGAGAACACCCAGGGTCAACTTGCCGCAGCTCTCGAGCAACATTTCAATCCTTTACCACTCAAAAGCCCAACACCGCTTAACGTGGGGGCTTTATTGGAAGAACTAAAATATTACCCTTCTACCTCCTTCAGAAACGAACTTTTAAAGAGTATACAATTTGGTTTTAAAATTGGCTATAATGGTCCTGAATTCACAAACAAAGCTTATAACTTAAAGTCTGCTGCAGAGCACCCAAATACCATTACCGATAACATTATAACTGAACTCAAAGCAAAGCGCGTGGCCGGCCCCTTTCGTCGTCCCCCTCTGCAACACTTTCGGACATCACCGATTGGAGTTGTACCAAAAAAGAACTCCCTCAAATTTCGCACGATAACTGATCTTTCTTCGCCTCCAGGCTTATCAATAAATGACTTTATATCCGACAATGAATCTTCTGTATCCTTCAACAGCTTTGATACCGCAGTTAACATCGTCGCCCAGTTAGGTCAAGGGGCATTGCTTGCTAAGCTTGACGTACAAAGTGCCTTTCGTATTTGCCCCGAACACCCTTCTGATTGGAACCTTCTTGGTTTTTCGTTCCTGGATTATTATTTTGTCGATTTATGCCTGCCATTTGGTCTTCGGTCTTCCGTCAATAGGTTTACCCAGTTATCTGATACATTATCCTGGATTTTACGTAACAATTATAACATTAAATTCATTAGTCATTATTTGGACGATTTCTTCCTGGCAGGTCCCAACCAGTCAGATATATGTAAAATTAGCATGCAAACCATTATTTTCCTTTTTGCGCGTCTTGGTGTACCATTAGCCCCAGACAAAGTTGAGGGCCCTACAAACGTACTGACATATTTAGGGATTGTCATTGATACCAATCTTATGGAGCTCCGGCTGCCAGAAGACAAATTAAGTGCCCTAGTAGATCTCCTGAGTGCTTGGCAGATTAAAAGGAAATGCACAAAGAGGGAGTTGCTCTCCCTCATCGGGAAATTATCGTTTGCGTCCAAGATTATTCCGTCTGGGAGGACCTTCCTACGGCGTTTAATTGACCTTTCAAAGTCGGTCACTTCTCTTAATCATCGCGTTTACTTAAACTTAGATGCTAGAAAAGATATTGAATGGTGGAAAGAGTTTTTACCCTCCTGGAATGGCAAATACAAGATCTTAGACCCACAATCCACCTTTGCACACGACTTAAATCTATTTACCGATGCATCTGGGTCACTCGGTTTCGGGGCCTATTTTAATGGCAAATGGGTTTCGTCTCCTTGGCCACAGTCTTTAAAAAGTTTTTCAATTCAATGGAAAGAACTGTTTCCTATTTACATAGCATGTTTTGTCTGGGCCACGTCGTTGGCTGGAAAACGGGTTCTCTTCAATTGTGACAATGCTTCTATTGTCGATATTTGGTCATCACATCATCATCAAAGTGCCCGCACATCACAAACCTACTTCGGAAACTATTCTTTATTGCCGCAAAATATGAATTTACTGTTGATATTACTCATATCCCAGGTCTAGATAACTCACTTGCTGACTCCCTATCTCGTCTCCAGGTGTCCAAATTCCGCATTCTCGCGCCACAAGCCGATCAACACCCCACGCTGATCCCAACGGAAGCTTGGAACATTTGAAAGTTGAACTGAACGTTTTACAGTCCTCGGCTATTGCACCTTCCACCTTACGCACTTATCTGGTTGGTCAAGCGTCCTATGCACGATTTTGCCAGTCGTTCAACCTCTGTCCATTCCCTTTATTAGAATCAACTTTGAGGCTTTTCGTAACATTCCTTGCCCGCTCCCTTAGCTATGCGTCAATTAAAACTTACCTGGCAGCAGTCCGGTATAAGAATATTGAACTTGGTTTCGCCGCCGATCTTCAAAATATGCAATTACTAAATCTTCTTCTTAGAGGAGTGAAACGATCAAAAGGAGAACATATTCGTCCGCTCCGTCTTCCCATCACACTTCCACTCCTAAAAGTGTTGAAAGAAAGCCTTCGCCGGGCAAGTTACGCAGAGAACGATAAAGTAATGCTGTGGGCTGCTTTCACAACAGCCTTTTTCGGATTTCTACGCTCCGCCGAATTTTGTTGCGTATCTTCGACATTTTTTAATCCCAGCTCCACCCTCCTAGTCTCCAATGTTTCATCCGAGGCAGAAATATTCATCGTGAATATCAAAGTTTCAAAAGTTGATCCATTTCGTCGCGGTCACTCAATCCGTTTAGCACCCTCAGGTACATCAGTCTGTCCTGTTCGAGCCTTGTCAAAGCACCTGCTAAATTGCCGTGATGCATCAAAACCGTTATTCATGTTTGCTGATGGAAAGTACCTCACTCGTGAATTGTTAACGCACACTGTGCAATCGTTATTACAGGGTACTCCCCACACAGGACACTACACCTCTCATAGCTTTCGGATCGGAGCTGCCACCACTGCCGCTGCCGCTCACATTCCAGACTGGCTCATAAAGATCCTCGGCCGCTGGTCTAGCAACTGTTATGAAAGGTATATTAGAACCCCTTCTAACGTTATCGATCATGTTTCTTGCAAATTAGCTAGTACCTCGTATGTCCGGCCCAAAGACTGGCATCCCTAAGTTCTCCTTGCATGTGGCAACTTGGGCGAAACTATGGCGGTCATGGCCACCACTTAGGTGGCACTTATTTGATTTTGCTCCAGATATTATTACTTACAAGCCTATAGTTCAGTTCTATATATAACCCCCTGCTCAGGTCCACGTTTAAATTTAGCGTCAATTAGGCACAAGTTATGTTAATAATTTATGTATCATAATCAATACATTATCGTTCATACAAATTACCGACCCCTTTCACACTGCAGCCCTGAAGTGTTGCAACGTTAGGGCCACCGGTAAACAGATCTCAAGGTTATACACTTATTTAGCTTCAAGGATTTATAATTGTTTTGCACTTAGTACATTTGCACAGTCTACCGACCCCTCTCACACTGTGACTGAGAACAGTTGCAACGTTAGGGCCACCGGTATGCTGGTTTGTTTAGTTGTTTCAGCAGTTTACTTGATTATAAGATACGACCCCAAGTACTGCCACATGCTTCGTTTTACTCATTGTTGTTCTCCTTCAGCTCCACAGTGCGCCGCACTGAGTTAATCGCGCATTTACGTCAGTAAATGTGGTTAACGCGAAGGCGCATTTCGTCATACTAGTCTACGTCAACACCTTCTTGCCTCGTGCCTACCATTGCCTAGTGCCATCGTGAATAGTTAGGCTACTTTCAGCGTGTCACTTCGTCTTCCGTTTAAGTGGTTAATCTTTCCCACCCTCCCTTCCCCACATGGCCCCTTCCGGGTCGTATCTACAGTTACCCATTTTCCGGTCATGGCCACCACTTAGGTGGCACTTATTTGATTTTGCTCCAGATATTATTACTTACAAGCCTATAGTTCAGTTCTATATATAACCCCCTGCTCAGGTCCACGTTTAAATTTAGCGTCAATTAGGCACAAGTTATGTTAATAATTTATGTATCATAATCAATACATTATCGTTCATACAAATTACCGACCCCTTTCACACTGCAGCCCTGAAGTGTTGCAACGTTAGGGCCACCGGTAAACAGATCTCAAGGTTATACACTTATTTAGCTTCAAGGATTTATAATTGTTTTGCACTTAGTACATTTGCACAGTCTACCGACCACTCTCACACTGTGACTGAGAACAGTTGCAACGTTAGGGCCACCGGTATGCTGGTTTGTTTAGTTGTTTCAGCAGTTTACTTGATTATAAGATACGACCCCAAGTACTGCCACATGCTTCGTTTTACTCATTGTTGTTCTCCTTCAGCTCCACAGTGCGCCGCACTGAGTTAAACATAGTTAAAAAGATTAGAAAATATATTTCGGAGTGAACATTTGAAAAGTATTGTACCCTAATCAAAAAACGGATACTTGAGGATCGTGCAATTTTGGAGTTGTTCAATCAAAACGAGCTATATTGTTACCTTTAGAAATACCATCTTTACATAACTTCTAAACGTATACTGAATGATTGTTACAAAGACAACAAGGTTAATTAGATTTAAAAAATATATTTCATTTTGAGAGAACATTTGAAAAGTATTGCATCCTAATCAAAATACGGCAAAATGAGGATCGTGCAATTTTGGGGGTGTTCAATCACAACGAGCTATATTTTTACCTTTTAATATACCGTCTTTACATAACTTCTAAACGTATACTGAATGATTGTTACAAATACAACAAAGTTAAAAAGATGGAAAAATATATTTCATTTTGAGTGAACATTTGAAAAGTATTGCATCCTAATCAAACACGGAAAAATGAGGATCGTGTAATTTTGGGGGTGTTCAATCAAAACGAGCTATATTTTTACCTTTTAATATACCATGTTTACATAACTTCTAGACATATAAAGAATGATTGTTACAAATACAACTAGGTTGAAAATATTGAAAAATATATTTCATTTTAAGTGAGCATTTGAAAAGTATTGCATCCTAATCAAAAAAACGGAAAAATCAGGATCGTGTAATTTTGGGGGTGTTCAATCAAAACGAGCTATATTTTTGGCTTTAAATATACCGTCTTTAAATAACTTTTAAGCGTATACTGAATGATTGTTACAGTAACAAAAAGGTTAAATAGATTGAAAAATATCTTTCATATTAAGTGTACATTTAAAAAGTATTGCATCCTAATCAAAAAACGGAGAAATCAGGATCGTGTAATTTTGGGTGTGTTCAATCAAAACGAGCTATATTTTTACCTTTTAATATACCGTCTTTACATAACTTCTAATCGTATACTGAATGATTGTTACAAAAACAACAAGGTTATAAAGTTTGAAAACTATATTTCACTGTGAGTGAACATTTGAAAAGTATTGCATACTAATCAAAAAACGGAAAAATGAGGATCGTGTAATTTTGGGGGTGTTCAATTAAAACGAACTTTTTTTTTTCCTATAAATAAACCGTCTTAATATATATTCCAAACGTATCCTGAATGATTGTTACAAATACAACAAAGTTAAAAAGCTTGAAAAATATATTTCATTTTGAGAGAACATTTGAAAAGTATTGCATCCTAATCAAAAAACGGAAAAATCAGGATCGTGCAATTTTGGGGGTGTTCAATCACAACGAGCTATATTTTTACATTTTAATATACCGTGTTTACATAACTTCTAATCGTATACTGAATGATTGTTACAAATACAACAAAGTTAAAAAGATTGAAAACTATATTTCACTGTGAGTGAACATTTGAAAAGTATTGCATACTAATCAAAAAACGGAAAAATGAGGATCGTGTAATTTTGGGGGTGTTCAATTAAAACGAACTTTTTTTTTTCCTATAAATAACCCGTCTTAATATATATTCCAAACGTATCCTGAATGATTGTTACAAATACAACAAAGTTAAAAAGCTTGAAAAATATATTTCATTTTGAGAGAACATTTGAAAAGTATTGCATCCTAATCAAAAAACGGAAAAATCAGGATCGTGCAATTTTGGGGGTGTTCAATCACAACGAGCTATATTTTTACATTTTAATATACCGTGTTTACATAACTTCTAATCGTATACTGAATGATTGTTACAAATACAACAAAGTTAAAAAGATTGAAAAATATATTTCATTTTGAGTGAACATTCGAAAAGTATTGTATCATAATCAAAAAATAGAAAAATCAGGATCGTGCAATTTTGGGGGTGTTCAATCAAAACGAGCTATATTTTTACCTTTTAATATACCGTGTTTACATAACTTATAAACGTATACAGAATGATTGTTACAAATACAACAAAGTTAAAAAGAATAGAAAATATATTTCATTTTAAGTGAACATTTGAAAATTATTCCATCCTAATCAAAAAAACGGAAAAATCAGGATCGTGTAATTTTGGGGGTGTTCAATGAAAACGAGCCATATTTTTACCTTTTAATATAACGTGTCTACATAATTTCTAAACGTATACTGAATGATTGTTACAAATACAACAAAGTTAAAAATATTGAAAAATATATATCATTTGGAGTAAACATTTGAAAAGTATTGTAACCTAATCAAAAAACGGAAAAAAAAGGATCCTATAAATTTTTTGGGTGTTCAATCAAAACTAGCAATATTTTTACCTCTGAATATAATGTCTTTACATAACTTCTAAACTTATACTGAATGATTGTTACAAATAAAACATAGTTAAAAAGATTAGAAAATATATTTCGGAGTGAACATTTGAAAAGTATTGTACCCTAATCAAAAAACGGATACTTGAGGATCGTGCAATTTTGGAGTTGTTCAATCAAAACGAGCTATATTGTTACCTTTAGAAATACCATCTTTACATAACTTCTAAACGTATACTGAATGATTGTTACAAAGACAACAAGGTTAATTAGATTGAAAAATATATTTCATTTTGAGAGAACATTTGAAAAGTATTGCATCCTAATCAAAATACGGCAAAATGATGATCGTGCAATTTTGGGGGTGTTCAATCACAACGAGCTATATTTTTACCTTTTAATATACCGACTTTACATAACTTCTAAACGTATACTGAATGATTGTTACAAATACAACAAAGTTAAAAAGATGGAAAAATATATTTCATTTTGAGTGAACATTTGAAAAGTATTGCATCCTAATCAAACACGGAAAAATGAGGATCGTGTAATTTTGGGGGTGTTCAATCAAAACGAGCTATATTTTTACCTTTTAATATACCATGTTTACATAACTTCTAGACATATAAAGAATGATTGTTACAAATACAACTAGGTTGAAAATATTGAAAAATATATTTCATTTTAAGTGAGCATTTGAAAAGTATTGCATCCTAATCAAAAAAACGGAAAAATCAGGATCGTGTAATTTTGGGGGTGTTCAATCAAAACGAGCTTTTTTTTTCTATAAATATACCGTCTTAACATATATTCTAAACGTATCCTGAATGATTGTTACAAATACAAAAAGGTTTAAAAGCTTGAAAAATATATTTCATTTTGAGAGAACATTTGAAAAGCATTGCATCCTAATCAAAAAACGGAAAAATCAGGATCGTGCAATTTTGGGGGTGTTCAATCAAAACGACTTATATTTATACCTTTTAATATACAGTGTTTACATAACTTCTAAGTGTATACTGAATGATTTTAACAAATACAACAAGGTCGGAAAGATGGAAAAATATCTTTCATCTTGAGTGAACATTTGAAAAGTATTGCATCCTAATGAAAAAACGGATCAATGAGGATTGTGTAATTTTAGGGGTGTTCAATCAAAATGAGCTATATTTTTACCATTTTATATATCGTCTTTACAAAATTTCTAAACGTTTACTAAATGATTGTTACAAATACAAAAAGGTTAAAAAGCTTGAAAAGTATATTTCATTTTGAGTGAACATTTGAAAAATATTGTACACTAATCAAAAAACGGAAAAATGAGGATCGTGTAGTTTTTAGGGTGTTTAATCAAAACGAGCTATACTTTTACCTTTAATTATACCGTCTTTACATAACTCTTAAGCGTATACTGAATGATTGTTACAAATACAAAAAGGTTAAATAGATTGAAAAATATATTTCATTTTGAGTGTACATTTGAAAAGTATTGCATCCTAATCAAAAAACGGAGAAATCAGGATCGTGTAATCTTGGGGGTGTTCAATCAAAATGAGCTATATTTTTACCTTTTAGTTTAACGTCTTTACATAAGTTCTAAACGTATACTAAATGATTGTTACAAATACAAAAAGGTTAAAATGCTTGAAAAATATATTTTATTTTGAGTGAACATTTGAAAAGTATTGCATCCTAATCAAAAAACGGAAAAATCAGGATCGTGTAATTTTGGGTGTGTTCAATCAAAAGGAGCTATATTTTTACTTTTTAATATACCATGTTTACATAATTTCTAAACGTATACTGAATAATTGATACAAAAAAGACAAGGTAAAAAGTTTCAAAAATATATTTCATTTTGAGTGAACATTTAAAAAATTGTTGCATCCTAATCATCCGAATGGAAAATGAGGATCATATAATTTTTGGGGTGTTCAATCAAAATGACTTATATTTATACCTTTTAATATGCAGTGTTTACATAAGTTCTAAGAGTATACTGAATGATTGTAACAAATACAACAAGGTCGAAAAGATTGAAAAATATCTTTCACCTTGAGTGAACATTTGAAAAGTATTACATCCTATTCAAAAAACCGATAAATGAGTATTGTGTAATTTGGAGGTGTTCAATGAAAATGAGCTATATTTTTACCTTTTAATATACCTTGTTTACATAATTTCTAAACGTATACTCAATGATTGTTCCAAATACAAAAAGGTTAAATAGATTGAGAAATATATTACATTTTGAGTGAACATTTGAAAAGTATAGTAACCTAATCAAAAAACGGAAAATTGAGGATAATGTAATTTTTGGGGTGTTCAATCAAAACCAGGTATATTTTTACCTTTAAATCTACCGTCTTTACATAACTTCTAAACGTACACTGAATAATTGTTACAAATACAAAAAGGTTAAAAAGATTGAAAAATATATTTCATTTTGAGTGAACATTCGAAAAGTATTGTATCATAATCAAAAAATAGAAAAATCAGGATCGTGCAATTTTGGGGGTGTTCAATCAAAACGAGCTATATTTTTACCTTTTAATATACCGTGTTTACATAACTTATAAACGTATACAGAATGATTGTTACAAATACAACAAAGTTAAAAAGAATAGAAAATATATTTCATTTTGAGTGAACATTTGAAAAGTATTCCATCCTAATCAAAAAAACGGAAAAATCAGGATCGTGTAATTTTGGGGGTCTTCAATGAAAACGAGCCATATTTTTACCTTTTAATATAACGTGTCTACATAATTTCTAAACGTATACTGAATGATTGTTACAAATACAACAAAGTTAAAAATATTGAAAAATATATATCATTTGGAGTAAACATTTGAAAAGTATTGTAACCTAATCAAAAAACGGAAAAAAAAGGATCCTATAAATTTTTTGGGTGTTCAATCAAAACTAGCAATATTTTTACCTCTGAATATAATGTCTTTACATAACTTCTAAACTTATACTGAATGATTGTTACAAATAAAACATAGTTAAAAAGATTAGAAAATATATTTCGGAGTGAACATTTGAAAAGTATTGTACCCTAATCAAAAAACGGATACTTGAGGATCGTGCAATTTGGAGTTGTTCAATCAAAACGAGCTATATTGTTACCTTTAGAAATACCATCTTTACATAACTTCTAAACGTATACTGAATGATTGTTACAAAGACAACAAGGTTAATTAGATTGAAAAATATATTTCATTTTGAGAGAACATTTGAAAAGTATTGCATCCTAATCAAAATACGGCAAAATGAGGATCGTGTAATTTTGGGGGTGTTCAATCAAAACGAGCTATATTTTTACCTTTTAATATACCATGTTTACATAACTTCTAGACATATAAAGAATGATTGTTACAAATACAACTAGGTTGAAAATATTGAAAAATATATTTCATTTTAAGTGAGCATTTGAAAAGTATTGCATCCTAATCAAAAAAACGGAAAAATCAGGATCGTGTAATTTTGGGGGTGTTCAATCAAAACGAGCTATATTTTTGGCTTTAAATATACCGTCTTTAAATAACTTTTAAGCGTATACTGAATGATTGTTACAGTAACAAAAAGGTTAAATAGATTGAAAAATATCTTTCATATTAAGTGTACATTTAAAAAGTATTGCATCCTAATCAAAAAACGGAGAAATCAGGATCGTGTAATTTTGGGTGTGTTCAATCAAAACGAGCTATATTTTTACCTTTTAATATACCGTCTTTACATAACTTCTAATCGTATACTGAATGATTGTTACAAAAACAACAAGGTTATAAAGTTTGAAAACTATATTTCACTGTGAGTGAACATTTGAAAAGTATTGCATACTAATCAAAAAACGGAAAAATGAGGATCGTGTAATTTTGGGGGTGTTCAATTAAAACGAACTTTTTTTTTTCCTATAAATAAACCGTCTTAATATATATTCCAAACGTATCCTGAATGATTGTTACAAATACAACAAAGTTAAAAAGCTTGAAAAATATATTTCATTTTGAGAGAACATTTGAAAAGTATTGCATCCTAATCAAAAAACGGAAAAATCAGGATCGTGCAATTTTGGGGGTGTTCAATCACAACGAGCTATATTTTTACATTTTAATATACCGTGTTTACATAACTTCTAATCGTATACTGAATGATTGTTACAAATACAACAAAGTTAAAAAGATTGAAAACTATATTTCACTGTGAGTGAACATTTGAAAAGTATTGCATACTAATCAAAAAACGGAAAAATGAGGATCGTGTAATTTTGGGGGTGTTCAATTAAAACGAACTTTTTTTTTTCCTATAAATAACCCGTCTTAATATATATTCCAAACGTATCCTGAATGATTGTTACAAATACAACAAAGTTAAAAAGCTTGAAAAATATATTTCATTTTGAGAGAACATTTGAAAAGTATTGCATCCTAATCAAAAAACGGAAAAATCAGGATCGTGCAATTTTGGGGGTGTTCAATCACAACGAGCTATATTTTTACATTTTAATATACCGTGTTTACATAACTTCTAATCGTATACTGAATGATTGTTACAAATACAACAAAGTTAAAAAGATTGAAAAATATATTTCATTTTGAGTGAACATTCGAAAAGTATTGTATCATAATCAAAAAATAGAAAAATCAGGATCGTGCAATTTTGGGGGTGTTCAATCAAAACGAGCTATATTTTTACCTTTTAATATACCGTGTTTACATAACTTATAAACGTATACAGAATGATTGTTACAAATACAACAAAGTTAAAAAGAATAGAAAATATATTTCATTTTAAGTGAACATTTGAAAATTATTCCATCCTAATCAAAAAAACGGAAAAATCAGGATCGTGTAATTTTGGGGGTGTTCAATGAAAACGAGCCATATTTTTACCTTTTAATATAACGTGTCTACATAATTTCTAAACGTATACTGAATGATTGTTACAAATACAACAAAGTTAAAAATATTGAAAAATATATATCATTTGGAGTAAACATTTGAAAAGTATTGTAACCTAATCAAAAAACGGAAAAAAAAGGATCCTATAAATTTTTTGGGTGTTCAATCAAAACTAGCAATATTTTTACCTCTGAATATAATGTCTTTACATAACTTCTAAACTTATACTGAATGATTGTTACAAATAAAACATAGTTAAAAAGATTAAAAAATATATTTCGGAGTGAACATTTGAAAAGTATTGTACCCTAATCAAAAAACGGATACTTGAGGATCGTGCAATTTTGGAGTTGTTCAATCAAAACGAGCTATATTGTTACCTTTAGAAATACCATCTTTACATAACTTCTAAACGTATACTGAATGATTGTTACAAAGACAACAAGGTTAATTAGATTGAAAAATATATTTCATTTTGAGAGAACATTTGAAAAGTATTGCATCCTAATCAAAATACGGCAAAATGATGATCGTGCAATTTTGGGGGTGTTCAATCACAACGAGCTATATTTTTACCTTTTAATATACCGACTTTACATAACTTCTAAACGTATACTGAATGATTGTTACAAATACAACAAAGTTAAAAAGATGGAAAAATATATTTCATTTTGAGTGAACATTTGAAAAGTATTGCATCCTAATCAAACACGGAAAAATGAGGATCGTGTAATTTTGGGGGTGTTCAATCAAAACGAGCTATATTTTTACCTTTTAATATACCATGTTTACATAACTTCTAGACATATAAAGAATGATTGTTACAAATACAACTAGGTTGAAAATATTGAAAAATATATTTCATTTTAAGTGAGCATTTGAAAAGTATTGCATCCTAATCAAAAAAACGGAAAAATCAGGATCGTGTAATTTTGGGGGTGTTCAATCAAAACGAGCTTTTTTTTTCTATAAATATACCGTCTTAACATATATTCTAAACGTATCCTGAATGATTGTTACAAATACAAAAAGGTTTAAAAGCTTGAAAAATATATTTCATTTTGAGAGAACATTTGAAAAGCATTGCATCCTAATCAAAAAACGGAAAAATCAGGATCGTGCAATTTTGGGGGTGTTCAATCAAAACGACTTATATTTATACCTTTTAATATACAGTGTTTACATAACTTCTAAGTGTATACTGAATGATTTTAACAAATACAACAAGGTCGGAAAGATGGAAAAATATCTTTCATCTTGAGTGAACATTTGAAAAGTATTGCATCCTAATGAAAAAACGGATCAATGAGGATTGTGTAATTTTAGGGGTGTTCAATCAAAATGAGCTATATTTTTACCATTTTATATATCGTCTTTACAAAATTTCTAAACGTTTACTAAATGATTGTTACAAATACAAAAAGGTTAAAAAGCTTGAAAAGTATATTTCATTTTGAGTGAACATTTGAAAAATATTGTACACTAATCAAAAAACGGAAAAATGAGGATCGTGTAGTTTTTAGGGTGTTTAATCAAAACGAGCTATACTTTTACCTTTAATTATACCGTCTTTACATAACTCTTAAGCGTATACTGAATGATTGTTACAAATACAAAAAGGTTAAATAGATTGAAAAATATATTTCATTTTGAGTGTACATTTGAAAAGTATTGCATCCTAATCAAAAAACGGAGAAATCAGGATCGTGTAATCTTGGGGGTGTTCAATCAAAATGAGCTATATTTTTACCTTTTAGTTTAACGTCTTTACATAAGTTCTAAACGTATACTAAATGATTGTTACAAATACAAAAAGGTTAAAATGCTTGAAAAATATATTTTATTTTGAGTGAACATTTGAAAAGTATTGCATCCTAATCAAAAAACGGAAAAATCAGGATCGTGTAATTTTGGGTGTGTTCAATCAAAAGGAGCTATATTTTTACTTTTTAATATACCATGTTTACATAATTTCTAAACGTATACTGAATAATTGATACAAAAAAGACAAGGTAAAAAGTTTCAAAAATATATTTCATTTTGAGTGAACATTTAAAAAATTGTTGCATCCTAATCATCCGAATGGAAAATGAGGATCATATAATTTTTGGGGTGTTCAATCAAAATGACTTATATTTATACCTTTTAATATGCAGTGTTTACATAAGTTCTAAGAGTATACTGAATGATTGTAACAAATACAACAAGGTCGAAAAGATTGAAAAATATCTTTCACCTTGAGTGAACATTTGAAAAGTATTACATCCTATTCAAAAAACCGATAAATGAGTATTGTGTAATTTGGAGGTGTTCAATGAAAATGAGCTATATTTTTACCTTTTAATATACCTTGTTTACATAATTTCTAAACGTATACTCAATGATTGTTCCAAATACAAAAAGGTTAAATAGATTGAGAAATATATTACATTTTGAGTGAACATTTGAAAAGTATAGTAACCTAATCAAAAAACGGAAAATTGAGGATAATGTAATTTTTGGGGTGTTCAATCAAAACCAGGTATATTTTTACCTTTAAATCTACCGTCTTTACATAACTTCTAAACGTACACTGAATAATTGTTACAAATACAAAAAGGTTAAAAAGATTGAAAAATATATTTCATTTTGAGTGAACATTCGAAAAGTATTGTATCATAATCAAAAAATAGAAAAATCAGGATCGTGCAATTTTGGGGGTGTTCAATCAAAACGAGCTATATTTTTACCTTTTAATATACCGTGTTTACATAACTTATAAACGTATACAGAATGATTGTTACAAATACAACAAAGTTAAAAAGAATAGAAAATATATTTCATTTTGAGTGAACATTTGAAAAGTATTCCATCCTAATCAAAAAAACGGAAAAATCAGGATCGTGTAATTTTGGGGGTCTTCAATGAAAACGAGCCATATTTTTACCTTTTAATATAACGTGTCTACATAATTTCTAAACGTATACTGAATGATTGTTACAAATACAACAAAGTTAAAAATATTGAAAAATATATATCATTTGGAGTAAACATTTGAAAAGTATTGTAACCTAATCAAAAAACGGAAAAAAAAGGATCCTATAAATTTTTTGGGTGTTCAATCAAAACTAGCAATATTTTTACCTCTGAATATAATGTCTTTACATAACTTCTAAACTTATACTGAATGATTGTTACAAATAAAACATAGTTAAAAAGATTAGAAAATATATTTCGGAGTGAACATTTGAAAAGTATTGTACCCTAATCAAAAAACGGATACTTGAGGATCGTGCAATTTGGAGTTGTTCAATCAAAACGAGCTATATTGTTACCTTTAGAAATACCATCTTTACATAACTTCTAAACGTATACTGAATGATTGTTACAAAGACAACAAGGTTAATTAGATTGAAAAATATATTTCATTTTGAGAGAACATTTGAAAAGTATTGCATCCTAATCAAAATACGGCAAAATGAGGATCGTGCAATTTTGGGGGTGTTCAATCACAACGAGCTATATTTTTACCTTTTAATATACCGACTTTACATAACTTCTAAACGTATACTGAATGATTGTTACAAATACAACAAAGTTAAAAAGATGGAAAAATATATTTCATTTTGAGTGAACATTTGAAAAGTATTGCATCCTAATCAAACACGGAAAAATGAGGATCGTGTAATTTTGGGGGTGTTCAATCAAAACGAGCTATATTTTTACCTTTTAATATACCATGTTTACATAACTTCTAGACATATAAAGAATGATTGTTACAAATACAACTAGGTTGAAAATATTGAAAAATATATTTCATTTTAAGTGAGCATTTGAAAAGTATTGCATCCTAAACCAAAAATACGGAAAAATCAGGATCGTGTAATTTTGGGGGTGTTCAATCAAAACGAGCTTTTTTTTTTCTATAAATATACCGTCTTAACATATATTCTAAACGTATCCTGAATGATTGTTACAAATACAAAAAGGTTTAAAAGCTTGAAAAATATATTTCATTTTGAGAGAACATTTGAAAAGCATTGCATCCTAATCAAAAAACGGAAAAATCAGGATCGTGCAATTTTGGGGGTGTTCAATCAAAACGACTTATATTTATACCTTTTAATATACAGTGTTTACATAACTTCTAAGTGTATACTGAATGATTTTAACAAATACAACAAGGTCGGAAAGATGGAAAAATATCTTTCATCTTGAGTGAACATTTGAAATGTATTGCATCCTAATGAAAAACGGATCAATGAGGATTGTGTAATTTTGGGGGTGTTCAATCAAAATGAGCTATATTTTTACCATTTTATATATCGTCTTTACAAAATTTCTAATCGTTTACTAAATGATTGTTACAAAAACAAAAAGGTTAAAAAGCTTGAAAAGTATATTTCATTTTGAGTGAACATTTGAAAAATATTGTACACTAATCAAAAAACGGAAAAATGAGGATCGTGTAGTTTTTAGGGTGTTTATTCAAAACGAGCTATATTTTTACCTTTAATTATACTGTCTTTACATAACTTTTAAGCGTATACTGAATGATTGTTACAAATACAAAAAGGTTAAATAGATTGAAAAATATATTTCATTTTGAGTGTACATTTGAAAAGTATTACATCCTAATCAAAAAACGGAGAAATCAGGATCGTGTAATCTGGGGGTGTTCAATCAAAATGAGCTATATTTTTACCTTTTAGTTTAACGTCTTTACATAAGTTCTAAACGTATACTAAATGATTGTTACAAATACAAAAAGGTTAAAATGCTTGAAAAATATATTTTATTTTGAGTGAACATTTGAAAAGTATTGCATCCTAATCAAAAAACGGAAAAATAAGGATCGTGTAATTTTGGGTGTGTTCAATCAAAAGGAGCTATATTTTTACTTTTTAATATACCATGTTTACATAATTTCTAAACGTATATTGAATAATTGATACAAAAAAGACAAGGTAAAAAGTTTCAAAAATATATTTCATTTTGAGTGAACATTTAAAAAATTGTTGCATCCTAATCATCCGAATGGAAAATGAGGATCATATAATTTTTGGGGTGTTCAATCAAAATGACTTATATCTATACCTTTTAATATACAGTGTTTACATAAGTTCTAAGAGTATACTCAATGATTGTAACAAATACAACAAGGTCGAAAAGATCGAAAAATATCTTTCACCTTGAGTGAACATTTGAAAAGTATTACATCCTATTCAAAAAACCGATAAATGAGTATTGTGTAATTTGGAGGTGTTCAATGAAAATGAGCTATATTTTTACCTTTTAATATACCGTCTTTACATAACTTCTAAACGTACACTGAATAATTGTTACAAATACAAAAAGGTTAAAAGCTTGAAAAATATATTTCATTTTGAGTGAACATTTGAAAAGTATTGCATCCTGATCATCCCAATGAAAAATGAGGATCATTTAATTTTGGGGGTGTTCAATGAAAATGAGCTATGTTTTAACCTTTTAATATACAATGTTTACATAATTTCTAAAGGTATACTGAATGATTGTTACAAAAACAACAAGGTTAAAAAGCTTGAAAAATATGTTTCAATTTGATTACACATTTCAAAAGTATTGCATCCTAATCAAAAAACATACAAATGAGGATTGCGTACTTTTAGGGGTGTTCAATCAAAACGAGCTATATTTTAACCTTCAAATATAACGTCTTTATATAACTTCTAAACGTATACCGAATGATTGTTATATAAAATAACAAGGTCGGAAAGATTTAAAAATATCTTTCATCTTGAGTGAATATTTGAAAAGTATTGCATCCTATTCAAAAAACGGATAAATGAGGATTGTGTATTTTGGGGGTGTTCAATCAAAAGGAGCTATATTTTTACCATTTAATAGATCGTCACTACATAATTTCTAAACGTTTACTAAATGATTGTTACAAATAAAACAAGGTTAAAAAGATTGGAAAAAATATTTCATTTTGAGTGCACATTTGAAAAGAATTGTCCCCTAATCAAATAACGGAAAAATAAGGGTCGTATAATTTTCGGGGTGTTCAATCAAAACCAGCTATATTTTTACCTTTGAATATACAGTCTTTACATAACTTCTAAACCTATACTGAATGATTGTTACAAAAACAACAAGGTTAAAAAATTTGGAAAATATATATCATTTGAGTGAACATTTAAAAAAATTATTGCATCCTAATCATCCAAATGAAAAATGAGGATCATTTAAATTTGGGGGTGTTCAATCAAAATGACTTATATTTATACCTTTTAATATACAGTGTTTACATAACTTTTAAGAGTATACTGAATGATTGTAACAAATACAACAAGGTCGGAAAGATTGAAAAATATCTTTCATCTTGAGTGAACATTTGAAAAGTATTGCATCCTATTCAAAAAACGGATAGATGAGGATTGTGTAATTTTGGGGGTGTTCAATCAAAACTAGCTATATTTTTACCTTTGAATATACCGTGTTTGCATAACTTCTAACATATACTGAATGATTGTTACAAATAAAACAAGGTTAAAAAGATTGGAAAAAATATTTCATACGTAGTGAACATTTGAAAAGGATTGTCCCCTAATCAAAAAAAGGAAAAATATGGGTCGTATAATTTTCGGGGTGTTCAATCAAAACCAGCTATATTTTTACCTTTGAATATACAGTCTTTACATAACTTCTAAACCTATACTGAATGATTGTTACAAAGACAACAAGGTTAGAATGTTTGAAAAATATCTTCCTTTTTGAGTGAACATTTGAAAAGTATTACATCCTGATCATCCGAATGAAAAATCAGGATCATTTAATTTTGGGGGTGTTCAATGAAAATGAGCTATGTTTTAACCTTTTAATATACAATGTTTACATAATTTCTAAAGGTATACTGAATGATTGTTACAAAAACAAGAAGGTTAAAAAGCTTGAAAAATATGTTTCAATTTGATTACACATTTCAAAAGTATTGCATCCTAATCAAAAAACATACAAATGAGGATTGCGTACTTTTAGGGGTGTTCAATCAAAACGAGCTATATTTTAACCTTTTAATATACAGTGTTTCCATAACTTCTAAGAGTATACTGAACGATTGTAACAAATACAACAAGGTTGAAAACATTGAAAAATATATTTCAATTTGAGTGAACATCTGAAAAGTATTGCATCCTAATCAAAAAACGGAAAAATCAGGATCGTGTAATTTTGGGTGCGTTCAATCAAAAAGAGCTATATTTTTACCTATTAATATACAGTGTTTCCATAACTTCTAAGAGTATACTGAATGATTGTAACAAATACAACAAGGTTGAAAACATTGAAAAATATATTTCAATTTGAGTGAACATTTGAAAAGTATTGTAACCTAATAAAAAAACGGAAAAATGAGGATCGCATAATTTTTGGGGTGTTCAATCAAAACTAGCTATATTTTTTCCTTTGAATATACCGTCTTTACATAACTTCTAAACGTATACTGAATGATTGTTACAAATAAAACAAGGTTAAAAAGATTGGAAAATATATTTCATTCGGAGTGAACATTTGAAAAGTATTGTACCCCAATCAAAGAACGGATAAGTGAGGATCGTGTAATTTTGGGAGTGTTCAATGAAAGCGAGCTATGTATATATCTATTAATATCCAGTGTTTACATAACTTCTTAGAGTGTACTGAATGATTTTAACAAATACAACTAGGTTAAATAGATTGAAAAATATATTTCATTTTGAGTGAACATTTGAAAAGTATTGCATCCTAATCAAAAAACAGAAAAATCAGAATCGTGTAATTTTGGGTGCGTTCAATCAAAATGAGCTATATTTTTATCTTTTAATATACCATGTTTACATAATTTCTAAACGTATACTGAATGATTGTTACAAAAACAACAAGGTTAAAAAGTTTCAAAAATATATTTCATTTTCAGTGAACATTTAAAAAAATTTTGCATCCTGATCATCTGAATGAAAAATGAGGATCATTTGATTTTGGGGGTGTTCAATCAAAATGTCTTATATTTATATTTTTTAACATACAGTGTTTACATAACTTCTAAGAGTATACTGAATGATTGTAACAAATTCAACAAGATCGAAAAGATTGAAAAATATCTTTCACCTCGAGTGAAAATTTGAAAAGGATTGCATCTTATTCAAAAAACGGATAAATGAGGATTGTGTAATTTTGGAGGTGTTCAATCCAAATAAGCTTTATTTTTACCTTTTAATATAACGTATTTACATAATTTCTAAACGTATACTAAATGATTGTTACAAATAAAAAAAGGTTAAAAAGCTTGAAGAATATATTTCATTTTGAGTGAACATTTGAAAAGTATTGCATCCTGATCATCCGAATGAAAAATGAGGATCGTTTGATTTTGGGGGTGTTCAATCAAAACGAGCTATATTTTTACCTTTAAATGTACCGTCTTTACATAACTTCTAAACGTATAATAAAGATTGTTACAAAAAAAACAAGGTTAAAGAGATTGAAAAATATGTTTCAATTTGATAAAACATTGGAAAAGTATTGCATCCTAATCAAAAAACTGACAAATGAGGATGGTGTACTTTTAGGGGTGTCCAATCAAAACGAGCTATATTTTTACCTTCATATAGAACGTCTTTATATAACTTCTAAACGTAAACTGAATAATTGTTACAAATACAAAAAGGTTAAAAAAATTGAAAAATATATTTCATTTTGAGTGAACATTTGAGAAGTATTACATCCTGATCATCAGAATGAAAAATGAGGATTGTGTAATTGTGGGGGTGTTCTATCAAATCGAGCTATATTTTTACCTTTAAATATACCATCTTTACATAACTTCTAAACATATACTGAATGATTGTTACAAATACAAAAGGGTTAAAAAGCTTGAAAAATATGTTTCAATTTGATTAAACATTTGAAAAGTATTGCATCCTAATCAAAAAACGGAAAAATAAGGATCGTATAGTTTTTGGGATGTTCAATCAAAACTAGCAATATTTTTACCTTTGAATATACCGTCTTTACATAACTTCCAAACGTATACCGAATGATTGTTACAAAAACAACAAGGTTAAAAAGATTGAAAAATCTGTTTCAGTTTGATTAAACAGTTGAAAAGTATTGCATCCTAATCAAAAAACGGACAAATGAGGATTTTGTACTTTTGGGGGTGTTCAATCAAAACGAGCTATATTTTTACCTTCATATATAACGTCTTTATATAACTTCTAAACGTAAACTGAATAATTGTTACAAATAAAACAAGGTAAAAAAGATTGGAAAATATATTTCCTTCGGAGTGAACATTTGCAAAGTATAGCATCTTAATAATCCGAATGAAAAATTAGGATCATTTAATTTTGGGGGTGTTCAATGAAAATGAGCTATCTATTTATCGTTTAATATACAGTATTTACATAATTTCTTAAACGTAACCTGAATGATTGTTACAAATACAACATAGCTAAAAAGATTGAAAAATATATTTCTTTGGAATGAACATTTGAAAAGTATTGTAACCTAATCAAAAAACGGAAAAATGAGGATCGTATAATTTTTGGGGTGTTCAATCAAAACTAGCTATATTTTTTCCTTTGAATATACCGTCTTTACATAACTTCTAAACGAATACTGAATGATTGTTACAAATAAAACAAGGTTAAAAAGATTGGAAAATATATTTCATTCGGAGTGAACATTTGAAAAGTATTGTACCCCAATCAAAAAACGAATTAGTGAGGATCGTGTAATTTTGGGAGTGTTCAATGAAAGCGAGCTATGTATATATCTATTAATATCCAGTGTTTACATAACTTCTAAGAGTGTACTGAATAATTTTAACAAATACAACTAGGTTAAATAGATTGAAAAATATATTTCATTTTCAGTGAACATTTAAAAAAATGTTGCATCCTGATCATCCGAATGAAAAACGAGGATCATTAAATTTTGGGGATGTTCAATCAAAATGTCTTATATTTATACTTTTTAATAAACAGTGTTTACATAACTTCTAAGAGTATACTGAATGATTGTAACAAATACAACAAGATCGAAAAGATTGAAAAATATCTTTCACCTTCAGTGAACATTTGAAAAGGATTGCTTCCTATTCAAAAAGCGGATAAATGAGGATTGTGTAATTTTGGAGGCGTTCAATCAAAATGAGCTTTATTTTTACCTTTTAATATAACGTTTTTACTTAATTTCTAAACGTATACTAAATGATTGGTACAAATACAAAAAAGTTTAAAAGCTTGAAAAATATATTTCATTTTGAGTGAACATTTGAAAAGTATTGCATCCTGATCATCCGAATGAAAAATGAGGATCATTTGATTTTGGGGGTGTTCAATCAAAACGAGCTATATTTTTACCTTTAAATATACCGTCTTTACATAACTTCTAAACGTAAAATGAAAGATTGTTACAAAAAAACAAGGTTAAAAAGATTGAAAAATATGTTTCAATTTGTTAAACATTTGAAAAGTATTGCATCCTAATCAATAAACTGACAAATGAGGATGGTGTACTTTTAGGGGTGTCCAATCAAAACGAGCTATATTTTTACCTTCATATAGAACGTCTTTATATAACTTCTAAACGTACACTGAATAATTGTTACAAATACAAAAAGGTTAAAAAAATTGAAAAATATATTTCATTTTGAGTGAACATTTGAAAAGCATTACATCCTGATCATCCGAATGAAAAATGAGATTTGTGTAATTGTGGGGGTGTTCTATCAAAACGAGCTATATTTTTACCTTTAAATATACCATCTTTACATAACTTCTAAACATATACTGAATGATTGTTACAAATACAAAAGGGTTAAAAAGCTTGAAAAATATGTTTCAATTTGATTAAACATTTGTAAAGTATTGCATCCTAATCAAAAAACGGAAAAATAAGGATCGTATAGTTTTTGGGATGTTCAATCAAAACTAGCAATATTTTTACCTTTGAATATACTGTCTTTACATAACTTCCAAACGTATACCGAATGATTGTTACAAAAACAACAAGGTTAAAAAGATTGAAAAATCTGTTTCAGTTTGATTAAAAAGTTGAAAAGTATTGCATCCTAATCAAAAAACGGACAAATGAGGATTTTGTACTTTTGGGGGTGTTCAATCAAAACGAGCTATATTTTTACCTTCATATATAACGTCTTTATATAACTTCTATACGTAAACTGAATAATTGTTACAAATACAACAAGGTTAAAAAAATTGAAAAATATATTTCATTTGGAGTGAACATTTGCAAAGTATAGCATCTTAATAATCCGAATGAAAAATGAGGATCATGTAATTTTGGGGGTGTTCGATGAAATTGAGCTATCTATTTATCGTTTAATATACCGTATTTACTTAATTTCTTAAACGTAAACTGAATGATTGTTACAAATACAACATAGTTAAAAAGATTGAAAAACATATTTCATTGGAATGAACATTTGAAAAGTATTGTAACCTAATCAAAAAACGGAAAAATGAGGATCGTATAATTTTTGGGGTGTTCAATGAAAGCGAGCTATGTATATATCTATTAATATCCAGTGTTTACATAACTTCTAAGAGTGTACTGAATGATTTTAACAAATACAACTAGGTTAAATAGATTGAAAAATATATTTCATTTTGAGTGAAAATTTGAAAAGTATTGCATCCTAATCAAAAAACAGAAAAATAAGAATCGTGTTATTTTGGGTGTGTTCAATCAAAAAGAGCTATATTTTTACCTTTTAATATACAGTGTTTCCATAACTTCTAAGAGTATACTGAACGATTGTAACAAATACAACAAGGTTGAAAACATTGAAAAATATATTTCAATTTGAGTGAACATTTGAAAAGTATTGCATCCTAATCAAAAAACGGAAAAATAAGGATCGTGTAATTTTGGGTGCGTTCAATCAAAAAGAGCTATATTTTTACCTTTTAATATACAGTGTTTCCATAACTTCTAAACGTATACTAAATGATTGTTACAAATAAAAAAAGGTTAAAAAGCTTGAAGAATATATTTCATTTTGAGTGAACATTTGAGAAGTATTACATCCTGATCATCAGAATGAAAAATGAGGATTGTGTAATTGTGGGGGTGTTCTATCAAATCGAGCTATATTTTTACCTTTAAATATACCATCTTTACATAACTTCTAAACATATACTGAATGATTGTTACAAATACAAAAGGGTTAAAAAGCTTGAAAAATATGTTTCAATTTGATTAAACATTTGAAAAGTATTGCATCCTAATCAAAAAACGGAAAAATAAGGATCGTATAGTTTTTGGGATGTTCAATCAAAACTAGCAATATTTTTACCTTTGAATATACCGTCTTTACATAACTTCCAAACGTATACCGAATGATTGTTACAAAAACAACAAGGTTAAAAAGATTGAAAAATCTGTTTCAGTTTGATTAAACAGTTGAAAAGTATTGCATCCTAATCAAAAAACGGACAAATGAGGATTTTGTACTTTTGGGGGTGTTCAATCAAAACGAGCTATATTTTTACCTTCATATATAACGTCTTTATATAACTTCTAAACGTAAACTGAATAATTGTTACAAATAAAACAAGGTAAAAAAGATTGGAAAATATATTTCCTTCGGAGTGAACATTTGCAAAGTATAGCATCTTAATAATCCGAATGAAAAATTAGGATCATTTAATTTTGGGGGTGTTCAATGAAAATGAGCTATCTATTTATCGTTTAATATACAGTATTTACATAACTTCTAAACGAATACTGAATGATTGTTACAAATAAAACAAGGTTAAAAAGATTGGAAAATATATTTCATTCGGAGTGAACATTTGAAAAGTATTGTACCCCAATCAAAAAACGAATTAGTGAGGATCGTGTAATTTTGGGAGTGTTCAATGAAAGCGAGCTATGTATATATCTATTAATATCCAGTGTTTACATAACTTCTAAGAGTGTACTGAATAATTTTAACAAATACAACTAGGTTAAATAGATTGAAAAATATATTTCATTTTCAGTGAACATTTAAAAAAATGTTGCATCCTGATCATCCGAATGAAAAACGAGGATCATTAAATTTTGGGGATGTTCAATCAAAATGTCTTATATTTATACTTTTTAATAAACAGTGTTTACATAACTTCTAAGAGTATACTGAATGATTGTAACAAATACAACAAGATCGAAAAGATTGAAAAATATCTTTCACCTTCAGTGAACATTTGAAAAGGATTGCATCCTATTCAAAAAGCGGATAAATGAGGATTGTGTAATTTTGGAGGCGTTCAATCAAAATGAGCTTTATTTTTACCTTTTAATATAACGTTTTTACTTAATTTCTAAACGTATACTAAATGATTGGTACAAATACAAAAAAGTTTAAAAGCTTGAAAAATATATTTCATTTTGAGTGAACATTTGAAAAGTATTGCATCCTGATCATCCGAATGAAAAATGAGGATCATTTGATTTTGGGGGTGTTCAATCAAAACGAGCTATATTTTTACCTTTAAATATACCGTCTTTACATAACTTCTAAACGTAAAATGAAAGATTGTTACAAAAAAACAAGGTTAAAAAGATTGAAAAATATGTTTCAATTTGTTAAACATTTGAAAAGTATTGCATCCTAATCAATAAACTGACAAATGAGGATGGTGTACTTTTAGGGGTGTCCAATCAAAACGAGCTATATTTTTACCTTCATATAGAACGTCTTTATATAACTTCTAAACGTACACTGAATAATTGTTACAAATACAAAAAGGTTAAAAAAATTGAAAAATATATTTCATTTTGAGTGAACATTTGAAAAGCATTACATCCTGATCATCCGAATGAAAAATGAGATTTGTGTAATTGTGGGGGTGTTCTATCAAAACGAGCTATATTTTTACCTTTAAATATACCATCTTTACATAACTTCTAAACATATACTGAATGATTGTTACAAATACAAAAGGGTTAAAAAGCTTGAAAAATATGTTTCAATTTGATTAAACATTTGTAAAGTATTGCATCCTAATCAAAAAACGGAAAAATAAGGATCGTATAGTTTTTGGGATGTTCAATCAAAACTAGCAATATTTTTACCTTTGAATATACTGTCTTTACATAACTTCCAAACGTATACCGAATGATTGTTACAAAAACAACAAGGTTAAAAAGATTGAAAAATCTGTTTCAGTTTGATTAAAAAGTTGAAAAGTATTGCATCCTAATCAAAAAACGGACAAATGAGGATTTTGTACTTTTGGGGGTGTTCAATCAAAACGAGCTATATTTTTACCTTCATATATAACGTCTTTATATAACTTCTATACGTAAACTGAATAATTGTTACAAATACAACAAGGTTAAAAAAATTGAAAAATATATTTCATTTGGAGTGAACATTTGCAAAGTATAGCATCTTAATAATCCGAATGAAAAATGAGGATCATGTAATTTTGGGGGTGTTCGATGAAATTGAGCTATCTATTTATCGTTTAATATACCGTATTTACTTAATTTCTTAAACGTAAACTGAATGATTGTTACAAATACAACATAGTTAAAAAGATTGAAAAACATATTTCATTGGAATGAACATTTGAAAAGTATTGTAACCTAATCAAAAAACGGAAAAATGAGGATCGTATAATTTTTGGGGTGTTCAATGAAAGCGAGCTATGTATATATCTATTAATATCCAGTGTTTACATAACTTCTAAGAGTGTACTGAATGATTTTAACAAATACAACTAGGTTAAATAGATTGAAAAATATATTTCATTTTGAGTGAAAATTTGAAAAGTATTGCATCCTAATCAAAAAACAGAAAAATCAGAATCGTGTTATTTTGGGTGTGTTCAATCAAAAAGAGCTATATTTTTACCTTTTAATATACAGTGTTTCCATAACTTCTAAGAGTATACTGAACGATTGTAACAAATACAACAAGGTTGAAAACATTGAAAAATATATTTCAATTTGAGTGAACATTTGAAAAGTATTGCATCCTAATCAAAAAACGGAAAAATAAGGATCGTGTAATTTTGGGTGCGTTCAATCAAAAAGAGCTATATTTTTACCTTTTAATATACAGTGTTTCCATAACTTCTAAGAGTATACTGAATGATTGTAACAAATACAACAAGGTTGAAAACATTGAAAAATATATTTCAATTTGAGTGAACATTTGAAAAGTATTGCATCCTAATCAAAAAACATAAAAATCAGAATCGTGTTATTTTGGGTGTGTTCAATCAAAAAGAGCTATATTTTTATCTTTTAATATACAGTGTTTCCATAACTTCTAAGAGTATTCTGAATGATTGTAACAAATACAACAAGGTTGAAAACATTGAAAAATATATTTCAATTTGAGTGAAAATTTGAAAAGTATTGCATCCTAATCAAAAAACGGAAAAATCAGGATCGTGTAATTTTGGGTGCGTTCAATCAAAAAGAGCTATATTTTTACCTTTTAATATACAGTGTTTCCATAACTTCTAAGAGTATACTGAATGATTGTAACAAATACAACAAGGTTGAAAAGATTGAAAAATATATTTCAATTTGAGTGAACATTTGAAAAGTATTGCATCCTAATCAAAAAACGGAAAAATCAGGATCGTGTAATTTTGGGTGCGTTCAATCAAAAAGAGCTATATTTTTGTCTTTTAATATACCATGTTTACATAATTTCTAAACGTATACTGAATGATTGTTACAAAAACAACAAGGTTAAAAAGTTTCAAAAATATATTTCATTTTGAGTGAACATTTAAAAAAATTTTGCATCCTGATCATCTGAATGAAAAATGAGGATCATTAAATTTTGGGGATGTTCAATCAAAATGTCTTATATTTATACTTTTTAATAAACAGTGTTTACATAACTTCTAAGAGTATACTGAATGATTGTAACAAATACAACAAGATCGAAAAGATTGAAAAATATCTTTCACCTTGAGTGAAAATTTGAAAAGGATTGCATCCTATTCAAAAAACGGATAAATGAGGATTGTGTAATTTTGGAGGTGTTCAATCAAAATGAGCTGTATTTTTACCTTTTAATATAACGTTTTTACATAATTTCTAAACGTATACTAAATGATTGTTACAAATACAAAAAGGTTAAAAAGCTTGAAGAATATATTTCATTTTGAGTGAACATTTGAAAAGTATTGCATCCTGATCATCCGAATGAAAAATGAGGATCATTTGATTTTTGGGGTGTTCAATCAAAACGAGCTATATTTTTACCTTTAAATATACCATCTTTACATAACTTCTAAACATATACTGAATGATTGTTACAAATACAAATGGGTTAAAAAGCTTGAAAAATATGTTTCAATTTGATTAAACATTTGTAAAGTATTGCATCCTAATCAAAAAACGGAAAAATAAGGATCGTATAGTTTTTGGGATGTTCAATCAAAACTAGCAATATTTTTACCTTTGAATATACCGTCTTTACATTACTTCCAAACGTATACCGAATGATTGTTACAAAAACAACAAGGTTAAAAAGATTGAAAAAGCTGTTTCAGTTTGATTAAAAAGTTGAAAAGTATTGCATCCTAATCAAAAAACGGACAAATGAGGATTTTGTACTTTTGGGGGTGTTCAATCAAAACGAGCTATATTTTTACCTTCATATATAACGTCTTTATATAACTTCTATACGTAAACTGAATAATTGTTACAAATACAACAAGGTTAAAAAAATTGAAAAATATATTTCATTTGGAGTGAACATTTGCAAAGTATAGCATCTTAATAATCCGAATGAAAAATGAGGATCATGTAATTTTGGGGGTGTTCGATGAAATTGAGCTATCTATTTATCGTTTAATATACCGTATTTACTTAATTTCTTAAACGTAAACTGAATGATTGTTACAAATACAACATAGTTAAAAAGATTGAAAAACATATTTCATTGGAATGAACATTTGAAAAGTATTGTAACCTAATCAAAAAACGGAAAAATGAGGATCGTATAATTTTTGGGGTGTTCAATGAAAGCGAGCTATGTATATATCTATTAATATCCAGTGTTTACATAACTTCTAAGAGTGTACTGAATGATTTTAACAAATACAACTAGGTTAAATAGATTGAAAAATATATTTCATTTTGAGTGAAAATTTGAAAAGTATTGCATCCTAATCAAAAAACAGAAAAATCAGAATCGTGTTATTTTGGGTGTGTTCAATCAAAAAGAGCTATATTTTTACCTTTTAATATACAGTGTTTCGATAGCTTCTAAGAGTATACTGAACGATTGTAACAAATACAACAAGGTTGAAAACATTGAAAAATATATTTCAATTTGAGTGAACATTTGAAAAGTATTGCATCCTAATCAAAAAACGGAAAAATCAGGATCGTGTAATTTTGGGTGCGTTCAATCAAAAAGAGCTATATTTTTACCTTTTAATATACAGTGTTTCCATAACTTCTAAGAGTATACTGAATGATTGTAACAAATACAACAAGGTTGAAAACATTGAAAAATATATTTCAATTTGAGTGAACATTTGAAAAGTATTGCATCCTAATCAAAAAACATAAAAATCAGAATCGTGTTATTTTGGGTGTGTTCAATCAAAAAGAGCTATATTTTTATCTTTTAATATACAGTGTTTCCATAACTTCTAAGAGTATGCTGAATGATTGTAACAAATACAACAAGGTTGAAAACATTGAAAAATATATTTCAATTTGAGTGAAAATTTGAAAAGTATTGCATCCTAATCAAAAAACGGAAAAATCAGGATCGTGTAATTTTGGGTGCGTTCAATCAAAAAGAGCTATATTTTTACCTTTTAATATACAGTGTTTCCATAACTTCTAAGAGTATACTGAATGATTGTAACAAATACAACAAGGTTGAAAAGATTGAAAAATATATTTCAATTTGAGTGAACATTTGAAAAGTATTGCATCCTAATCAAAAAACGGAAAAATCTGGATCGTGTAATTTTGGGTGCGTTCAATCAAAAAGAGCTATATTTTTATCTTTTAATATACCATGTTTACATAATTTCTAAACGTATACTGAATGATTGTTACAAAAACAACAAGGTTAAAAAGTTTCAAAAATATATTTCATTTTGAGTGAACATTTAAAAAAATTTTGCATCCTGATCATCTGAATGAAAAATGAGGATCATTAAATTTTGGGGATGTTCAATCAAAATGTCTTATATTTATATTTTTTAACATACAGTGTTTACATAACTTCTAAGAGTATACTGAATGATTCTAACAAATACAACAAGATCGAAAAGATTGAAAAATATCTTTCACCTTGAGTGAAAATTTGAAAAGGATTGCATCCTATTCAAAAAACGGATAAATGAGGATTGTGTAATTTTGGAGGTGTTCAATCAAAATGAGCTGTATTTTTACCTTTTAATATAACGTTTTTACATAATTTCTAAACGTATACTAAATGATTGTTACAAATACAAAAAGGTTAAAAAGCTTGAAGAATATATTTCATTTTGAGTGAACATTTGAAAAGTATTGCATCCTGATCATCCGAATGAAAAATGAGGATCATTTGATTTTTGGGGTGTTCAATCAAAACGAGCTATATTTTTACCTTTAAATATACCATCTTTACATAACTTCTAAACATATACTGAATGATTGTTACAAATACAAAAGGGTTAAAAAGCTTGAAAAATATGTTTCAATTTGATTAAACATTTGTAAAGTATTGCATCCTAATCAAAAAACGGAAAAATAAGGATCGTATAGTTTTTGGGATGTTCAATCAAAACTAGCAATATTTTTACCTTTGAATATACCGTCTTTACATAACTTCCAAACGTATACCGAATGATTGTTACAAAAACAACAAGGTTAAAAAGATTGAAAAATCTGTTTCAGTTTGATTAAAAAGTTGAAAAGTATTGCATCCTAATCAAAAAACGGACAAATGAGGATTTTGTACTTTTGGGGGTGTTCAATCAAAACGAGCTATATTTTTACCTTCATATATAACGTCTTTATATAACTTCTATACGTAAACTGAATAATTGTTACAAATACAACAAGGTTAAAAAAATTGAAAAATATATTTCATTTGGAGTGAACATTTGCAAAGTATAGCATCTTAATAATCCGAATGAAAAATGAGGATCATGTAATTTTGGGGGTGTTCGATGAAATTGAGCTATCTATTTATCGTTTAATATACCGTATTTACTTAATTTCTTAAACGTAAACTGAATGATTGTTACAAATACAACATAGTTAAAAAGATTGAAAAACATATTTCATTGGAATGAACATTTGAAAAGTATTGTAACCTAATCAAAAAACGGAAAAATGAGGATCGTATAATTTTTGGGGTGTTCAATGAAAGCGAGCTATGTATATATCTATTAATATCCAGTGTTTACATAACTTCTAAGAGTGTACTGAATGATTTTAACAAATACAACTAGGTTAAATAGATTGAAAAATATATTTCATTTTGAGTGAAAATTTGAAAAGTATTGCATCCTAATCAAAAAACAGAAAAATCAGAATCGTGTTATTTTGGGTGTGTTCAATCAAAAAGAGCTATATTTTTACCTTTTAATATACAGTGTTTCCATAACTTCTAAGAGTATACTGAACGATTGTAACAAATACAACAAGGTTGAAAACATTGAAAAATATATTTCAATTTGAGTGAACATTTGAAAAGTATTGCATCCTAATCAAAAAACGGAAAAAACAGGATCGTGTAATTTTGGGTGCGTTCAATCAAAAAGAGCTATATTTTTACCTTTTAATATACAGTGTTTCCATAACTTCTAAGAGTATACTGAATGATTGTAACAAATACAACAAGGTTGAAAACATTGAAAAATATATTTCAATTTGAGTGAACATTTGAAAAGTATTGCATCCTAATCAAAAAACGGAAAAATCAGGATCGTGTAATTTTGGGTGCGTTCAATCAAAAAGAGCTATATTTTTACCTTTTAATATACAGTGTTTCCATAACTTCTAAGAGTATACTGAATGATTGTAACAAATACAACAAGGTTGAAAAGATTGAAAAATATATTTCAATTTGAGTGAACATTTGAAAAGTATTGCATCCTAATCAAAAAACGGAAAAATCAGGATCGTGTAATTTTGGGTGCGTTCAATCAAAAAGAGCTATATTTTTATCTTTTAATATACCATGTTTACATAATTTCTAAACGTATACTGAATGATTGTTACAAAAACAACAAGGTTAAAAAGTTTCAAAAATATATTTCATTTTGAGTGAACATTTAAAAAAATTTTGCATCCTGATCATCTGAATGAAAAATGAGGATCATTAAATTTTGGGGAGGTTCAATCAAAATGTCTTATATTTATACTTTTTAATAAACAGTGTTTACATAACTTCTAAGAGTATACTGAATGATTGTAACAAATACAACAAGATCGAAAAGATTGAAAAATATCTTTCACCTTGAGTGAACATTTGAAAAGGATTGCATCCTATTCAAAAAACGGATAAATGAGGATTGTGTAATTTTGGAGGTGTTCAATCAAAATGAGCTGTATTTTAACCTTTTAATATAACGTTTTTACATAACTTCTAAACGTATAATAAAGATTGTTACAAAAAAAACAAGGTTAAAGAGATTGAAAAATATGTTTCAATTTGATTAAACATTTGAAAAGTATTGCATCCTAATCAAAAAACTGACAAATGAGGATGGTGTACTTTTAGGGGTGTCCAATCAAAACGAGCTATATTTTTACCTTCATATAGAACGTCTTTATATAACTTCTAAACGTACACTGAATAATTGTTACAAATACAAAAAGGTTAATAAAATTGAAAAATATATTTCATTTTGAGTGAACATTTGAAAAGTATTACATCCTGATCATCCGAATGAAAAATGAGGATTGTGTAATTGTGGGGGTGTTCTATCAAATCGAGCTTTATTTTTACCTTTAAATATACCATCTTTACATAACTTCTAAACATATACTGAATGATTGTTACAAATACAAAAGGGTTAAAAAGCTTGAAAAATATGTTTCAATTTGATTAAACATTTGTAAAGTATTGCATCCTAATCAAAAAACGGAAAAATAAGGATCGTATAATTTTTGGGATGTTCAATTAAAACTAGCAATATTTTTACCTTTGAATATACCGTCTTTACATAACTTCCAAACGTATACCGAATGATTGTTACAAAAACAACAAGGTTAAAAAGATTGAAAAATCTGTGTCAGTTTGATTAAACAGTTGAAAAGTATTGCATCCTAATCAAAAAACGGACAAATGAGGATTTTGTACTTTTGAGGGTGTTCAATCAAAACGAGCTATATTTTTACCTTCATATAGAACGTCTTTATATTACTTCTAAACGTAAACTGAATAATTGTTACAAATACAACAAGGTTAAAAAAATTGAAAAATATATTTCATTTGGAGTGAACATTTGCAAAGTATAGCATCTTAATAATCCGAATGAAAAATTAGGATCATTTAATTTTGGGGGTGTTCAATGAAAATGAGCTATCTATTTATCGTTTAATATACCGTATTTACATAATTTCTTAAACGTAACCTAAATGATTGTTACAAATACAACATAGCTAAAAAGATTGAAAAATATCTTTCTTTGGAATGAACATTTGAAAAGTATTGTAACCTAATCAAAAAACGGAAAAATGAGGATCGTATAATTTTTGGGGTGTTCAATCAAAACTAGCTATATTTTTTCCTTTGAATATACCGTCTTTACATAACTTCTAAACGAATACTGAATGATTGTAACAAATACAACAAGATCGAAAAGATTGAAAAATATATTTCAATTTGAGTGAACATTTGAGAAGTATTGTACCCTAATCAAAAAGCGGATAAATGAGGATCGTGTAATTTTGGAGGTGTTCAATCAAAACTAGCAATATTTTTACCTTTGAATATACCGTCTTTACATAACTTCTAAACGTATACTGAATGATTGTTACAAATAAAACAAGGTTAAAAAGATTGGAAAATATATTTCCTTCGGAGTGAACATTTGAAAAGTATTGTACCCCAATCAAAAAACGGATAAGTGAGGATCGTGTAATATTGGGAGTGTTCAATGAAAGCGAGCTATGTATATATCTATTAATTTCCAGTGTTTACATAACTTCTAAGAGTGTACTGAATGATTTTAACAAATACAACTAGGTTAAATAGATTGAAAAATATATTTCATTTTGAGTGAACATTTGAAAAGTATTGCATCCTAATCAGAAAACAGAAAAATCAGAATCGTGTTATTATGGGTGTGTTCAATCAAAACGAGCTATATTTTTACCTTTTAATATACAGTGTTTCCATAACTTCTAAGAGTATACTGAATGATTGTAACAAATACAACAAGGTTGAAAACATTGAAAAATATATTTCAATTTGAGTGAACATTTGAAAAGTATTGCATCCTAATCAAAAAACAGAAAAATCAGAATCGTGTTATTATGAGTGTGTTCAATCAAAACGAGCTATATTTTTACCTTTTAATATACAGTGTTTCCATAACTTCTAAGAGTATACTGAATGATTGTAACAAATACAACAAGGTTGAAAAGATTGAAAAATATATTTCAATTTGAGTGAACATTTGAGAAGTATTGTAACCTAATCAAAAAACGGAAAAATAAGGATCGTATAATTTTTGGGGTGTTCAATCAAAACTAGCAATATTTTTACCTTTGAATATACCGTCTTTACATAACTTCTAAACGTATACTGAATGATTGTTACAAATAAAACAAGGTTAAAAAGATTGGAAAATATATTTCATTCGGAGTGAACCTTTGAAAAGTATTGTACCCTAATCAAAGAGCGGATAAATGAGGATCGTGTAATTTTGGAGGTGTTCAATCAAAACGAGATACACTTTTACCTTTTAAAATACCGACTTTACATAACTTCTAAACGTATAATGAAAGGTTGTTACAAAAAAAACAAGGTTAAAAAGATTGAAAAATATGTTTCAATTTGACTAAACATTTGAAAAGTATTGCATCCTAATCAAAAAACTGACAAATGAGGATTGTGTACTTTTAGGGGTGTCCAATCAAAACGAGCTATATTTTTACCTTCATATAGAACGTCTTTATATAACTTCTAAACGTAAACTGAATAATTGTTACAAATACAACATGGTAAAAAAAATTGAAAAATATCTTTCAGTTGGAGTGAACATTTGCAAAGTATAGCATCTTAATAATCCGAATGAAAAATGAGGATCATTTAATTTTGGGGGTGTTCAATGAAAATGAGCTATCTATTTATCGTTTAATATACCGTATTTACATAATTTCTTAAACGTAAACTGAATGATTGTTACAAATAAAACAAGGTTAAAAAGATTGGAAAATATATTTCCTTCGGAGTGAACCTTTGAAAAGTATTGTACCCCAATCAAAAAACGGATAAGTGAGGATCGTGTAATATTGGGAGTGTTCAATGAAAGCGAGCTATGTATATATCTATTAATTTCCAGTGTTTACATAACTTCTAAGAGTGTACTGAATGATTTTAACAAATACAACTAGGTTAAATAGATTGAAAAATATATTTCAATTTGAGTGAACATTTGAAAAGTATTGCATCCTAATCAAAAAACGGAAAAATCAGGATCGTATAATTTTTGGGGTGTTCAATCAAAACTAGCAATATTTTTACCTTTGAATATACCGTCTTTACATAACTTCTAAACGTATACTGAATGATTGTTACAAATACAACAAGGTTGAAAAGATTGAAAAATATATTTCAATTTGAGTGAACATTTGAGAAGTATTGTAACCTAATCAAAAAACGGAAAAATAAGGATCGTATAATTTTTGGGGTTTTCAATCAAAACTAGCAATATTTTTACCTTTGAATATACCGTCTTTACATAACTTCTAAACGTATACTGAATGATTGTTACAAATAAAACAAGGTTAAAAAGATTGGAAAATATATTTCATTCGGAGTGAACCTTTGAAAAGTATTGCATCCTAATCAAAAAACATAAAAATCAGAATCGTGTTATTTTGGGAGTGTTCAATGAAAGCGAGCTATGTATATATCTATTAATATCCAGTGTTTACATAACTTCTAAGAGTGTACTGAATGATTTTAACAAATACAACTAGGTTAAATAGATTGAAAAATATATTTCATTCGGAGTGAACATTTGAAAAGTATTGCATCCTAATCAAAAAACAGAAAAATCAGAATCGTGTTATTATGGGTGTGTTCAATCAAAACGAGCTATATTTTTACCTTTCAATATACAGTGTTTCCATAACTTCTAAGAGTATACTGAATGATTGTAACAAATACAACAAGATCGAAAAGATTGAAAAATATCTTTCACCTTGAGTGAACATTTGAAAAGGATTGCATCCTATTCAAAAAACGGATAAATGAGGATTGTGTAATTTTGGAGGCGTTCAATCAAAATGAGCTTTATTTTTACCTTTTAATATAACGTTTTTTCTTAATTTCTAAACGTATACTAAATGATTGGTACAAATACAAAAAGGTTAAAAAGCTTGAAAAATATATTTCATTTTGAGTGAACATTTGAAAAGTATTGCATCCTGATCATCCGAATGAAAAATGAGGATCATGTGATTTTGGGGGTGTTCAATCAAAACGAGCTATATTTTTACCTTTAAATATACCGTCTTTACATAACTTCTAAGAGTATACTGAATGATTGTAACAAATACAACAAGGTTGAAAAGATTGAAAAATATATTTCAATTTGAGTGAACATTTGAGAAGTATTGTAACCTAATCAAAAAACGGAAAAAATAAGGATCGTATAATTTTTGGGGTGTTCAATCAAAACTAGCAATATTTTTACCTTTGAATATACCGTCTTTACATAACTTCTAAACGTATACTGAATGATTGTTACAAATAAAACAAGGTTAAAAAGATTGGAAAATATATTTCATTCGGAGTGAACCTTTGAAAAGTATTGTACCCTAATCAAAGAGCGGATAAATGAGGATCGTGTAATTTTGGAGGTGTTCAATCAAAACGAGATATATTTTTACCTTTTAAAATACCGACTTTACATAACTTCTAAACGTATAATGAAAGATTGTTACAAAAAAAACAAGGTTAAAAAGATTGAAAAATATGTTTCAATTTGACTAAACATTTGAAAAGTATTGCATCCTAATCAAAAAACTGACAAATGAGGATTGTGTACTTTTAGGGGTGTCCAATCAAAACGAGCTATATTTCTACCTTCATATAGAACGTCTTTATATAACTTCTAAACGTAAACTGAATAATTGTTACAAATACAACATGGTAAAAAAAATTGAAAAATATATTTCAGTTGGAGTGAACATTTGCAAAGTATAGCATCTTAATAATCCGAATGAAAAATGAGGATCATTTAATTTTGGGGGTGTTCAATGAAAATGAGCTATCTATTTATCGTTTAATATACCGTATTTACATAATTTCTTAAACGTAAACTGAATGATTGTTACAAATAAAACAAGGTTAAAAAGATTGGAAAATATATTTCCTTCGGAGTGAACCTTTGAAAAGTATTGTACCCCAATCAAAAAACGGATAAGTGAGGATCGTGTAATATTGGGAGTGTTCAATGAAAGCGAGCTATGTATATATCTATTAATTTCCAGTGTTTACATAACTTCTAAGAGTGTACTGAATGATTTTAACAAATACAACTAGGTTAAATAGATTGAAAAATATATTTCATTTTGAGTGAACATTTGAAAAGTATTGCATCCTAATCAAAAAACAGAAAAATCAGAATCGTGTTATTTTGGGTGTGTTCAATCAAAACGAGCTATATTTTTACCTTTTAATATACAGTGTTTCCATAACTTCTAAGAGTATACTGAATGATTGTAACAAATACAACAAGGTTGAAAACATTGAAAAATATATTTCAATTTGAGTGAACATTTGAAAAGTATTGCATCCTAATCAAAAAAAAGAAAAATCAGAATCGTGTTATTATGAGTGTGTTCAATCAAAACGAGCTATATATTTACCTTTTAATATACAGTGTTTCCATAACTTCTAAGAGTATACTGAACGATTGTAACAAATACAACAAGGTTGAAAACATTGAAAAATATATTTCAATTTGAGTGAACATTTGAAAAGTATTGCATCCTAATCAAAAAACGGAAAAATCAGGATCGTATAATTTTTGGGGTGTTCAATCAAAACTAGCAATATTTTTACCTTTGAATATACCGTCTTTACATAACTTCTAAACGTATACTGAATGATTGTTACAAATACAACAAGGTTGAAAAGATTGAAAAATATATTTCAATTTGAGTGAACATTTGAGAAGTATTGTAACCTAATCAAAAAACGGAAAAATGAGGATCGTATAATTTTTGGGGTGTTCAATGAAAGCGAGCTATGTATATATCTATTAATATCCAGTGTTTACATAACTTCTAAGAGTGTACTGAATGATTCTAACAAATACAACTAGGTTGAATAGATTGAAAAATATATTTCATTTTGAGTGAAAATTTGAAAAGTATTGCATCCTAATCAAAAAACAGAAAAATCAGAATCGTGTTATTTTGGGTGTGTTCAATCAAAAAGAGCTATATTTTTACCTTTTAATATACAGTGTTTCCATAACTTCTAAGAGTATACTGAACGATTGTAACAAATACAACAAGGTTGAAAACATTGAAAAATATATTTCAATTTGAGTGAACATTTGAAAAGTATTGCATCCTAATCAAAAAACGGAAAAATCAGGATCGTGTAATTTTGGGTGCGTTCAATCAAAAAGAGCTATATTTTTACCTTTTAATATACAGTGTTTCCATAACTTCTAAGAGTATACTGAATGATTGTAACAAATACAACAAGGTTGAAAACATTGAAAAATATATTTCAATTTGAGTGAACATTTGAAAAGTATTGCATCCTAATCAAAAAACAGAAAAATCAGAATCGTGTTATTTTGGGTGTGTTCAATCAAAAAGAGCTATATTTTTATCTTTTAATATACAGTGTTTACATAAGTTCTAAGAGTATTCTGAATGATTGTAACAAATACAACAAGGTTGAAAACATTGAAAAATATATTTCAATTTGAGTGAACATTTGAAAAGTATTGCATCCTAATCAAAAAACGGAAAAATCAGGATCGTGTAATTTTGGGTGCGTTCAATCAAAAAGAGCTATATTTTTACCTTTTAATATACAGTGTTTCCATAACTTCTAAGAGTATACTGAATGATTGTAACAAATAAAACAAGGTTAAATAGATTGAAAAATATATTTCATTTTGAGTGAACATTTGAAAAGTATTGCATCCTAATCAAAAAACGGAAAAATCAGGATCGTGTAATTTTGGGTGCGTTCAATCAAAAAGAGCTATATTTTTACCTTTTAATATACAGTGTTTCCATAACTTCTAAGAGTATACTGAATGATTGTAACAAATACAACAAGGTTGAAAACATTGAAAAATATATTTCATTTTGAGTGAACATTTGAAAAGTATTGCATCCTAATCAAAAAACAGAACAATCAGAATCGTGTTATTTTGGGTGTGTTCAATCAAAAAGAGCTATATTTTTATCTTTTAATATACAGTGTTTCCATAACTTCTAAGAGTATTCTGAATGATTGTAACAAATACAACAAGGTTGAAAACATTGAAAAATATATTTCAATTTGAGTGAACATTTGAAAAGTATTGCATCCTAATCAAAAAACGGAAAAATCAGGATCGTGTAATTTTGGGTGCGTTCAATCAAAAAGAGCTATATTTTTACCTTTTAATATACAGTGTTTCCATAACTTCTAAGAGTATACTGAATGATTGTAACAAATACAACAAGGTTGAAAACATTGAAAAATATATTTCAATTTGAGTGAACATTTGAAAAGTATTGCATCCTAATCAAAAAACGGAAAAATCAGGATCGTGTAATTTTGGGTGCGTTCAATCAAAAAGAGCTATATTTTTATCTTTTAATATACAGTGTTTCCATAACTTCTAAGAGTATTCTGAATGATTGTAACAAATACAACAAGGTTGAAAACATTGAAAAATATATTTCAATTTGAGTGAACATTTGAAAAGTATTGCATCCTAATCCAAAAACGGAAAAATCAGGATCGTGTAATTTTGGGTGCGTTCAATCAAAAAGAGCTATATTTTTACCTTTTAATATACAGTGTTTCCATAACTTCTAAGAGTATACTGAATGATTGTAACAAATACAACAAGGTTGAAAACATTGAAAAATATATTTCAATTTGAGTGAACATTTGAAAAGTATTGCATCCTAATCAAAAAACGGAAAAATCAGGATCGTGTAATTTTGGGTGCGTTCAATCAAAAAGAGCTATATTTTTATCTTTTAATATACCATGTTTACATAATTTCTAAACTTTTACTGAATGATTGTTACAAAAACAACAAGGTTAAAAAGTTTCAAAAATATATTTCATTTTGAGTGAACATTTAAAAAGTATTGCATCCTAATCAAAAAACTGACAAATGAGGATGGTGTACTTTTAGGGGTGTCCAATCAAAACGAGCTATATTTTTACCTTCATATAGAACGTCTTTATATAACTTCTAAACGTACACTGAATAATTGTTACAAATACAAAAAGGTTAATAAAATTGAAAAATATATTTCATTTTGAGTGAACATTTGAAAAGTATTACATCCTGATCATCCGAATGAAAAATGAGGATTGTGTAATTGTGGGGGTGTTCTATCAAATCGAGCTTTATTTTTACCTTTAAATATACCATCTTTACATAACTTCTAAACATATACTGAATGATTGTTACAAATACAAAAGGGTTAAAAAGCTTGAAAAATATGTTTCAATTTGATTAAACATTTGTAAAGTATTGCATCCTAATCAAAAAACGGAAAAATAAGGATCGTATAATTTTTGGGATGTTCAATTAAAACTAGCAATATTTTTACCTTTGAATATACCGTCTTTACATAACTTCCAAACGTATACCGAATGATTGTTACAAAAACAACAAGGTTAAAAAGATTGAAAAATCTGTGTCAGTTTGATTAAACAGTTGAAAAGTATTGCATCCTAATCAAAAAACGGACAAATGAGGATTTTGTACTTTTGAGGGTGTTCAATCAAAACGAGCTATATTTTTACCTTCATATAGAACGTCTTTATATTACTTCTAAACGTAAACTGAATAATTGTTACAAATACAACAAGGTTAAAAAAATTGAAAAATATATTTCATTTGGAGTGAACATTTGCAAAGTATAGCATCTTAATAATCCGAATGAAAAATTAGGATCATTTAATTTTGGGGGTGTTCAATGAAAATGAGCTATCTATTTATCGTTTAATATACCGTATTTACATAATTTCTTAAACGTAACCTAAATGATTGTTACAAATACAACATAGCTAAAAAGATTGAAAAATATCTTTCTTTGGAATGAACATTTGAAAAGTATTGTAACCTAATCAAAAAACGGAAAAATGAGGATCGTATAATTTTTGGGGTGTTCAATCAAAACTAGCTATATTTTTTCCTTTGAATATACCGTCTTTACATAACTTCTAAACGAATACTGAATGATTGTAACAAATACAACAAGATCGAAAAGATTGAAAAATATATTTCAATTTGAGTGAACATTTGAGAAGTATTGTACCCTAATCAAAAAGCGGATAAATGAGGATCGTGTAATTTTGGAGGTGTTCAATCAAAACTAGCAATATTTTTACCTTTGAATATACCGTCTTTACATAACTTCTAAACGTATACTGAATGATTGTTACAAATAAAACAAGGTTAAAAAGATTGGAAAATATATTTCCTTCGGAGTGAACATTTGAAAAGTATTGTACCCCAATCAAAAAACGGATAAGTGAGGATCGTGTAATATTGGGAGTGTTCAATGAAAGCGAGCTATGTATATATCTATTAATTTCCAGTGTTTACATAACTTCTAAGAGTGTACTGAATGATTTTAACAAATACAACTAGGTTAAATAGATTGAAAAATATATTTCATTTTGAGTGAACATTTGAAAAGTATTGCATCCTAATCAGAAAACAGAAAAATCAGAATCGTGTTATTATGGGTGTGTTCAATCAAAACGAGCTATATTTTTACCTTTTAATATACAGTGTTTCCATAACTTCTAAGAGTATACTGAATGATTGTAACAAATACAACAAGGTTGAAAACATTGAAAAATATATTTCAATTTGAGTGAACATTTGAAAAGTATTGCATCCTAATCAAAAAACAGAAAAATCAGAATCGTGTTATTATGAGTGTGTTCAATCAAAACGAGCTATATTTTTACCTTTTAATATACAGTGTTTCCATAACTTCTAAGAGTATACTGAATGATTGTAACAAATACAACAAGGTTGAAAAGATTGAAAAATATATTTCAATTTGAGTGAACATTTGAGAAGTATTGTAACCTAATCAAAAAACGGAAAAATAAGGATCGTATAATTTTTGGGGTGTTCAATCAAAACTAGCAATATTTTTACCTTTGAATATACCGTCTTTACATAACTTCTAAACGTATACTGAATGATTGTTACAAATAAAACAAGGTTAAAAAGATTGGAAAATATATTTCATTCGGAGTGAACCTTTGAAAAGTATTGTACCCTAATCAAAGAGCGGATAAATGAGGATCGTGTAATTTTGGAGGTGTTCAATCAAAACGAGATACACTTTTACCTTTTAAAATACCGACTTTACATAACTTCTAAACGTATAATGAAAGGTTGTTACAAAAAAAACAAGGTTAAAAAGATTGAAAAATATGTTTCAATTTGACTAAACATTTGAAAAGTATTGCATCCTAATCAAAAAACTGACAAATGAGGATTGTGTACTTTTAGGGGTGTCCAATCAAAACGAGCTATATTTTTACCTTCATATAGAACGTCTTTATATAACTTCTAAACGTAAACTGAATAATTGTTACAAATACAACATGGTAAAAAAAATTGAAAAATATCTTTCAGTTGGAGTGAACATTTGCAAAGTATAGCATCTTAATAATCCGAATGAAAAATGAGGATCATTTAATTTTGGGGGTGTTCAATGAAAATGAGCTATCTATTTATCGTTTAATATACCGTATTTACATAATTTCTTAAACGTAAACTGAATGATTGTTACAAATAAAACAAGGTTAAAAAGATTGGAAAATATATTTCCTTCGGAGTGAACCTTTGAAAAGTATTGTACCCCAATCAAAAAACGGATAAGTGAGGATCGTGTAATATTGGGAGTGTTCAATGAAAGCGAGCTATGTATATATCTATTAATTTCCAGTGTTTACATAACTTCTAAGAGTGTACTGAATGATTTTAACAAATACAACTAGGTTAAATAGATTGAAAAATATATTTCAATTTGAGTGAACATTTGAAAAGTATTGCATCCTAATCAAAAAACGGAAAAATCAGGATCGTATAATTTTTGGGGTGTTCAATCAAAACTAGCAATATTTTTACCTTTGAATATACCGTCTTTACATAACTTCTAAACGTATACTGAATGATTGTTACAAATACAACAAGGTTGAAAAGATTGAAAAATATATTTCAATTTGAGTGAACATTTGAGAAGTATTGTAACCTAATCAAAAAACGGAAAAATAAGGATCGTATAATTTTTGGGGTTTTCAATCAAAACTAGCAATATTTTTACCTTTGAATATACCGTCTTTACATAACTTCTAAACGTATACTGAATGATTGTTACAAATAAAACAAGGTTAAAAAGATTGGAAAATATATTTCATTCGGAGTGAACCTTTGAAAAGTATTGCATCCTAATCAAAAAACATAAAAATCAGAATCGTGTTATTTTGGGAGTGTTCAATGAAAGCGAGCTATGTATATATCTATTAATATCCAGTGTTTACATAACTTCTAAGAGTGTACTGAATGATTTTAACAAATACAACTAGGTTAAATAGATTGAAAAATATATTTCATTCGGAGTGAACATTTGAAAAGTATTGCATCCTAATCAAAAAACAGAAAAATCAGAATCGTGTTATTATGGGTGTGTTCAATCAAAACGAGCTATATTTTTACCTTTCAATATACAGTGTTTCCATAACTTCTAAGAGTATACTGAATGATTGTAACAAATACAACAAGATCGAAAAGATTGAAAAATATCTTTCACCTTGAGTGAACATTTGAAAAGGATTGCATCCTATTCAAAAAACGGATAAATGAGGATTGTGTAATTTTGGAGGCGTTCAATCAAAATGAGCTTTATTTTTACCTTTTAATATAACGTTTTTTCTTAATTTCTAAACGTATACTAAATGATTGGTACAAATACAAAAAGGTTAAAAAGCTTGAAAAATATATTTCATTTTGAGTGAACATTTGAAAAGTATTGCATCCTGATCATCCGAATGAAAAATGAGGATCATGTGATTTTGGGGGTGTTCAATCAAAACGAGCTATATTTTTACCTTTAAATATACCGTCTTTACATAACTTCTAAGAGTATACTGAATGATTGTAACAAATACAACAAGGTTGAAAAGATTGAAAAATATATTTCAATTTGAGTGAACATTTGAGAAGTATTGTAACCTAATCAAAAAACGGAAAAAATAAGGATCGTATAATTTTTGGGGTGTTCAATCAAAACTAGCAATATTTTTACCTTTGAATATACCGTCTTTACATAACTTCTAAACGTATACTGAATGATTGTTACAAATAAAACAAGGTTAAAAAGATTGGAAAATATATTTCATTCGGAGTGAACCTTTGAAAAGTATTGTACCCTAATCAAAGAGCGGATAAATGAGGATCGTGTAATTTTGGAGGTGTTCAATCAAAACGAGATATATTTTTACCTTTTAAAATACCGACTTTACATAACTTCTAAACGTATAATGAAAGATTGTTACAAAAAAAACAAGGTTAAAAAGATTGAAAAATATGTTTCAATTTGACTAAACATTTGAAAAGTATTGCATCCTAATCAAAAAACTGACAAATGAGGATTGTGTACTTTTAGGGGTGTCCAATCAAAACGAGCTATATTTCTACCTTCATATAGAACGTCTTTATATAACTTCTAAACGTAAACTGAATAATTGTTACAAATACAACATGGTAAAAAAAATTGAAAAATATATTTCAGTTGGAGTGAACATTTGCAAAGTATAGCATCTTAATAATCCGAATGAAAAATGAGGATCATTTAATTTTGGGGGTGTTCAATGAAAATGAGCTATCTATTTATCGTTTAATATACCGTATTTACATAATTTCTTAAACGTAAACTGAATGATTGTTACAAATAAAACAAGGTTAAAAAGATTGGAAAATATATTTCCTTCGGAGTGAACCTTTGAAAAGTATTGTACCCCAATCAAAAAACGGATAAGTGAGGATCGTGTAATATTGGGAGTGTTCAATGAAAGCGAGCTATGTATATATCTATTAATTTCCAGTGTTTACATAACTTCTAAGAGTGTACTGAATGATTTTAACAAATACAACTAGGTTAAATAGATTGAAAAATATATTTCATTTTGAGTGAACATTTGAAAAGTATTGCATCCTAATCAAAAAACAGAAAAATCAGAATCGTGTTATTTTGGGTGTGTTCAATCAAAACGAGCTATATTTTTACCTTTTAATATACAGTGTTTCCATAACTTCTAAGAGTATACTGAATGATTGTAACAAATACAACAAGGTTGAAAACATTGAAAAATATATTTCAATTTGAGTGAACATTTGAAAAGTATTGCATCCTAATCAAAAAAAAGAAAAATCAGAATCGTGTTATTATGAGTGTGTTCAATCAAAACGAGCTATATATTTACCTTTTAATATACAGTGTTTCCATAACTTCTAAGAGTATACTGAACGATTGTAACAAATACAACAAGGTTGAAAACATTGAAAAATATATTTCAATTTGAGTGAACATTTGAAAAGTATTGCATCCTAATCAAAAAACGGAAAAATCAGGATCGTATAATTTTTGGGGTGTTCAATCAAAACTAGCAATATTTTTACCTTTGAATATACCGTCTTTACATAACTTCTAAACGTATACTGAATGATTGTTACAAATACAACAAGGTTGAAAAGATTGAAAAATATATTTCAATTTGAGTGAACATTTGAGAAGTATTGTAACCTAATCAAAAAACGGAAAAATGAGGATCGTATAATTTTTGGGGTGTTCAATGAAAGCGAGCTATGTATATATCTATTAATATCCAGTGTTTACATAACTTCTAAGAGTGTACTGAATGATTCTAACAAATACAACTAGGTTGAATAGATTGAAAAATATATTTCATTTTGAGTGAAAATTTGAAAAGTATTGCATCCTAATCAAAAAACAGAAAAATCAGAATCGTGTTATTTTGGGTGTGTTCAATCAAAAAGAGCTATATTTTTACCTTTTAATATACAGTGTTTCCATAACTTCTAAGAGTATACTGAACGATTGTAACAAATACAACAAGGTTGAAAACATTGAAAAATATATTTCAATTTGAGTGAACATTTGAAAAGTATTGCATCCTAATCAAAAAACGGAAAAATCAGGATCGTGTAATTTTGGGTGCGTTCAATCAAAAAGAGCTATATTTTTACCTTTTAATATACAGTGTTTCCATAACTTCTAAGAGTATACTGAATGATTGTAACAAATACAACAAGGTTGAAAACATTGAAAAATATATTTCAATTTGAGTGAACATTTGAAAAGTATTGCATCCTAATCAAAAAACAGAAAAATCAGAATCGTGTTATTTTGGGTGTGTTCAATCAAAAAGAGCTATATTTTTATCTTTTAATATACAGTGTTTACATAAGTTCTAAGAGTATTCTGAATGATTGTAACAAATACAACAAGGTTGAAAACATTGAAAAATATATTTCAATTTGAGTGAACATTTGAAAAGTATTGCATCCTAATCAAAAAACGGAAAAATCAGGATCGTGTAATTTTGGGTGCGTTCAATCAAAAAGAGCTATATTTTTACCTTTTAATATACAGTGTTTCCATAACTTCTAAGAGTATACTGAATGATTGTAACAAATAAAACAAGGTTAAATAGATTGAAAAATATATTTCATTTTGAGTGAACATTTGAAAAGTATTGCATCCTAATCAAAAAACGGAAAAATCAGGATCGTGTAATTTTGGGTGCGTTCAATCAAAAAGAGCTATATTTTTACCTTTTAATATACAGTGTTTCCATAACTTCTAAGAGTATACTGAATGATTGTAACAAATACAACAAGGTTGAAAACATTGAAAAATATATTTCATTTTGAGTGAACATTTGAAAAGTATTGCATCCTAATCAAAAAACAGAACAATCAGAATCGTGTTATTTTGGGTGTGTTCAATCAAAAAGAGCTATATTTTTATCTTTTAATATACAGTGTTTCCATAACTTCTAAGAGTATTCTGAATGATTGTAACAAATACAACAAGGTTGAAAACATTGAAAAATATATTTCAATTTGAGTGAACATTTGAAAAGTATTGCATCCTAATCAAAAAACGGAAAAATCAGGATCGTGTAATTTTGGGTGCGTTCAATCAAAAAGAGCTATATTTTTACCTTTTAATATACAGTGTTTCCATAACTTCTAAGAGTATACTGAATGATTGTAACAAATACAACAAGGTTGAAAACATTGAAAAATATATTTCAATTTGAGTGAACATTTGAAAAGTATTGCATCCTAATCAAAAAACGGAAAAATCAGGATCGTGTAATTTTGGGTGCGTTCAATCAAAAAGAGCTATATTTTTATCTTTTAATATACAGTGTTTCCATAACTTCTAAGAGTATTCTGAATGATTGTAACAAATACAACAAGGTTGAAAACATTGAAAAATATATTTCAATTTGAGTGAACATTTGAAAAGTATTGCATCCTAATCCAAAAACGGAAAAATCAGGATCGTGTAATTTTGGGTGCGTTCAATCAAAAAGAGCTATATTTTTACCTTTTAATATACAGTGTTTCCATAACTTCTAAGAGTATACTGAATGATTGTAACAAATACAACAAGGTTGAAAACATTGAAAAATATATTTCAATTTGAGTGAACATTTGAAAAGTATTGCATCCTAATCAAAAAACGGAAAAATCAGGATCGTGTAATTTTGGGTGCGTTCAATCAAAAAGAGCTATATTTTTATCTTTTAATATACCATGTTTACATAATTTCTAAACTTTTACTGAATGATTGTTACAAAAACAACAAGGTTAAAAAGTTTCAAAAATATATTTCATTTTGAGTGAACATTTAAAAAAATTTTGCATCCTGATCATCTGAATGAAAATTGAGGATCATTAAATTTTGGGGATGTTCATTCAAAATGTCTTATATTTATACTTTTTAATAAACAGTGTTTACATAACTTCTAAGAGTATACTGAATGATTGTAACAAATACAACAAGATCGAAATGATTGAAAAATATCTTTCACCTTGAGTGAACATTTGAAAAGGATTGCATCCTATTCAAAAAACGGATAAATGAGGATTGTGTAATTTTGGAGGTGTTCAATCAAAATGAGCTGTATTTTTACCTTTTAATAGAACGTTTTTACATAATTTCTAAACGTATACTAAATGATTGTTACAAATACAAAAAGGTTAAAAAGCTTGAAGAATATATTTCATTTTGAGTGAACATTTGAAAAGTATTGCATCCTGATCATCCGAATGAAAAATGAGGATCATTTGATTTTGGGGGTGTTCAATCAAAACGAGCTTTATTTTTACCTTTAAATATACCGTCTTTACATAACTTCTAAACGTATAATAAAGATTGTTACAAAAAAAACAAGGTTAAAGAGATTGAAAAATATGTTTCAATTTGATTAAACATTTGAAAAGTATTGCATCCTAATCAAAAAACTGACAAATGAGGATGGTGTACTTTTAGGGGTGTCCAATCAAAACGAGCTATATTTTTACCTTCATATAGAACGTCTTTATATAACTTCTAAACGTACACTGAATAATTGTTACAAATACAAAAAGGTTAAAAAAATTGAAAAATATATTTCATTTTGAGTGAACATTTGAAAAGTATTACATCCTGATCATCCGAATGAAAAATGAGGATTGTGTAATTGTGGGGGTGTTCTATCAAATCGAGCTATATTTTTACCTTTAAATATACCATCTTTACATAACTTCTAAACATATACTGAATGATTGTTACAAATACAAAAGGGTTAAAAAGCTTGAAAAATATGTTTCAATTTGATTAAACATTTGAAAAGTATTGCATCCTAATCAAAAAACGGAAAAATAAGGATCGTATAATTTTTGGGATGTTCAATTAAAACTAGCAATATTTTTACCTTTTAATATACAGTGTTTCCATAACTTCTAAGAGTATACTGAATGATTGTAACAAATACAACAAGGTTAAATAGATTGAAAAATATATTTCATTTTGAGTGAACATTTGAAAAGTATTGCATCCTAATCAAAAAACAGAAAAATCAGAATCGTGTTATTTTGGGTGTGTTCAATCAAAACGAGCTATATTTTTACCTTTTAATATACAGTGTTTCCATAACTTCTAAGAGTATACTGAATGATTGTAACAAATACAACAAGGTTGAAAACATTGAAAAATATATTTCAATTTGAGTGAACATTTGAAAAGTATTGCATCCTAATCAAAAAAAAGAAAAATCAGAATCGTGTTATTATGAGTGTGTTCAATCAAAACGAGCTATATATTTACCTTTTAATATACAGTGTTTCCATAACTTCTAAGAGTATACTGAACGATTGTAACAAATACAACAAGGTTGAAAACATTGAAAAATATATTTCAATTTGAGTGAACATTTGAAAAGTATTGCATCCTAATCAAAAAACGGAAAAATCAGGATCGTATAATTTTTGGGGTGTTCAATCAAAACTAGCAATATTTTTACCTTTGAATATACCGTCTTTACATAACTTCTAAACGTATACTGAATGATTGTTACAAATACAACAAGGTTGAAAAGATTGAAAAATATATTTCAATTTGAGTGAACATTTGAGAAGTATTGTAACCTAATCAAAAAACGGAAAAATGAGGATCGTATAATTTTTGGGGTGTTCAATGAAAGCGAGCTATGTATATATCTATTAATATCCAGTGTTTACATAACTTCTAAGAGTGTACTGAATGATTCTAACAAATACAACTAGGTTGAATAGATTGAAAAATATATTTCATTTTGAGTGAAAATTTGAAAAGTATTGCATCCTAATCAAAAAACAGAAAAATCAGAATCGTGTTATTTTGGGTGTGTTCAATCAAAAAGAGCTATATTTTTACCTTTTAATATACAGTGTTTCCATAACTTCTAAGAGTATACTGAACGATTGTAACAAATACAACAAGGTTGAAAACATTGAAAAATATATTTCAATTTGAGTGAACATTTGAAAAGTATTGCATCCTAATCAAAAAACGGAAAAATCAGGATCGTGTAATTTTGGGTGCGTTCAATCAAAAAGAGCTATATTTTTACCTTTTAATATACAGTGTTTCCATAACTTCTAAGAGTATACTGAATGATTGTAACAAATACAACAAGGTTGAAAACATTGAAAAATATATTTCAATTTGAGTGAACATTTGAAAAGTATTGCATCCTAATCAAAAAACAGAAAAATCAGAATCGTGTTATTTTGGGTGTGTTCAATCAAAAAGAGCTATATTTTTATCTTTTAATATACAGTGTTTACATAAGTTCTAAGAGTATTCTGAATGATTGTAACAAATACAACAAGGTTGAAAACATTGAAAAATATATTTCAATTTGAGTGAACATTTGAAAAGTATTGCATCCTAATCAAAAAACGGAAAAATCAGGATCGTGTAATTTTGGGTGCGTTCAATCAAAAAGAGCTATATTTTTACCTTTTAATATACAGTGTTTCCATAACTTCTAAGAGTATACTGAATGATTGTAACAAATAAAACAAGGTTAAATAGATTGAAAAATATATTTCATTTTGAGTGAACATTTGAAAAGTATTGCATCCTAATCAAAAAACGGAAAAATCAGGAACGTGTAATTTTGGGTGTGTTCAATCAAAAAGAGCTATATTTTTATCTTTTAATATACAGTGTTTACATAAGTTCTAAGAGTATTCTGAATGATTGTAACAAATACAACAAGGTTGAAAACATTGAAAAATATATTTCAATTTGAGTGAACATTTGAAAAGTATTGCATCCTAATCAAAAAACGGAAAAATCAGGATCGTGTAATTTTGGGTGCGTTCAATCAAAAAGAGCTATATTTTTACCTTTTAATATACAGTGTTTCCATAACTTCTAAGAGTATACTGAATGATTGTAACAAATAAAACAAGGTTAAATAGATTGAAAAATATATTTCATTTTGAGTGAACATTTGAAAAGTATTGCATCCTAATCAAAAAACGGAAAAATCAGGATCGTGTAATTTTGGGTGCGTTCAATCAAAAAGAGCTATATTTTTACCTTTTAATATACAGTGTTTCCATAACTTCTAAGAGTATACTGAATGATTGTAACAAATACAACAAGGTTGAAAACATTGAAAAATATATTTCATTTTGAGTGAACATTTGAAAAGTATTGCATCCTAATCAAAAAACAGAACAATCAGAATCGTGTTATTTTGGGTGTGTTCAATCAAAAAGAGCTATATTTTTATCTTTTAATATACAGTGTTTCCATAACTTCTAAGAGTATTCTGAATGATTGTAACAAATACAACAAGGTTGAAAACATTGAAAAATATATTTCAATTTGAGTGAACATTTGAAAAGTATTGCATCCTAATCAAAAAACGGAAAAATCAGGATCGTGTAATTTTGGGTGCGTTCAATCAAAAAGAGCTATATTTTTACCTTTTAATATACAGTGTTTCCATAACTTCTAAGAGTATACTGAATGATTGTAACAAATACAACAAGGTTGAAAACATTGAAAAATATATTTCAATTTGAGTGAACATTTGAAAAGTATTGCATCCTAATCAAAAAACGGAAAAATCAGGATCGTGTAATTTTGGGTGCGTTCAATCAAAAAGAGCTATATTTTTATCTTTTAATATACAGTGTTTCCATAACTTCTAAGAGTATTCTGAATGATTGTAACAAATACAACAAGGTTGAAAACATTGAAAAATATATTTCAATTTGAGTGAACATTTGAAAAGTATTGCATCCTAATCCAAAAACGGAAAAATCAGGATCGTGTAATTTTGGGTGCGTTCAATCAAAAAGAGCTATATTTTTACCTTTTAATATACAGTGTTTCCATAACTTCTAAGAGTATACTGAATGATTGTAACAAATACAACAAGGTTGAAAACATTGAAAAATATATTTCAATTTGAGTGAACATTTGAAAAGTATTGCATCCTAATCAAAAAACGGAAAAATCAGGATCGTGTAATTTTGGGTGCGTTCAATCAAAAAGAGCTATATTTTTATCTTTTAATATACCATGTTTACATAATTTCTAAACTTTTACTGAATGATTGTTACAAAAACAACAAGGTTAAAAAGTTTCAAAAATATATTTCATTTTGAGTGAACATTTAAAAAAATTTTGCATCCTGATCATCTGAATGAAAATTGAGGATCATTAAATTTTGGGGATGTTCATTCAAAATGTCTTATATTTATACTTTTTAATAAACAATGTTTACATAACTTCTAAGAGTATACTGAATGATTGTAACAAATACAACAAGATCGAAATGATTGAAAAATATCTTTCACCTTGAGTGAACATTTGAAAAGGATTGCATCCTATTCAAAAAACGGATAAATGAGGATTGTGTAATTTTGGAGGTGTTCAATCAAAATGAGCTGTATTTTTACCTTTTAATAGAACGTTTTTACATAATTTCTAAACGTATACTAAATGATTGTTACAAATACAAAAAGGTTAAAAAGCTTGAAGAATATATTTCATTTTGAGTGAACATTTGAAAAGTATTGCATCCTGATCATCCGAATGAAAAATGAGGATCATTTGATTTTGGGGGTGTTCAATCAAAACGAGCTTTATTTTTACCTTTAAATATACCGTCTTTACATAACTTCTAAACGTATAATAAAGATTGTTACAAAAAAAACAAGGTTAAAGAGATTGAAAAATATGTTTCAATTTGATTAAACATTTGAAAAGTATTGCATCCTAATCAAAAAACTGACAAATGAGGATGGTGTACTTTTAGGGGTGTCCAATCAAAACGAGCTATATTTTTACCTTCATATAGAACGTCTTTATATAACTTCTAAACGTACACTGAATAATTGTTACAAATACAAAAAGGTTAAAAAAATTGAAAAATATATTTCATTTTGAGTGAACATTTGAAAAGTATTACATCCTGATCATCCGAATGAAAAATGAGGATTGTGTAATTGTGGGGGTGTTCTATCAAATCGAGCTATATTTTTACCTTTAAATATACCATCTTTACATAACTTCTAAACATATACTGAATGATTGTTACAAATACAAAAGGGTTAAAAAGCTTGAAAAATATGTTTCAATTTGATTAAACATTTGAAAAGTATTGCATCCTAATCAAAAAACGGAAAAATAAGGATCGTATAATTTTTGGGATGTTCAATTAAAACTAGCAATATTTTTACCTTTGAATATACCGTCTTTACATAACTTCCAAACGTATACCGAATGATTGTTACAAAAACAACAAGGTTAAAAAGATTGAAAAATCTGTTTCAGTTTGATTAAACAGTTGAAAAGTATTGCATCCTAATCAAAAAACGAACAAATGAGGATTTTGTACTTTTGGGGGTGTTCAATCAAAACGAGCTATATTTTTACCTTCATATAGAACGTCTTTATATAATTTCTAAACGGAAACTGAATAATTGTTACAAATACAACAAGGTTAAAAAAATTGAAAAATATATTTCATTTGGAGTGAACATTTGCAAAGTATAGCATCTTAATAATCCGAATGAAAAATTAGGATCATTTAATTTTGGGGGTGTTCAATGAAAATGAGCTATCTATTTATCGTTTAATATACCGTATTTACATAATTTCTTAAACGTAACCTGAATGATTGTTACAAATACAACATAGCTAAAAAGATTGAAAAATATATTTCTTTGGAATGAACATTTGAAAAGTATTGTAACCTAATCAAAAAACGGAAAAATGAGGATCGTATAATTTTTGGGGTGTTCAATCAAAACTAGCTATAATTTTTTCCTTTGAATATACCGTCTTTACATAACTTCTAAACGTATACTGAATGATTGTTACAAATACAAAAGGGTTAAAAAGCTTGAAAAATATGTTTCAATTTGATTAAACATTTGAAAAGTATTGCATCCTAATCAAAAAAAGGACAAATGAGGATTGTGTACTTTTAGGGGTGTTCAAGCAAAACGAGCTATAGTTTTACCTTCATGTATAACGTCTTTATATAACTTCTAAACGTAAACTGAATAATTGTTACAAATACAACAAGGTTAAAAAAATTGAAAAATATATTTCATTTTGAGTGGACATTTGCAAAGTATAGCATCTTAATAATCCGAATGAAAAATGAGGATCATGTAATTTTGGGGGTGTTCGATGAAATTGAGCGATCTATTTATCGTTTAATTTACCGTATTTACTTAATTTCTTAAACGTAAACTGAATGATTGTTACAAATACAACATAGTTAAAAAGATTGAAAAATATATTTCATTGGAATGAACATTTGAAAAGTATTGTAACCTAATCAAAAAACGGAAAAATGAGGATCGTATAATTTTTTGGGTGTTCAATCAAAACTAGCTATAATTTTTTCCTTTGAATATACCGTCTTTACATAACTTCTAAACGTATACTGAATGATTGTTACAAATAAAACAAGGTTCAAAAGATTGGAAAATATATTTTATTCGGAGTGAACATTTGAAAAGTATTGTACCCTAATCAAAAACCGGATAAGTGAGGATCGTGTAATTTTGGGAGTGTTCAATGAAAGCGAGCTATGTTCATATTTATTAATATGCAGCGTTTACATAACTTCTAAGAGTATACTGAATGATTTTAACAAATACAACTAGGTTAAATAGATTGAAAAATATATTTCATTTTGAGTGAACATTTACAAAAATGTTGCATCCTGATCATCCGAATGAAAAATGAGGATCATTTAATTTTGGGGGTGTTCAATCAAAATGTCTTATATTTATACTTTTTAATATACAGTGTTTACATAACTTCTAAGAGTATACTGAATGATTGTAACAAATACAACAAGGTCGAAAAGATTGAAAATTATCTTTCACCTTGAGTGAACATTTGAAAAGGATTGCATCCTATTCAAAAAACGGATAAATGAGGATTGTGTAGTTTTGGAGGTGTTCAATCAAAATGAGTTTTATTTTTACCTTTTAATATAACGTTTTTACATAATTTCTAAACGTATACTAAATGATTGTTACAAATACAAAAAGGTTAAAAAGCTTGAAAAATATATTTCATTTTGAGTGAACATTTGAAAAGTATTGCATCCTGATCATCCGAATGAAGAATGAGGATCATTTGATTTTGGGGGTGTTCAATCAAAACGAGCTATATTTTTACCTTTAGATATACCGTCTTTACATAACTTTTAAATGTATAATGAATGATTGTTACAAATACAAAAAGGTTAAAAAGCTTGAAAAATATGTTTCAATTTGATTAAACATTTCAAAAGTATTGAATCCTAATCAAAAAACGGACAATTGAGGATTGTGTACTTTTAGGGGTGTTCAATCAAAACGAGCTATATTTTAACCTTCAAATATAACGTCTTTATATAACTTCTAAACGTATACCCAATGATTGTTATATAAAATAACAAGGTCGGAAAGATTGAAAAATATCGTTCATCTTGAGTGAACATTTGAAAAGTATTACATCCTATTCGAAAAACGGTTAACTCAGTGCGGCGCACTGTGGAGCTGAAGGAGAACAACAATGAGTAAAACGAAGCATGTGGCAATACTTGGGGTCGTATCTTATAATCAAGTAACTGCTGAAACAACTAAACAAACCAGCATACCGGTGGCCGTAACGTTGCAACTGTTCTCAGTCACAGTGTGAGAGGGGTCGGTAGACTGTGCAAATGTACTAAGTGCAAAACAATTATAAATCCTTGAAGCTAAATAAGTGTATAACCTTGAGATCTGTTTACCGGTGGCCCTAACGTTGCAACACTTAAGGGCTGCAGTGTGAAAGGGGTCGGTAATTTGTATGAACGATAATGTATTGATTATGATACATAAATTATTAACATAACTTGTGCCTAATTGACGCTAAATTTAAACGTGGACCTGAGCAGGGGGTTGTATATAGAACTGAACTATAGGCTTGTAAGTAATAATATCTGGAGCAAAATCAAATAAGTGCCACCTAAGTGGTGGCCATGACCGGAAAATGGGTAACTGTAGATACGACCCGGAAGGGCCATAGGGGGAAGGGAGGGTGGGAAAGATTAACCACTTAAACGGAAGACGAAGTGACACGCTGAAAGTAGCCTAACTATTCACGATGACACTAGGCAATGGTAGGCACGAGGCAAGAAGGTGTTGACGTAGACTAGTATGACGAAATGCGCCTTCGCGTTAACCACATTTACTGACGTAAATGCGCGATTAACTCAGTGCGGCGCACTGTGGAGCTGAAGGAGAACAACAATGAGTAAAACGAAGCATGTGGCAGTACTTGGGGTCGTATCTTATAATCAAGTAAACTGCTGAAACAACTAAACAAACCAGCATACCGGTGGCCCTAACGTTGCAACTGTTCTCAGTCACAGTGTGAGAGGGGTCGGTAGACTGTGCAAATGTACTAAGTGCAAAACAATTATAAATCCTCTAAGCTAAATAAGTGTATAACCTTGAGATCTGTTTACCGGTGGCCCTAACGTTGCAACACTTCAGGGCTGCAGTGTGAAAGGGGTCGGTAATTTGTATGAACGATAATGTATTGATTATGATACATAAATTATTAACATAACTTGTGCCTAATTGACGCTAAATTTAAACGTGGACCTGAGCAGGGGGTTGTATATAGAACTGAATTATAGGCTTGTAAGTAATAATATCTGGAGCAAAATCAAATAAGTGCCACCTAAGTGGTGGCCATGACCGCCAAAGTTTCGCCCAAGTTGCCACATGCAAGGAGAACTTAGGGATGCCAGTCATTGGGCCGGACATACGAGGTACTAGCTAATTTACAAGAAACATGATCGATAACGTTAGAAGGGGTTCTAATATACCTTTCATAACAGTTGCTAGACCAGCGGCCGAGGATCTTTATGAGCCAGTCTGGAATGTGAGCGGCAGCGGCAGTGGTGGCAGCTCCGATCCGAAAGCTATGAGAGGTGTAGTGTCCTGTGTGGGGAGTACCCTGTAATAACGATTGCACAGTGTGCGTTAACAATTCACGAGTGAGGTACTTTCCATCAGCAAACATGAATAACGGTTTTGATGCATCACGGCAATTTAGCAGGTGCTTTGACAAGGCTCGAACAGGACAGACTGATGTACCTGAGGGTGCTAAACGGATTGAGTGACCGCGACGAAATGGATCAACTTTTGAAACTTTGATATTCACGATGAATATTTCTGCCTCGGATGAAACATTGGAGACTAGGAGGGTGGAGCTGGGATTAAAAAATGTCGAAGATACGCAACAAAATTCGGCGGAGCGTAGAAATCCGAAAAAGGCTGTTGTGGAAGCAGCCCACAGCATTACTTTATCGTTCTCTGCGTAACTTGCCCGGCGAAGGCTTTCTTTCAACACTTTTAGGAGTGGAAGTGTGATGGGAAGACGGAGCGGACGAATATGTTCTCCTTTTGATCGTTTCACTCCTCTAAGAAGAAGATTTAGTAATTGCATATTTTGAAGATCGGCGGCGAAACCAAGTTCAATATTCTTATACCGGACTGCTGCCAGGTAAGTTTTAATTGACGCATAGCTAAGCGAGCGGGCAAGGAATGTTACGAAAAGCCTCAAAGTTGATTCTGATAAAGGGAATGGACAGAGGTTGAACGACTGACAAAATCGTGCATAGGACGCTTGACCAACCAGATAAGTGCGTAAGGTGGAAGGTGCAATAGCCGAGGACTGTAAAACGTTCAGTTCAACTTTCAAATGTTCCAAGCTTCCGTTGGGATCAGCGTGGGGTGTTGATCGGCTTGTGGCGCGAGAATGCGGAATTTGGACACCTGGAGACGAGATAGGGAGTCAGCAAGTGAGTTATCTAGACCTGGGATATGAGTAATATCAACAGTAAATTCATATTTTGCGGCAATAAAGAATAGTTTCCGAAGTAGGTTTGTGATGTGCGGGCACTTTGATGCGTGTGATGACCAAATATCGACAATAGAAGCATTGTCACAATTGAAGAGAACCCGTTTTCCAGCCAACGACGTGGCCCAGACAAAACATGCTATGTAAATAGGAAACAGTTCTTTCCATTGAATTGAAAAACTTTTTAAAGACTGTGGCCAAGGAGACGAAATCCATTTGCCATTAAAATAGGCCCCGAAACCGAGTGACCCAGATGCATCGGTAAATAGATTTAAGTCGTGTGCAAAGGTGGATTGTGGGTCTAAGATCTTGTATTTGCCATTCCAGGAGGGTAAAAACTCTTTCCACCATTCAATATCTTTTCTAGCATCTAAGTTTAAGTAAACGCGATGATTAAGAGAAGTTACCGACTTTGAAAGGTCAATTAAACGCCGTAGGAAGGTCCTCCCAGACGGAATAATCTTGGACGCAAACGATAATTTCCCGATGAGGGAGAGCAACTCCCTCTTTGTGCATTTCCTTTTAATCTGCCAAGCACTCAGGAGATCTACTAGGGCACTTAATTTGTCTTCTGGCAGCCGGAGCTCCATAAGATTGGTATCAATGACAATCCCTAAATATGTCAGTACGTTTGTAGGGCCCTCAACTTTGTCTGGGGCTAATGGTACACCAAGACGCGCAAAAAGGAAAATAATGGTTTGCATGCTATTTTTACATATATCTGACTGGTTGGGACCTGCCAGAAAGAAATCGTCCAAATAATGACTAATGAATTTAATGTTATAATTGTTACGTAAAATCCAGGATAATGTATCAGATAACTGGGTAAACCTATTGACGGAAGACCGAAGACCAAATGGCAGGCATAAATCGACAAAATAATAATCAAGGAACGAAAAACCAAGAAGGTTCCAATCAGAAGGGTGTACGGGGCAAATACGAAAGGCACTTTGTACGTCAAGCTTAGCAAGCAATGCCCCTTGACCTAACTGGGCGACGATGTTAACTGCGGTATCAAAGCTGTTGAAGGATACAGAAGATTCATTGTCGGATATAAAGTCATTTATTGATAAGCCTGGAGGCGAAGAAAGATCAGTTATCGTGCGAAATTTGAGGGAGTTCTTTTTTGGTACAACTCCAATCGGTGATGTCCGAAAGTGTTGCAGAGGGGGACGACGAAAGGGGCCGGCCACGCGCTTTGCTTTGAGTTCAGTTATAATGTTATTGGTAATGATATTTGGGTGCTCTGCAGCAGACTTTAAGTTATAAGCTTTGTTTGTGAATTCAGGACCATTATAGCCAATTTTAAAACCAAATTGTATACTCTTTAAAAGTTCGTTTCTGAAGGAGGCAGAAGGGTAATATTCTAGTTCTTCCAATAAAGTCCCCACGTTAAGCGGTGTTGGGCTTTTGAGTGGTAAAGGATTGAAATGTTGCTCGAGAGCTGCGGCAAGTTGACCCTGGGTGATCTCCTCCGCATCTGTTGCAACGGTGAGGAAAGGAGCACTGGGGGTTCTTGCAGAAGTTGTTGTTATTGTAGTGGCGGCAAGGGATGGTAAACATGTGGTTGATGGGACGAAAGGGCTGATCTGGCAAAAGGGACCTTTGCTGCTGCTGTATGTTGGAGGGGCGAAAGTTCATGCTTGGGCAGTTATTAGCATAATGGCCTTCTTGAAAACATTTGAAGCACTGTTGCTTTGGAGAGGCGGTCTTTTGATGGGGAGAACAACGAATAAATTGATTGAATGCATAGTCATTTATCTTTGACCATGTTACAGTTGGGTCATTTTTGTTTTGCGACATTGATAAGCGGAATGCGGCATCATAGCGCAACCAGGATGTTAACGGGTAATTGCGTTGGAGCCCACAAATATATTCTTGATACATGAGCAGTTCTGGAGCCAATTTTGGGTGATAAAATACCATGGCACGGATAAACAGGTTCCAGGCTTGCAACCAAGATGCAACACTGTTGATTTTGACCTTCTTTTGCCCCATGGACGTAAGAGCAAGGGTGTTATTACCCATTTCATATGGATTTAATTGCAGATTAAGGGTGGCCTGATTAGCGCTGTAGTCATACAGAGATGCGGATAGAAGATTGTTAAAATCGATATATTCCTTATTCTGGATAGATTTTAGGATATTTGAGGAGAGAGGCGGCAATTGAATTGAAGAAAGGCTCAGACCTGTTGCTGCAGTAATTGAAACGCTTGTTGCAGGGAAATTTTCACAATTGGGTATCGGAGGTTGAGATGTGGGAATTGTGGGCTCCTGAAATAACGCATGCCCTGAAGACGGTACTTGGACTTCCGGATTGCGAGAATGACATGATGCCGGAGAAAGTTGGCCAACAGGTCTGGGGGCACTGCTCTGACCGGTAGGCTGCGTTTCAAAAGTGGAAGGACGGTGCAGGGTCTGCTGAAGACGAACCTCTTCCCTAATCAGAATGCGTAGTTGTTCCATTGGCATTTCGAAGACAGGTTGATTGGTTGTAATTGCAGGGGTAACTGGTTCTTGCACTGGAGAGGCAGGATTAGTAATAATAAAACTTTCTGGTGGGTTACCAGGTTCATTCACATCGCTGTTGTTGTCAGAACCAGCGTCTGAGGCTATCGAAGAGTAGTTAGAGGGTTGATTCTCACCTTGGAGATATGCCATTAAACGGTCAATCAGAATATCTTTCTTGCCAATAATCGATAGGCCATATAGAGCGCAACGTTGAAGTAGCGTAGGTTTCCTCTCCCTGAGCCAGTCCTCGCGAGTAAGACGACCATCACGATTTTTATTCCTTGCAAGTGCTGACACAGCTTTCTTTGGAGGCATCTCGAAATTCAAACGGCTCAAAACAAAGATTAACCACTTAAACGGAAGACGAAGTGACACGCTGAAAGTAGCCTAACTATTCACGATGACACTAGGCAATGGTAGGCACGAGGCAAGAAGGTGTTGACGTACACTAGTATGACGAAATGCGCCTTCGCGTTAACCACATTTACTGACGTAAATGCGCGAATAAATGAGGATTGTGGAATTTTAGGGGTGTTCAATCAAAATGAGCTATATTTTTACCATTAAAATAGATCGTCTTTACATAATTTCTAAACGTTTACTAAATGAATGTTACAAATACAAAAAGGTTAAAAAGCTTGAAAAATATATTTCATTTTGAGTGAACATTTGAAAAGTATTGTAACCTAATCAAAAAACGGAAAAATAAGGATCGTATAATTTTTGGGATGTTCAATCAAAACTAGCAATATTTTTACCTTTGAATATACCGTCTTTACATAACTTCTAAACGTATACTGAATGATTGTTACAAATAAAACAAGGTTAAAAAGATTGGAAAAAATATTTCATTCGGAGTGAACATTTGAAAAGAATTGTTCCCTAATCAAAAAACGGAAAAATGAGGATCGTATAATTTTCGGGGTGTTCAATCAAAACCAGCTATATTTTTACCTTTGAATATACCGTCTTTACATAACTTCTAAACGTATCCTGAATGATTGTTACAAAAACAACAAGGTTAAAAAGTTTGAAAAAAATATATCATTTTGAGTGAACATTTAAAAAATTATTGCATCCTAATCATCAAAATGAAAAATGAGGATCATTTAAATTTGGGTGTGTTCAATCAAAACGAGCTATATTTATACCTTTTAATATACAGTGTTTACATACCTTCTAAGAGTATACTGAATGATTGTTACAAATACAAAAAGGTTAAATAGATTGAAAAATATATTTCATTTTGAGTGAATATTTGAAAAGTATTGCATCCTATTCAAAAAACGGATATATGAGGATTGTGTAATTTTGGGGGTGTTCAATCAAAACGAGCTATATTTTTATCTTTTAATATACCAGGTTTACATAATTTCTAAACGTATACTGAATGATTGTTACAAAAACAACAAGGTTAAAAAGTTTCAAAAATATGTTTCAGTTTGATTATACATTTGAAAAGTATTGCATCCTAATCAAAAAACGGATAAATCAGGATTGTGTAAGTTTGGAGGTGTTCAATCAAAATGAGCTATATTTTTACCTTCATATATAACGTCTTTATATAACTTCTAAACGTACACTGAATAATTGTTACAAATACAACAAGGTTAAAAAAAATGAAAAATATATTTCATTTTGAGTGAACATTTGAAAAGTATTACATCCTGATCATCCGAATGAAAAATGAGGATTGTGTAATTGTGGGGGTGTTCTATCAAAACGAGCTATATTTTTACCTTTAAATATACCATCTTTACATAACTTCTAAACATATACTGAATGATTGTTACAAATACAAAATGGTTAAAAAGCTTGAAAAATATGTTTCAATTTGATTAAACATTTGAAAAGTATTGCATCCTAATCAAAAAAAGGACAAATCAGGATTGTGTACTTTTAGGAGTGTTCAATCAAAACGAGCTATATTTTGACCTTCAAATATAACGTCTTTGTATAACTTCCAAACGTATACCGAATGATTGTTTCAAAAACAACAAGGTTAAAAAGATTGAAAAATATGTTTCAGTTTGATTAAACATTTGAAAAGTATTGCATCCTAGTCAAAAAACGGACAAATGAGGATTGTGTACTTTTGGGGGTGTTTAATCAAAACGAGCTATATTTTTACCTTCATATATAACGTCTTTATATAACTTCTAAACGTAAACTGAATACTTGTTACAAATAGAACAAGGTTAAAAGAATTGAAAAATATCTTTCATTTGGAGTGAACATTTGCAAAGTATAGCATCTTAATAATCCGGATGAAAAATGAGGATCATTTAATTTTGGGAGTGTTCAATGAAAATGAACTATCTATTTATCTTTGAATATACCGTCTTTACATAACTTCTAAACGTATACTGAATGATTGTTACAAATAAAACAAGGTTAAAAAGATTGGAAAAAATATTTCATTCGGAGTGAACATTTGAAAAGAATTGTTCCCTAATCAAAAAACGGAAAAATGAGGATCGTATAATTTTCGGGGTGTTCAATCAAAACCAGCTATATTTTTACCTTTGAATATACCGTCTTTACATAACTTCTAAACGTATACTGAATGATTGTTACAAAAACAACAAGGTTAAAAAGTTTGAAAAAAATATATCATTTTGAGTGAACATTTAAAAAATTATTGCATCCTTATCATCAAAATGAAAAATGAGGATCATTTAAATTTGGGTGTGTTCAATCAAAACGAGCTATATTTATACCTTTTAATATACAGTGTTTACATAACTTCTAAGAGTATACTGAATGATTGTTACAAATACAAAAAGGTTAAATAGATTAAAAAATATATTTCATTTTGAGTGAATATTTGAAAAGTATTGCATCCTATTCAAAAAACGGATATATGAGGATTGTGTAATTTTGGGGGTGTTCAATCAAAACGAGCTATATTTTTATCTTTTAATATACCATGTTTACATAACTTCTAAGAGTATACTGAATGATTGTTACAAAAACAACAAGGTTAAAAAGTTTGAAAAAAATATATCATTTTGAGTGAACATTTAAAAAATTATTGCATCCTAATCATCAAAATGAAAAATGAGGATCATTTAAAATTGGGTGTGTTCAATCAAAACGAGCTATATTTATACCTTTTAATATACAGTGTTTACATAACTTCTAAGAGTATACTGAATGATTGTTACAAATACAAAAAGGTTAAATAGATTGAAAAATATATTTCATTTTGAGTGAATATTTGAAAAGTATTGCATCCTATTCAAAAAACGGATATATGAGGATTGTGTAATTTTGAGGGTGTTCAATCAAAACGAGCTAATATTTTTTTCTTTTAATATACCATGTTTACATAATTTCTAAACGTATACTGAATGATTGTTACAAAAACAACAAGGTTAAAAAGTTTCAAAAACATGTTTCAGTTTGATTAAACATTTGAAAAGTATTGCATCCTAATCAAAAAACGGATAAATCAGGATTGTGTAAGTTTGGAGGTGTTCAATCAAAATGAGCTATATTTTTACCTTCATATATAACGTCTTTATATAACTTCTAAACGTACACTGATTAATTGTTACAAATACAACAAGGTTAAAAAAAATGAAAAATATATTTCATTTTGAGTGAACATTTGAAAAGTATTACATCCTGATCATCCAAATGAAAAATGAGGATTGTGTAATTGTGGGGGTGTTCTATCAAAACGAGCTATATTTTTACCTTTAAATATACCATCTTTACATAACTTCTAAACATATACTGAATGATTATTACAAATACAAAATGGTTAAAAAGCTTGAAAAATATGTTTCAATTTGATTAAACATTTGAAAAGTATTGCATCCTAATCAAAAAAAGGACAAATCAGGATTGTGTACTTTTAGGAGTGTTCAATCAAAACGAGCTATATTTTGACCTTCAAATATAACGTCTTTGTATAACTTCCAAACGTATACCGAATGATTGTTTCAAAAACAACAAGGTTAAAAAGATTGAAAAATATGTTTCAGTTTGATTAAACATTTGAAAAGTATTGCATCCTAATCAAAAAACGGACAAATGAGGATTGTGTACTTGTGGGGGTGTTTAATCAAAACGAGCTATATTTTTACCTTCATATATAACGTCTTTATATAACTTCTAAACGTAAACTGAATACTTGTTACAAATAGAACAAGGTTAAAAAAATTTAAAAATATCTTTCATTTGGAGTGAACATTTGCAAAGTATAGCATCTTAATAATCCGAATGAAAAATGAGGATCATTTAATTTTGGGAGTGTTCAATCAAAATGAGCTATCTATTTATCTTTGAATATACCGTCTTTACATAACTTCTAAACGTATACTGAATGATTGTTACAAATAAAACAAGGTTAAAAAGATTGGAAAAAATATTTCATTCGGAGTGAACATTTGAAAAGAATTGTTCCCTAATCAAAAAACGGAGAAATGAGGATCGTATAATTTTCGGGGTGTTCAATCAAAACCAGCTATATTTTTACCTTTGAATATACCGTCTTTACATAACTTCTAAACGTATACTGAATGATTGTTACAAAAACAACAAGGTTAAAAAGTTTGAAAAAAATATATCATTTTGAGTGAACATTTAAAAAATTATTGCATCCTAATCATCAAAATGAAAAATGAGGATCATTTAAATTTGGGTGTGTTCAATCAAAACGAGCTATATTTATACCTTTTAATATACAGTGTTTACATAACTTCTAAGAGTATACTGAATGATTGTTACAAATACAAAAAGGTTAAATAGATTGAAAAATATATTTCATTTTGAGTGAATATTTGAAAAGTATTGCATCCTATTCAAAAAACGGATATATGAGGATTGTGTAATTTTGGGGGTGTTCAATCAAAACGAGCTATATTTTTATCTTTTAATATACCATGTTTACATAACTTCTAAGAGTATACTGAATGATTGTTACAAAAACAACAAGGTTAAAAAGTTTCAAAACTATGTTTCAGTTTGATTAAACATTTGAAAAGTATTGCATCCTAATCAAAAAAAGGACAAATCAGGATAGTGTACTTTTAGGAGTGTTCAATCAAAACGAGCTATATTTTGACCTTCAAATATAACGTCTTTGTATAACTTCAAAACGTATACCGAATGATTGTTTCAAAAACAACAAGGTTAAAAAGATTGAAAAATATGTTTCAGTTTGATTAAACATTTGAAAAGTATTGCATCCTAATCAAAAAACGGACAAATGAGGATTGTGTACTTTTGGGGGTGTTTAATCAAAACGAGCTATATTTTTACCTTCATATATAACGTCTTTATATAACTTCTAAACGTAAACTGAATAATTGTTACAAATAGAACAAGGTTAAAAAAATTGAAAAATATCTTTCATTTGGAGTGAACATTTGCAAAGTATAGCATCTTAATAATCCGAATGAAAAATGAGGATCATTTAATTTTGGGGGTGTTCAATGAAAATGAGCTATCTATTTATCGTTTAATATACCGTATTTACATAATTTCTTACACGTAAACTGAATAATTGTTACAAATACAACATAGTTAAAAAGATTCAAAAATATAATTCTTTGGAATGAACATTTGAAAAGTATTGTAACCTAATCAAAAAACGGAAAAATTGAGGATCGTATAATTTTTGGGGTGTTCAATCAAAACTAGCTATATTTTTTCCTTTGAATATACCGTCTTTACATCACTTCTATACGTATACTGAATGATTGTTACAAAAAAAACAAGGTTAAAAAGATTGGAAAATATATTTCATTCGGAGTGAACGTTTGAAAAGTATTGTACCCTAATCAACAAACGGATGAGTGAGGATCGTGTAATTTTGGGAGTGTTCAATGAAAGCAAGCTATGTTTATACCTATTAATGTGCAGTGTTTACATAACTTCTAAGAGTATACTGAATGATTTTAACAAATACAACAAGGTTCAATAGATTGAAAAATATATTTCAATTTGAGTGAACATTTGAAAAGTATTGCATCCTAATCAAAAAACGGAAAAATCAGGATCGTGTAAGTTTGGGTGCGTTCAATCAAAAAGAGCTATATTTTTATCTTTTAATATACCATGTTTACATAACTTCTAAACGTATACTGAATGATTGTTACAAAAACAACAAGGTTAAAAAGTTTGAAAAATATATATCATTTTGAGTGAACATTTAAAAAATTATTGCATCCTAATCATCAAAATGAAAAATGAGGATCATTTAATTTTGGGTGTGTTCAATCAAAACGAGCTATATTTATACCTTTTAATATACAGTGTTTACATAACTTCTAAGAGTATACTGAATGATTGTTACAAATACAAAAAGGTTAAATAGATTGAAAAATATATTTCATTTTGAGTGAATATTTGAAAAGTATTGCATCCTATTCAAAAAACGGATATATGAGGATTGTGTAATTTTGGGGGTGTTCAATCAAACCGACCTATATTTTTACCTTCATATATAACGTCTTTATATAACTTCTAAACGTACACTGAATAATTGTTACAAATACAACAAGGTTAAAAAAAATGAAAAATATATTTCATTTTGAGTGAACATTTGTAAAGTATTACATCCTGATCATCCGAATGAAAAATGAGGATGGTGTAATTGTGGGGGTGTTCTATCAAAACGAGCTATATTTTTACCTTTAAATATACCATCTTTACATAACTTCTAAACATATACTGAATGATTGTTACAAATACAAAAGGGTTAAAAAGCTTGAAAAATATGTTTCAATTTGATTAAACATTTGAAAAGTATTGCATCCTAATCAAAAAAAGGACAAATCAGGATTGTGTACTTTTAGGAGTGTTCAATCAAAACGAGCTATATTTTGACCTTCAAAAATAACGTCTTTGTATAACTTCCAAACGTATACCGAATGATTGTTACAAAAACAACAAGGTTAAAAAGATTGAAAAATATGTCTCAGTTTGATTAAACATTTGAAAAGTATTGCATCCTAATCAAAAAACGGACAAATGAGGATTGTGTACTTTTGGGGGTGTTTAATCAAAACGAGCTATATTTTTACCTCCATATATAACGTCTTTATATAACTTCTAAACGTAAACTGAATAATTGTTACAAATCCAACAAGGTTAAAAAAATTGAAAAATATCTTTCATTTGGAGTGAACATTTGCAAAGTATAGCATCTTAATAATCCGAATGAAAAATGAGGATCATTTAATTTTGGGGGTGTTCAATGAAAAAGAGCTATCTATCTATCGTTTAATATACCGTATTTACATAATTTCTTACACGTAAACTGAATGATTGTTACAAATACAACATAGTTAAATAGATTGAAAAATATATTTCATTCGGAGTGAACATTTGAAAAGTATTGTACCCTAATCAAAAAACGGATAAATGAGGATCGTGTAATTTTGGGTGCGTTCAATCAAAAAGAGCTATATTTTTATCTTTTACTATACCATGTTTACATAATTTCAAAACGTATACTGAATGATTGTTACAAAAACAACAAGGTTAAAAAGTTTCAAAAATATATTTCATTTAGAGTGAACATTTAAAAAAATGTTGCATCCTGATCATCCGAATGAAAAATGAGGATCATTTATTTTTGGGGGTGTTCAATCAAAATGTCTTATATTTATACTTTTTAATATACAGTGTTTACATAACTTCTAAGAGTATACTGAATGATTGTAACAAATACAACAAGGTCGAAAAAATTGAAAAATATCTTTCACCTTGAGTGAACATTTGAAAAGGATTGCATCCTATTCAAAAAACGGATAAAGGAGGATTGTGTAATTTTGGAGGTGTTCAATCAAAATGAGCTTTATTTTTACCTTTTAATATAACGTTTTTACATAATTTCTAAACGTATAATGAAAGATTGTTACAAAAACAACAAGGTCAAAAAGTTTCAAAAATATATTTCATTTTGAGTGAACATTTAAAAAAATGTTGCATCCTGATCATCCGAATGAAAAATGAGGATCATTTATTTTTGGGGGTGTTCAATCAAAATGTCTTATATTTATACTTTTTAATATACAGTGTTTACATAACTTCTAAGAGTATACTGAATGATTGTAACAAATACAACAAGGTCGAAAAAATTGAAAAATATCTTTCACCTTGAGTGAACATTTGAAAAGGATTGCATCCTATTCAAAAAACGGATAAAGGAGGATTGTGTAATTTTGGAGGTGTTCAATCAAAATGAGCTTTATTTTTACTTTTTAATATAACGTTTTTACATAATTTCTAAACGTATACTAAATGATTGTTACAAATACAAAAAGGTTAAAAAGCTTGAAAAATATATTTCATTTTGAGTGAACATTTGCAAAGTATAGCATCTTAATAATCCGAATGAAAAATGAGGATCATTTAATTTTGGGGGTGTTCAATCAAAACGAGCTATATTTTTACCTTTAAATATACCGTCTTTACATAACTTTTAAATGTACAATGAATGAATGTACAATGAATGAAAAGTATTACATCCTATTCAAAAATGGATAAATGAGGATTGTGGAATTTTAGGGGTGTTCAATCAAAATGAGCTATATTTTTACCATTTAATAGATCGTCTTTACATAATTTCTAAACGTTTACTAAATGAATGTTACAAATACAAAAAGGTTAAAAAGCTTGAAAAATATATTTCATTTTGAGTGAACATTTGAAAAGTATTGTAACCTAATCAAAAAACGGAAAAATAAGGATCGTATAATTTTTGGGATGTTCAATCAAAACTAGCAATATTTTTACCTTTGAATATACCGTCTTTACATAACTTCTAAACGTATACTGAATGATTGTTACGAATAAAGCAAGGTTAAAAAGATTGGAAAAAAAATTTCATTCGGAGTGAACATTTGAAAAGAATTGTTCCCTAATCAAAAAACGGAAAAATGAGGATCGTATAATTTTCGGGGTGTTCAATCAAAACCAGCTATATTTTTACCTTTGAATATACCGTCTTTACATAACTTCTAAACGTATACTGAATGATTGTTACAAAAACAACAAGGTTAAAAAGTTTGAAAAATATATATCATTTTGAGTGAACATTTAAAAAATTATTGCATCCTAATCATCAAAATGAAAAATGAGGATCATTTAATTTTGGGTGTGTTCAATCAAAACGAGCTATATTTATACCTTTTAATATACAGTGTTTACATAACTTCTAAGAGTATACTGAATGATTGTTACAAATACAAAAAGGTTAAATAGATTGAAAAATATATTTCATTTTGAGTGAATATTTGAAAAGTATTGCATCCTATTCAAAAAACGGATATATGAGGATTGTGTAATTTTGGGGGTGTTCAATCAAAACGAGCTATATTTTTACCTTCATATATAACGTCTTTATATAACTTCTAAACGTTAACTGAATAATTGTTACAAAAAAAACAAGGTTAAAAAGATTGAAAAATATGTTTCAATTTGATTAAACATTTGAAAAGTATAGCATCTTAATAATCCGAATGAAAAATGAGGATCATTTAATTTTGGGGGTGTTCAATGAAAATGAGCTATCTATTTATCGTTTAATATACCGTATTTACATAATTTCTTAAACGTAAACTGAATGATTGTTACAAATAAAACAAGGTTAAAAAGATTGGAAAATATATTCCATTCGGAGTGAACATTTGAAAAGTATTGTACCCTAATCAAACAACGGATAAGTGAGGATCGTGTAATTTTGGGAGTGTTCAATGAAAGCAAGCTATGTTTATACCTATTAATACGCAGTGTTTACATAACTTCTAAGAGTATACTGAATGATTTTAACAAATACAACAAGGTTAAATAGATTGAAAAATATATTTCAATTTGAGTGAACATTTGAAAAGTATTGCATCCTAATCAAAAAACGGAAAAATCAGGATCGTGTAATTTTGGGTGCGTTCAATCAAAAAGAGCTATATTTTTATCTTTTAATATACCATGTTTACATAATTTCTAAACGTATACTGAATGATTGTTACAAAAACAACAAGGTTAAAAGTTTCAAAAATATATTTCATTTTGAGTGAACATTTGAAAAGTATTGCATCCTGATCATCCGAATGAAAAATGAGGATCATTTGATTTTGGGGGTGTTCAATCAAAACGAGCTATATTTTTACCTTTAAATATACCGTCTTTACATAACTTTCAAATGTATAATGAATGATTGTTACAAAAACAACAAGGTTAACAAGATTGAAAAATATTTTTCAGTTTGATTAAACATTTGAAAAGTATTGCATCCTAATCAAAAAACGGACAAATGAGGATTGTGTACTTTTGGGGGTGTTCAATCAAAACGAGCTATATTTTAACTTTCAAATATAACGTCTTTATATAACTTCTAAACGTAAACTGAATAATTGTTACAAATACAACAAGGTTGAAAAAAATGAAAAATATATTTCATTTTGAGTGAACATTTGAAAAGTATTACATCCTGATCATCCGAATGAAAAATGAGGATGGTGTAATTGTGGGGGTGTTCTATCAAAACGAGCTATATTTTTACCTTTAAATATACCATCTTTACATAACTTCTAAACATATACTGAATGATTGTTACAAATACAAAAGGGTTAAAAAGCTTGAAAAATATGTTTCAATTTGATTAAACATTTGAAAAGTATTGCATCCTAATCAAAAAAAGGACAAATCAGGATTGTGTACTTTTAGGAGTGTTCAATCAAAACGAGCTATATTTTGACCTTCAAAAATAACGTCTTTGTATAACTTCCAAACGTATACCGAATGATTGTTACAAAAACAACAAGGTTAAAAAGATTGAAAAATATGTTTCAGTTTGATTAAACATTTGAAAAGTATTGCATCCTAATCAAAAAACGGACAAATGAGGATTGTGTACTTTTGGGGGTGTTTAATCAAAACGAGCTATATTTTTACCTCCATATATAACGTCTTTATATAACTTCTAAACGTAAACTGAATAATTGTTACAAATCCAACAAGGTTAAAAAAATTGAAAAATATCTTTCATTTGGAGTGAACATTTGCAAAGTATAGCATCTTAATAATCCGAATGAAAAATGAGGATCATTTAATTTTGGGGGTGTTCAATGAAAAAGAGCTATCTATCTATCGTTTAATATACCGTATTTACATAATTTCTTACACGTAAACTGAATGATTGTTACAAATACAACATAGTTAAATAGATTGAAAAATATATTTCATTCGGAGTGAACATTTGAAAAGTATTGTACCCTAATCAAAAAACGGATAAATGAGGATCGTGTAATTTTGGGTGCGTTCAATCAAAAAGAGCTATATTTTTATCTTTTACTATACCATGTTTACATAATTTCAAAACGTATACTGAATGATTGTTACAAAAACAACAAGGTTAAAAAGTTTCAAAAATATATTTCATTTAGAGTGAACATTTAAAAAAATGTTGCATCCTGATCATCCGAATGAAAAATGAGGATCATTTATTTTTGGGGGTGTTCAATCAAAATGTCTTATATTTATACTTTTTAATATACAGTGTTTACATAACTTCTAAGAGTATACTGAATGATTGTAACAAATACAACAAGGTCGAAAAAATTGAAAAATATCTTTCACCTTGAGTGAACATTTGAAAAGGATTGCATCCTATTCAAAAAACGGATAAAGGAGGATTGTGTAATTTTGGAGGTGTTCAATCAAAATGAGCTTTATTTTTACCTTTTAATATAACGTTTTTACATAATTTCTAAACGTATAATGAAAGATTGTTACAAAAACAACAAGGTCAAAAAGTTTCAAAAATATATTTCATTTTGAGTGAACATTTAAAAAAATGTTGCATCCTGATCATCCGAATGAAAAATGAGGATCATTTATTTTTGGGGGTGTTCAATCAAAATGTCTTATATTTATACTTTTTAATATACAGTGTTTACATAACTTCTAAGAGTATACTGAATGATTGTAACAAATACAACAAGGTCGAAAAAATTGAAAAATATCTTTCACCTTGAGTGAACATTTGAAAAGGATTGCATCCTATTCAAAAAACGGATAAAGGAGGATTGTGTAATTTTGGAGGTGTTCAATCAAAATGAGCTTTATTTTTACTTTTTAATATAACGTTTTTACATAATTTCTAAACGTATACTAAATGATTGTTACAAATACAAAAAGGTTAAAAAGCTTGAAAAATATATTTCATTTTGAGTGAACATTTGCAAAGTATAGCATCTTAATAATCCGAATGAAAAATGAGGATCATTTAATTTTGGGGGTGTTCAATCAAAACGAGCTATATTTTTACCTTTAAATATACCGTCTTTACATAACTTTTAAATGTACAATGAATGAATGTACAATGAATGAAAAGTATTACATCCTATTCAAAAATGGATAAATGAGGATTGTGGAATTTTAGGGGTGTTCAATCAAAATGAGCTATATTTTTACCATTTAATAGATCGTCTTTACATAATTTCTAAACGTTTACTAAATGAATGTTACAAATACAAAAAGGTTAAAAAGCTTGAAAAATATATTTCATTTTGAGTGAACATTTGAAAAGTATTGTAACCTAATCAAAAAACGGAAAAATAAGGATCGTATAATTTTTGGGATGTTCAATCAAAACTAGCAATATTTTTACCTTTGAATATACCGTCTTTACATAACTTCTAAACGTATACTGAATGATTGTTACGAATAAAACAAGGTTAAAAAGATTGGAAAAAAAATTTCATTCGGAGTGAACATTTGAAAAGAATTGTTCCCTAATCAAAAAACGGAAAAATGAGGATCGTATAATTTTCGGGGTGTTCAATCAAAACCAGCTATATTTTTACCTTTGAATATACCGTCTTTACATAACTTCTAAACGTATACTGAATGATTGTTACAAAAACAACAAGGTTAAAAAGTTTGAAAAATATATATCATTTTGAGTGAACATTTAAAAAATTATTGCATCCTAATCATCAAAATGAAAAATGAGGATCATTTAATTTTGGGTGTGTTCAATCAAAACGAGCTATATTTATACCTTTTAATATACAGTGTTTACATAACTTCTAAGAGTATACTGAATGATTGTTACAAATACAAAAAGGTTAAATAGATTGAAAAATATATTTCATTTTGAGTGAATATTTGAAAAGTATTGCATCCTATTCAAAAAACGGATATATGAGGATTGTGTAATTTTGGGGGTGTTCAATCAAAACGAGCTATATTTTTACCTTCATATATAACGTCTTTATATAACTTCTAAACGTTAACTGAATAATTGTTACAAAAAAAACAAGGTTAAAAAGATTGAAAAATATGTTTCAATTTGATTAAACATTTGAAAAGTATAGCATCTTAATAATCCGAATGAAAAATGAGGATCATTTAATTTTGGGGGTGTTCAATGAAAATGAGCTATCTATTTATCGTTTAATATACCGTATTTACATAATTTCTTAAACGTAAACTGAATGATTGTTACAAATAAAACAAGGTTAAAAAGATTGGAAAATATATTCCATTCGGAGTGAACATTTGAAAAGTATTGTACCCTAATCAAACAACGGATAAGTGAGGATCGTGTAATTTTGGGAGTGTTCAATGAAAGCAAGCTATGTTTATACCTATTAATACGCAGTGTTTACATAACTTCTAAGAGTATACTGAATGATTTTAACAAATACAACAAGGTTAAATAGATTGAAAAATATATTTCAATTTGAGTGAACATTTGAAAAGTATTGCATCCTAATCAAAAAACGGAAAAATCAGGATCGTGTAATTTTGGGTGCGTTCAATCAAAAAGAGCTATATTTTTACCTTTAAATATACCGTCTTTACATAACTTTCAAATGTGTAATGAATGATTGTTACAAAAACAACAAGGTTAACAAGATTGAAAAATATTTTTCAGTTTGATTAAACATTTGAAAAGTATTGCATCCTAATCAAAAAACGGACAAATGAGGATTGTGTACTTTTGGGGGTGTTCAATCAAAACGAGCTATATTTTAACTTTCAAATATAACGTCTTTATATAACTTCTAAACGTAAACTGAATAATTGTTACAAATACAACAAGGTTGAAAAAAATGAAAAATATATTTCATTTTGAGTGAACATTTGAAAAGTATTACATCCTGATCATCCGAATGAAAAATAAGGATCGTATAATTTTTGGGATGTTCAATCAAAACTAGCAATATTTTTACCTTTGAATATACCGTCTTTCCATAACTTCTAAACGTATACTGAATGATTGTAACAAATACAACAAGGTCGAAAACATTGAAAAATATCTTTCACCTTGAGTGAACATTTGAAAAGGATTGCATCCTATTCAAAAAACGGATAAATGAGGATTGTGTAATTTTGGAGGTGTTCAATCAAAATGAGCTTTATTTTTACCTTTTCATATAACGTTTTTACATAATTTCTAAACGTATACTAAATGATTGTTACAAATACAAAAAGGTTAAAAAGCTTGAAAAATATATTTCATTTTGAGTGAACATTTGAAAAGTAGTGCATCCTGATCATCCGAATGAAAAATGAGGATCATTTGATTTTGGGGGTGTTCAATCAAAACGAGCTATATTTTTACCTTTAAATATACCGTCTTTACATAACTTTTAAATGTATAATGAATGATTGTTACAAAAACAACAAGGTTAAAAAGATTGAAAAATATTTTTCTGTTTGATTAAACATTTGAAAAGTATTGCATCCTAATCAAAAAACGGACAAATGAGGATTGTGTACTTTTGGGGGTGTTCAATGAAAATGAGCTATCTATTTATCGTTTAATATACCGTATTTACATAATTTCTTAAACGTAAACTGAATGATTGTTACAAAAACAACAAGGTTAAAAAGATTGAAAAATATTTTTCTGTTTGATTAAACATTTGAAAAGTATTGCATCCTAATCAAAAAACGGACAAATGAGGATTGTGTACTTTTTGGGGTGTTCAATCAAAACGAGCTATATTTTAACCTTCAAATATAACGTCTTTATATAACTTCTAAACGTAAACTGAATAATTGTTACAAATAAAACAAGGTTAAAAAGATTGGAAAATATATTTCATTTTGAGAGAACATTTAAAAAAATGTTGCATCCTGATCATCCGAATGAAAAATGAGGATCATTTAATTTTGGGGGTGTTCAATCAAAATGTCTTATATTTATACTTTTTAATATACAGTGTTTACATAACTTCTAAGAGTATACTGAATGATTGTAACAAATACAACAAGGTCGAAAAGATTGAAAAATATGTTTCAATTTGATTAAACATTTCAAAAGTATTGCATCCTAATCAAAAAACGGATAAATGAGGATTGTGTTATTTTGGAGGTGTTCAATCAAAATGAACTTTATTTTTACCTTTTAATATAACGTTTTTACATAATTTCTAAACGTATAGTAAATGATTGTTACAAATACAAAAAGGTTAAAAAGCTAACTTCTAAGAGTATACTGAATGATTGTTACAAAAACAACAAGGTTAAAAAGATTGAAAAATATTTTTCATTTTGAGTGAATATTTGAAAAGTATTGCATCCTATTCAAAAAACGGATATATGAGGATTGTGGAATTTTAGGGGTGTTCAATCAAAATGAGCTATATTTTTACCATTTAATAGATCGTCTTTACATAATTTCTAAACGTTTACTAAATGAATGTTACAAATACAAAAAGGTTAAAAAGCTTGAAAAATATATTTCATTTTGAGTGAACATTTGAAAAGTATTGTAACCTAATCAAAAAACGGAAAAATAAGGATCGTATAATTTTTGGGATGTTCAATCAAAACTAGCAATATTTTTACCTTTGAATATACCGTCTTTACATAACTTCTAAACGTATACTGAATGATTGTTACGAATAAAACAAGGTTAAAAAGATTGGAAAAAAAATTTCATTCGGAGTGAACATTTGAAAAGAATTGTTCCCTAATCAAAAAACGGAAAAATGAGGATCGTATAATTTTCGGGGTGTTCAATCAAAACCAGCTATATTTTTACCTTTGAATATACCGTCTTTACATAACTTCTAAACGTATACTGAATGATTGTTACAAAAACAACAAGGTTAAAAAGTTTGAAAAATATATATCATTTTGAGTGAACATTTAAAAAATTATTGCATCCTAATCATCAAAATGAAAAATGAGGATCATTTAATTTTGGGTGTGTTCAATCAAAACGAGCTATATTTATACCTTTTAATATACAGTGTTTACATAACTTCTAAGAGTATACTGAATGATTGTTACAAATACAAAAAGGTTAAATAGATTGAAAAATATATTTCATTTTGAGTGAATATTTGAAAAGTATTGCATCCTATTCAAAAAACGGATATATGAGGATTGTGTAATTTTGGGGGTGTTCAATCAAAACGAGCTATATTTTTACCTTCATATATAACGTCTTTATATAACTTCTAAACGTAAACTGAATAATTGTTACAAATACAACAAGGTTAAAAAAGTTGAAAAATATCTTTCATTTGGAGTGAACATTTGCAAAGTATAGCATCTAAATAATCCGAATGAAAAATGAGGATCATTTAATTTTGGGGGTGTTCAATGAAAATGAGCTATCTATTTATCGTTTAATATACCGTATTTACATAATTTCTTAAACGTAAACTGAATGATTGTTACAAATACAACATAGTTAAATAGATTGAAAAATATAATTCTTTGGAATGAACATTTGAAAAGTATTGTAACCTAATCAAAAAACGGAAAAATAAGGATCGTATAATTTTTTGGATGTTCAATCAAAACTAGCAATATTTTTACCTTTGAATATACCGTCTTTTCATAACTTCTAACATATACTGAATGATTGTTACAAAAAAAACAAGGTTAAAAACATTGGATAAAATATTTCATTCGGAGTGAACATTTGAAAAGAATTGTCCCCTAATCAAAAAACGGAGAAATAAGGGTCGTATAATTTTCGGGGTGTTCAATCAAAACCAGCTATATTTTTACCTTTGAATATACCGTCTTTACATAACTTCCAAACGTATACTGAATGATTGTTACAAAAACAACAATGTTAGAAAGTTTGAAAAACATATATCATTTTGAGTGAAAATTAAAAAAATTATTGCATCCTAATCATCCAAATGAAAAATGAGGATCATTTAAATTTGAGGTTGTTCAATCAAAATAACTTATATTTATACCTTTTAATATACAGTGTTTACATAACTTCTAAGAGTATACTGAATGATTGTAACAAATACAGCAAGGTCGGAAAGATTGAAAAATATCTTTCATCTTGAATGAACATTTGAAAAGTATTGCATCCTATTCAAAAAACGGATAAATGAGGATTGTGTACTTTTGGGGGTGTTCAATCAAAATGAGCTATATTTTTACCTTTTAATATATCGTCTTTACATAATTTCTAAACGTTCACTAAATGATTGTTACAAATACAAAAAGGTTAAAAAGCTTGAAAAATATATTTCATTTTGAGTGGACATTTCAAAAGTATTGCATCCTGATCATCCGAATGAAAAATGAGGATTGTGTAATTTTGAGGGTGTTCTATCAAAATGAGCTATATTTCTACCTTTTAATATAACGTGTTTACATAATTTCTAAACGTATACTGAATGATTCTTACAATTACAACAAAGGTAAAAAGATTGAAAAATATATTTCATTTTGAGTGAACATTTGAAAAGTATTGCATCCTGATCATCCGAATGAAAAATGAGGATTGTGTAATTTTCGGGATGTTCTATCAAAATGAGCTATATTTCTACCTTTTAATATAACGTGTTTACATAATTTCTAAACGTATACTGAATGATTGTTACAAATACAACAAAGTTAAAAAGATTGAAAAATATATTTCATTTGGAGTGAACATTTGAAAAGTATTGCAACCTAATCAAAAAACGGAAAAATAAGGATCCTATAATTTTTGGGGTGTTCAATCAAAACTAGCAATATTTTTACCTTTGAATATACCGTCTTTACATAACTTGTAAACGTATACTGAATGATTGTTACACATAAAACAAAGTTAAAAAGATTGGAAAATATATTTCATTCGGAGTGAACATTTGAAAAGTATTGTACCCCAATCAATAAACGGAAAAATCAGGATCGTGTAATTTGGGTGCGTTCAATCAAAAAGAGCTATATTTTTATCTTTTACTATACCATGTTTACATAATTTCAAAACGTATACTGAATGATTGTTACAAAAACAACAAGGTTAAAAAGTTTCAAAAATATATTTCATTTTGAGTGAACATTTAAAAAAATGTTGCATCCTAATCATCCGAATGAAAAATGAGGATCATTTAATTTTGGGGGTGTTCAATCAAAGTGTCTTATATTTATACCTTTTAATATACAGTGTTTACATAACTTCTAAGAGTATACTGAATGATTGTAACAAATAAAACAAGGTCGAAAAGATTGAAAAATATCTTTCACCTTGAGTGAACATTTGAAAAGAATTGTACCCTAATCAAAAAACGGAAAAATGAGGATCGTATAATTTTCGGGGTGTTCAATCAAAACCAGCTATATTTTTACCTTTGAATATACCGTCTTTACATAACTTCTAAACGTATACTGAATGATTGTTACAAAAACAACAAGGTTAAAAAGTTTGAAAAATATATATCATTTTGAGTGAACATTTAAAAAATTATTGCATTCTAATCATCAAAATGAAAAATGAGGATCATTTAATTTTGGGTGTGTTCAATCAAAACGAGCTATATTTATACCTTTTAATATAAAGTGTTTACATAACTTCTAAGAGTATACTGAATGATTGTTACAAATACAAAAAGGTTAAATAGATTGAAAAATATATTTCATTTTGAGTGAACATTTGCAAAGTATAGCATCTTAATAATCCGAATGAAAAATGAGGATCATTTAATTTTGGGGGTGTTCAATCAAAACGAGCTATATTTTTACCTTCATATATAACGTCTTTATATAACTTCTAAACGTAAACTGAATAATTGTTACAAAAAAAACAAGGTTAAAAAGATTGAAAAATATGTTTCAATTTGATTAAACATTTGAAAAGTATTGCATCCTAATCAAAAAACTGACAAATGAGGATTGTGTACTTTTGGGGGTGTTCAATCAAAACGAGCTATATTTTTACCTTCATATAGAACGTCTTTATATAACTTCTAAACGTAAACTGAATAATTGTTACAAATACAACAAGGTTAAAAAAATTGAAAAATATCTTTCATTTGGAGTGAACATTTGAAAAGTATAGCATCTAAATAATCCGAATGAAAAATGAGGATCATTTAATTTTGGGGGTGTTCAATGAAAATGAGCTATCTATTTATCGTTTAATATACCGTATTTACATAATTTCTTCAACGTAAACTGAATGATTGTTACAAATACAACATAGTTAAATGGATTGAAAAATATAATTCTTTGGAATGAACATTTGAAAAGTATTGTAACCTAATCAAAAAACGGAAAAATAAGGATCGTATAATTTTTGGGATGTTCAATCAAAACTAGCAATATTTTTACCTTTGAATATACCGTCTTTTCATAACTTCTAACATATACTGAATGATTGTTACAAAAAAAACAAGGTTAAAAACATTGGATAAAATATTTCATTCGGAGTGAACATTTGAAAAGAATTGTCCCCTAATCAAAAAACGGAGAAATAAGGGTCGTATAATTTTTGGGGTGTTCAATCAAAACTAGCTATATTTTTTCCTTTGAATATACCGTCTTTACATCACTTCTAAACGTATACTGAATGATTGTTACAAATAAAACAAGGTTAAAAAGATTGGAAAATATATTTCATTCGGAGTGAACATTTGAAAAGTATTGTACCCTAATCAAAAAACGGATAAGTGAGGATCGTGTAATTTTGGGAGTGTTCAATGAAAGCAAGCTATGTTTATACCTATTAATATGCAGTGTTTACATAACTTCTAAGAGTATACTGAATGATTTTAACAAATACAACTAGGTTAAATAGATTGAAAAATATATTTCAATTTGAGTGAACATTTGAAAAGTATTGCATCCTAATCAAAAAACGGAAAAATCAGGATCGTGTAATTTTGGGTGCGTTCAATCAAACAGAGCTATATTTTTATCTTTTAATATACCATGTTTACATAATTTCTAAACGTATACTGAATGATTGTTACAAAAACAACAAGATTAAAAAGTTTCAAAAATATATTTCATTTTGAGGGAACATTTGAAAAGTATTGCATCCTGATCATCCGAATGAAAAATGAGGATCATTTGATTTTCGGGGTGTTCAATCAAAACAAGCTATATTTTAACCTTCAAATATAACGTCTTTATATAACTTCTAAACGTAAACTGAATAATTGTTACAGATACAACAAGGTTAAAAAAAATGAAAAATATATTTCATTTTGAGTGAACATTTGAAAAGTATTACATCCTGATCATCCGAATGAAAAATAAGGATCGTATAATTTTTGGGATTTTCAATCAAAACTAGCAATATTTTTATCTTTGAATATACCGTCTTTCCATCACTTCTAAACGTATACTGAATGATTGTAACAAATACAACAAGGTCGAAAAGATTGAAAAATATCTTTCACCTTGAGTGAACATTTGAAAAGGATTGCATCCTATTCAAAAAACGGATAAATGAGGATTGTGTAATTTTGGAGGTGTTCAATCAAAGTGAGCTTTATTTTTACCTTTTAATATAACGTTTTTACATAATTTCTAAACGTATACTAAATGATTGTTACAAATACAAAAAGGTTAAAAAGCTTGAAAAATATATTTCATTTTGAGTGAACATTTGAAAAGTATTGCATCCTGATCATCCGAATGCAAAATGAGGATCATTTGATTTTGGGGGTGTTCAATCAAAACGAGCTATATTTTTACCTTTAAATATACCGTCTTTACATAACTTTTAAATGTATAATGAATGATTGTTACAAAAACAACAAGGTTAAAAAGATTGAAAAATATTTTTCATTTTGAGTGAATATTTGAAAAGTATTGCATCCTATTCAAAAAACGGATATATGAGGATTGTGTAATTTTGGGGGTGTTCAATCAAAACGAGCTATATTTTTACCTTCATATATAACGTCTTTATATAACTTCTAAACGTAAACTGAATAATTGTTACAAATACAACAAGGTTAAAAAAATGGAAAAATATCTTTCATTTGGAGTGAACATTTGCAAAGTATAGCATCTAAATAATCCGAATGAAAAATGAGGATCATTTAATTTTGGGGGTGTTCAATGAAAATGAGCTATCTATTTATCGTTTAATATACCGTATTTACATAATTTCTTAAACGTAAACTGAATGATTGTTACAAATACAACATAGTTAAATAGATTGAAAAATATAATTCTTTGGAATGAACATTTGAAAAGTATTGTAACCTAATCAAAAAACGGAAAAATAAGGATCGTTTAATTTTTGGGATGTTCAATCAAAACTAGCAATAGTTTTACCTTTGAATATACCGTCTTTTCATAACTTCTAACATATACTGAATGATTGTTACAAATAAAACAAGGTTAAAAACATTGGATAAAATATTTCATTCGGAGTGAACATTTGAAAAGAATTGTCCCCTAATCAAAAAACGGAGACATAAGGGTCGTATAATTTTCGGGGTGTTCAATCAAAACCAGCTATATTTTTACCATTGAATATACCGTCTTTACATAACTTCCAAACGTATACTGAATGATTGTTACAAAAACAACAATGTTAGAAAGTTTGAAAAACATATATCATTTTGAGTGAACATTTAAAAAATTATTGCATCCTAATCATCCAAATGAAAAATGAGGATCATTTAAATTTGAGGTTGTTCAATCAAAATAACTTATATTTATACCTTTTAATATACAGTGTTTACATAACTTCTAAGAGTATACTGAATGATTGTAACAAATACAGCAAGGTCGGAAAGATTGAAAAATATCTTTCATCTTGAGTGAACATTTGAAAAGTATTGCATCCTATTCAAAAAACGGATAAATGAGGATTGTGTAATTTTGGGGGTGTTCAATCAAAATGAGCTATATTTTTACCTTTTGATATATCGTCTTTACATAATTTCTAAACGTTCACTAAATGATTGTTACAAATACAAAAAGGTTAAAAAGCTTGAAAAATATATTTCATTTTGAGTGGACATTTCAAAAGTATTGCATCCTGATCATCCGAATGAAAAATGAGGATTGTGTAATTTTGAGGGTGTTCTATCAAAATGAGCTTTATTTCTACCTTTTAATATAACGTGTTTACATAATTTCTAAACGTATACTGAATGATTCTTACAATTACAACAAAGGTAAAAAGATTGAAAAATATATTTCATTTTGAGTGAACATTTGAAAAGTATTGCATCCTGATCATCCGAATGAAAAATGAGGATTGTGTAATTTTCGGGATGTTCTATCAAAATGAGCTATATTTCTACCTTTTAATATAACGTGTTTACATAATTTCTAAACGTATACTGAATGATTGTTACAAATACAACAAAGTTAAAAAGATTGAAAAATATATTTCATTTGGAGTGAACATTTGAAAAGTATTGTAACCTAATCAAAAAACGGAAAAATAAGGATCCTATAATTTTTGGGGTGTTCAATCAAAACTAGCAATATTTTTACCTTTGAATATACCGTCTTTACATAACTTCTAAACGTATACTGAATGATTGTTACAAATAAAACAAAGTTAAAAAGATTGGAAAATATATTTCATTCGGAGTGAACATTTGAAAAGTATTGTACCCCAATCAAAAAACGGAAAAATCAGGATCGTGTAATTTTGGGTGCGTTCAATCAAAAAGAGCTATATTTTTATCTTTTACTATACCATGTTTACATAATTTCAAAACGTATACTGAATGATTGTTACAAAAACAACAAGGTTAAAAAGTTTCAAAAATATATTTCATTTAGAGTGAACATTTAAAAAAATGTTGCATCCTAATCATCCGAATGAAAAATGAGGATCATTTAATTTTGGGGGTGTTCAATCAAAGTGTCTTATATTTATACCTTTTAATATACAGTGTTTACATAACTTCTAAGAGTATACTGAATGATTGTAACAAATAAATCAAGGTCGGAAAGATTGAAAAATATCTTTCACCTTGAGTGAACATTTGAAAAGGATTGCATCCTATTCAAAAAACGGATAAATGAGGATTGTGTAATTTTGGAGGTGTTCAATCAAAATGAGCTTTATTTTTACCTTTTAATATAACGTTTTTACATAATTTCTAAACTTATACTAAATGATTGTTACAAATACAAAAAGGTGAAAAAGCTTGAAAAATATATTTCATTTTGAGTGAACATTTGAAAAGTATTGCATCCTGATCATCCGAATGAAAAATGAGGATCATTTAATTTTGGGGGTGTTCAATCAAAGTGTCTTATATTTATACCTTTTAATATACAGTGTTTACATAACTTCTAAGAGTATACTGAATGATTGTAACAAATAAAACAAGGTCGGAAAGATTGAAAAATATCTTTCACCTTGAGTGAACATTTGAAAAGGATTGCATCCTATTCAAAAAACGGATAAATGAGGATTGTGTAATTTTGGAGGTGTTCAATCAAAATGAGCTTTATTTTTACCTTTTAATATAACGTTTTTACATAATTTCTAAACGTATACTAAATGATTGTTACAAATACAAAAAGGTTAAAAAGCTTGAAAAATATATTTCATTTTGAGTGAACATTTGAAAAGTATTGCATCCTGACCATCCGAATGAAAAATGAGGATCATTTGATTTTGGGGGTGTTCAATCAAAACGAGCTATATTTTTACCTTTAAATATACCGTCTTTACATAACTTTTAAATGTATACTAAATGATTGTTACAAATACAAAAAGGTTAAAAAGCTTGAAAAATATGTTTCAATTTGATTAAACATTTCAAAAGTATTGCATCCTAATCAAAAAACGGACAAATGAGGATTGTGTACTTTTAGGGGTGTTCAATCAAAACGAGCTTTATTTTAACCTTCAAATATGATGTCTTTATATAACTTCTAAACGTATACCGAATGATTGTTATATAAAATAACAAGGTCGGAAAGATTGAAGAATATCTGTCATCTTGAGTGAACATTTGAAAAGTATTGCATCCTATTCAAAAAACGGATAAATGAGGATTGTGTAATTTTGGGGGTGTTCAATCAAAATGAGCTATATTTTTACCATTTAATATAACGTGTTTACATAATTTCTAAACGTATACTGAATGATTCTTACAATTACAACAAAGTTAAAAAGATTGAAAAATATATTTATTTTGGAGTGAACATTTGACAAGTATTGTTACCTAATCAAAAAACGGAAAAAAAAGGTTCGTATAATTTTTGGGGTGTTCAATCAAAACTAGCAATATTTTTACCTTTTAATATAAGGTGTTTAAATAATTTCAAACGAATATTGAATGATTGTTATAAATACAACAAAGTTAAAAAGCTTGAAAAATATATTTCATTTTGAGTGAACATTTGAAAAGAATTGTACCCTAATCAAAAAACGGAAAAATAAGGATCGTATAATTTTCGGGGTGTTCAATCAAAACCAGCTATATTCAAAAAACGGATAAATGTGGATTGTGTAATTTTGGAGGTGTTCAATCAAAACGAGCTATATTTTTACCTTTAAAAATACCGTCTTTACATAAATTAAAAACGTATACTGAATGATTGTTACAAATACAAAAAGGTTAAAAAGCTTGAAAAATAAATTTCATTTGGAGTGAACATTTGAAAAGTATTGTAACCTAATCAAAAAACGGAAAATTGAGGATCATGTAATTTTTGGGGTGTTCAATCAAAACCAGCTATATTTTTACCTTTAAATATACCGTCTTTACATAACTTCTAAACGTACGCTGAATAATTGTAAAAAATACAAAAAGGTTAAAAAGCTTGAAAAATATATTTCATTTTGAGTGAACATTTGAAAAGTATTGCATCCTGATCATCCGAATGAAAAATGAGGATTGTTTAATTTTGGGTGTGTTCAATCAAAACAAGCTATATTTTTACCTTTCAATATACCATGTTTACATAATTGCTAAACGTATACTGAATGATTCTTACAAATACAACAAAGTTAAAAAGATTAGAAAATATATTTCATTTTGAGTGAACATTTGAAAAGTATTGCATCCTTATCAAAAAACGGAAAAATGAGGATCGTGTAATTTTGGGGGTGTTCAATCAAAACGAGCTATATTTTTACCTTTAAATATACCGTCTTTACTTAACTTCTAAACGTATACCGAACGATTCTTACAATTACAACAAAGTTGAAAAGATTGAAAAATATCTTTCATCGTGAGTGAACATTTGAAAAGAATAGCATCCTATTCAAAAAACGGATAAATAAGGATTGTGTAATTTTGGAGGTGTTCAATCAAAATGAGCTATATTTTTACCTTTTAATACACCGTCTTTACTTACCTTCTAAACGTATACTGAATGATTGTTACAAATACAAAAATATTAAATAGGTTGAAAAATATATTTCATTTTGAGTGAACATTTCAAAAGTATTGCATCCTAATCAAAAAACGGAAAAATCAGGATTGTGTACTTTTGGGTGTGTTCAATCAAAACGAGCTATATTTTTACCTTTTAATATACCATGTTTACATAATTGCTAAACGTATACTGAATGATTCTTACAAATAGAACAAAGTTAAAAAGATTAGAAAATATATTTCATTTTGAGTGAACATTTCAAAAGTATTGCATCCTAATCAAAAAACGGAAAAATCAGGATTGTGTACTTTTGGGTGTGTTCAATCAAAATGACTTATATTTTTACCTTTTAATATACCATGTTTACATAACTTCTAAATATATTCGGAATGATTGTTACAGATACAACAAGGTTAAAAAGATTGAAAAATATATTTCATTTTGAGTGAACATTTGAAAAGTATTGCATCCTATTCAAAAAACGGATAAATGAGGATTGTGTAATTTTGGGGGTGTTCAATCAAAACGAGCTATATTTTTCCTTTTAATGTACCGTATATACATAACTTATATACGTATACTGAATGATTGTTACAGATACAACAAGGTTAAAAAGATTGAAAAATATATTTCATTTTGAGTGAACATTTGAAAAGTATTGCATCCTATTCAAAAAACGGATAAATGAGGATTGTGTAATTTTGGGGGTGTTCAATCAAAACGAGCTATATTTTTCCTTTTAATGTACCGTATATACATAACTTATAAACGTATACCGAATGATTGTTACGAATAGAACAAGGTTAAAAAGATTTAAAAATATATTTCAGTTTTAATGAAATTTTGAAAAGTATTGTATCCTAATTATAAAAACGGAAAAATAAGGATCATATCATTTTGGGGGTGTTCAATCAAAACGAGCTATATATATACCTTTTAATATATCGTGTTCACATAACTTCTAAACGTATACTGAATGATTGTTATAAATACAACTACGCTAAAAAGATTGAAAAATATATTTAATTTTTAGTGAACATTTGAAAAGTATTGCATCTTAATCATTACACTGAAAAATGAGGATCTGGTAATTCTGGGGTTGTTCAATCAAAATGACCTATGTTTTTACCTTTTAATATACCGTGTTTTAATAACTACTAAGCGTATATTGAATGATTGTTACAAATACAACAAGGTTAAAAAGAGTGAAAAATATATTTCATTTTGAGTGAACATTAAAAAACTATTTGATCCTCATCATAAGACTGAAAAATGAGCATCATATTTTTTATTCAGGGGTGCTCAATCAAAATCAGCTATATTTTTACCTTCTAATATATCGTGTTTACATATCTTCTAAGCATATACTGAATGATTGTTACAAATACAAGACGATTGAAAAGAATGAAAAATATAATTCAATTTGAGTCAACATATGAAAGTTATTGCATCCTTATGATGAGACTGAAAAATGAGGATCGTGTCATCTTGGAGGTGTTCAATCAAAATGGGCGATAATTTTACCTAAAGATAGAAAAGCCCACAAACATGCAGAACAACCAAAGAGCACGTCCCTATTGACTTTTACTCAATCCAATTGAATTGACTGCACTTGGATTCGGGCCTTACTCTCAGAAGACTAACTGGCGGATGGGGGGAGTCAGATTTTATGTTCATACTTAGTTGGCTGGATGGGGGTTCCCACTAGGCGGGTGTGTAAATTATAAAGTAACATATACTGAGTACTTAGAATGCACTAATAGCAGTTTTTTTATAGAAAGCATAACATCAGAACGAATGATATGGAATTGTCTTCCATCAGAGTTAAAATTATCAAAGAATATTAATGCATTCAAATATAAGATCAAAGAAACTTTCTTCCAAAATAGGCAGAAAGAGAAAGATGACCTTTATTAAATCTCCCGGTCATGACTGGTCTAATAATATATCTAATGTTGAAAACAATTAGGCCACTAACAATTAGGCCATTATTTTCTCTTTAACCCTCGTTTTTTTGCTGTTATCTTGACACCCCTAAGGGGACCATTATGGAAATAAGTTTAGCTTGACCTTTTAATGCTATCCTTGCCTGCAATTTGGGGTGTTTTAGGTTTTTAGGTATTTAATTTTTAAATCATAATGTTTGGATCAATTTTCATATATTTCTTTATATCTAGCTTTATAATAACTTAAAAATTTTGTAAAATTAAGACAAAACACATATATACATACATAATGATTATGCAAAATGTTTAGAAGATAAGAAAATTGATAAAACAAACGGTTTTGCCAACAGGAATTATTGGGGCTCAGGTAACTTTCATCAAAATCAATTGGTGGGGGTCTAATAAGAGCGGGGGAGGGGTTGGAAAAATATTCATAAATTAGTTAGCGGGGGACGGCAATTAGGCACCTAAGAAAACGCTTTTATGTGCTTTTCTAAAAAATGTTCAGTGATTTTAAAACCTTTTTTAAAATTTTACACTTGATGTGGAAAAAAACTTGTGTCAGATATTTTGCTCTTCAACTGATACTTCAAGAGATATAGCCAAATAAAAAGGGACAAAATTTTTCACATTTTTTCTCCCACGACACCATGACTAAGATGATGCCACCAACTAGCTTTGATTAACTGTTGATAAAACATGAAAACAAAATATCATTGTAGGGGGTTTTCGGGCAGCCTCGTATCCGCAATTTGTAAGTTTGCGGCATTTGGCCGAAATTCTATTGTTGTTTTCTAAGTTTTGGGTGGAAGTCTGTCTTTTATTGTGTGTATGATCGAGAAATACACCTTGGAGGTGCTTGATTCTATATCTTGCTTGATGCTATGAACTTATACTTGACGTTACTAATATTCGAAAAGCAACATAATTTTGTCAAGATCATATTGGATTGGATAGAAAGAAGAATGCGAACTTTGTAAATCGACCGAACTACACTGAACAAAGATTGCGAAAGGGAAGATATCCAGGTGAACTTGCTTTAATTTAATATATCGAATAAACGAACAAATGAAGTACTATTAAACAAAGCGAAGAAATACATTCCTTTTGTTATTATTGTAGTTTGTTTTGTTGTTGTTGGGAATAATTAGTTTATTATCCTTGAATTATCGAAATGAACTTTATGATTTGGAGCCCTTATTGCAGGGTATTCTAACCTGTTAGTCAGGGGGGGGGGGCGTTCTTGCCCACTCTGCCATCTTAGAGGTTGAAACTAATACAGGTTTTCAAACAATCATCAAATAAATTATTTTTGTCAATTGCAAAACCTTTGATTTTGTGCATGGAACTAACTCGGGCTCATATATTTAAGAATCACCATAACCAACAAACTTCACTGCTGGTCTATTGTAAGCGTTCGTCCTTAACCTTTGCTAAAGAAAGTGTTTAACATCTTTATTAATATGCAAAAGTTATTACCTACAGTAAATCGCTTGTGGCCACAGGTAAAAGGGATCAGTATCTTCTTCACACATATTACATTTTTATTTGTTAAAACAAGAAACTTTGAAAAAATTTCCTAATGAACAAATGAAGAACCCCTCCTCCCGCCAAGAACTTGTGAAGTGCCAATCCCAAAACATATAATTAACAACTCGTGGCTACAGAAATAACATCTAAAAAATGTATAAATGAACTTCTTTAACTGCAATAAATTTAACAATGTCATCGTATAATCAGCTGGACTTGGTTTTCCAACACAGAAGATCATTTGGATAATGAAGGAGGCATTTTTAAATGGGTACTACTGTTAAAATTAGACTTCAAGTTGAATAACAGAAAAAAAAAGGAGGATATGGAATTTTTGGTCATTTAATCTGTGCAAGTTGTTCAAGGGAAAAGTAATTGTGAACATAAATTACCGTAAAAATCCGATTAAGCACCCAGCACCTAATAAGCGCCCCCTTCGAATTAGCGCCCAAGTAAAACTCCTAAAGTTCAATAAGCGCCCAGCACTTTTTAAGCGCCCCCTGCTAATGAGCGCTCATCTTAAGAAACTGGGCGCTTATTCGAAAACTGTCCCGAGAGACTGGGTGCTTGTTCGAAATTTTGCATTCCCTTCAAGTGCTTCCATTATCTTGACCAAGCCGGAGTGGCAATACATTTACCATACCGATTGACCCAGAAAAATTAAGATGGCTCAGACAAGACATGAAAAAACAAAATAACCACTCTCAAAAACAAGTTATAAAAGTCACTCCCCAAGGGTTGTTTCTATTACTTTTGAAGAAGCATCAAAATACGCTAAAAAGTATAAACTGGAAATTTCCTATATAGTCCTTTTTTTCTGTGTTTCAATTCCAAGGTAGAAGATTTCTCTTTGATTTTAACCAATTGTTCATGAAGAACTTTTGCTGTTCGACTACAGTTTGTCCGGGCTGAAAATTTTGCTGGCACCACAAGCCCAACCTCCCGTTTTCTTTTCCCAGTGATTTCAACGTAGATCCCATTTCCTGTGCCTGCCTTCAAAAATTGATTTAGCAGTTTCGATAACTCAACTGGTACATGTCCTACAAGAGTGAGAGTAGTGGTGCCTTCCTCTGACCGTTTGAAAATACCAATAGAATATTTGTCATAATCTAACGCTTCTCTTCGTTCATCTGGCTTCGCTATCAGAACTTGTCCAATTAAAGGTGTCCAAATACTTTTGTAAACATGATGTCCACGAATGACTGTCTTAAAGTTTATTTCAAAACAGAGGTCAAAACATTGTTCAATAGTTCTTGCCATGACTTTTAGTCTGGTCGTTTAAATAACACGTTTTGTTTTGTTTATGCGTGTTCGATTATTGACGTTCGATTTTAGTCACATGGCTCGATCAGCCTAATTTGAAATTTTTTATTTTGATATTTGTATATTGTAATTAATCAATTTTATGGATTCACCAGTGGCGCCGTGGCCGGGGGGGCCAGAGGGGGCCATGACCCCCCTGAAAAAAATTTGTCGGATAATTTCGATACTTGTCGGAAATTTTTAAGTTTATATTTGTGAAACTTAAAAAATGTTCTTTCCAGAAATATTCAGTGCTGTAGGAAGTTCATCTCTTGTTATAAATGTGTAAAACTACAAGAAACAGTTTGCAACATCAAAGTCAGCGGTGTCGTGGCCGGGGGAAGGCCCATCGGAAAATTTTATCATTTTCTTCCTTTCGTTGGAAAAACCATAAATTAATTGATTCAATTTTTTCATCTTTCGTGTTCACTTTTCCGCCATGATTCACAAAAAATCAATTACGAAAGAGTGAAAGAAGAGAGGGGCATCTAAAGAGTCTATCGCCGGCATAGGATTTCCACCACTAGATGGTGGTCGCACTCAAAAGCACTTGAGAATATGTGTTTTGCAAGCTCAGAGGACTTGTTGAACTGCTTGTTATATATGTTACAGCAGTGCCGGTAGTCAAACGTGAGCGGGGAAAGGGTCACTTACGCTGTAATCTTGAAAACAAATTTACATCTTCTGAAACCATCATGACAGCACATGTTTTCCGGAAGATTTTCGCTATCACCGTCCTGCTTCAAATATTCTTCAGTCAGAGCAAATCGATCTGTGCAGTAAGATTAGTCGAGATGGCAGAGGGGCGGTTACCTCGAATGTGAAGTGATTATACGAAAGTATTGGCTGAAACAAAGGGGTCAGTAGCAGGCACAAATAGTGCAGCAAGATTTTCCAGCAAAACGTTTCATGAGAAGGAAGAAGGCTAGTGAAGAGCTCTCCAATTATTAAAGTAAAGAGAATCCAAACGCCAAAGACTGACGGAAAAAGTGCATCTAGTCAATTGATAGAGCCTTGTCATCAATAAAAACACGATTCTCTTGTCATAAAGCCATACTTTGTAAATTTGCGCTGCTCGATCCAGAACAATTCTGCTAGATTATCACAACTGATGGCCTACCAGATGATGCATTCCATAATGTGGCCAAAGAGAAGAATATGTTTTTTGAGGTGAAGATGAAAGGAGAGACCCCTTTTAGTAGAAATGAAAAGAAAAGATAAGGACCTTGCGAAGGTAGAACTTCATCACAGCATTAAGATTTATTGAAGAAAATCTTGAACACTTTTTATAGAATTCTTGTCTATAGGCTCAACCAAATGACAGTGAAGGGACACTCTAAAATTGAAAAATGTTGTGAAGTGTTTCCGGTCAACCATGGGACTGGATCATTTAAACAGGGGCGGATTTAACGTGAGTTCCGTGAGTTCGAGAACTTCGTCAAAATTTCATAGATTTGTCTCCGAGAATAGAATTAAATAATCAAAATTATTTCAAAATCGTTTTCATCACGCTGTATGTTACATTCCAACTGAAATTAAAGATTTATCGTCGTCACAATTCGCAAGTTCGTGGTATAGTCTGAAGTGAGGCTCAAAGGGGCTCAAGATTTCATGAGTTTTTCACACTGATCCGGCAGTAGTCTAAGGCCAAACCCGAAGAGGCCTTAGACTACTGCGGAGGCCCTTCAGAAAATCGCTGGAGACCCCAGAGCTCTCCATGTTTCGTTGTTTGCTGCAAAGGTTTGGAACTGAGACCTTGGTATTGTTTTCAATGTTCGGAACTGAGACTTCCATTGTTATCTTGATGGGGAACTGAGGACTTCGCGTTCCTCAATGTTTGGAACTGAGACCAACTTGCCTGTTTGAGACACAACCACAACCTCACCACACAGCCGTAATCGGAGAAGGCCAATATACAGTTGTGTGATTTTATTGCGTGAGAATGGCGACAAATTTTCAAGGAAGGAAGGTAAGATCTTTTTAAATTCAATTATCTGTGAAAAATCGACAATGTTCAGGCTAAATGAAGGAAAACGTAAAGGAATTTCAATAAAGTTTTGAGTAATAGATCTACACAAAGTGGGCCCCGTACTTTGTGTGTTGTTGATAAGCAAATATGTGGGTAGCCTGGCCAGTCAAACGCCAAAGAAACAATCGAGGTACTTACACTAGGCCTATCCACTTAGAAAAGAAGCCTTGTTATGATTCAAATTTAAGATTTCGAATACTCATGGTGTTATTTCTCGTGAAATCAATTCTTTCTACAAATGTAAGTTACATGAAAAACAATCCATGTGCAGGCCTACTTAGTAGGAGCCTAAGTCTAAGAGCCTTCATCCTGGTCACATCCTGCAAAAGACCTAATGATATGATGTGGTAACAGCTTTGGAGGAAGATCTGAGTGCATACCATGCTTATATATAGTAAGAGTTTTGTAGGTACCCCCGTGTTTAGTTTACTCACGTGACTTCGCCTAGACTATATATATTTCTTAACCTTTGTTATTAGCCATTCTGTTATAGTACACATATTAGAAAGCCAAACGTATATGTAACGGACTGGATTATAATGACATTTCATTGAAAAGGAAAAAAACTATTATTGCCGACTATATTTCTGTCATTTCTTATTGTTTGAGATATTATACTTTTATTTGATATTCGCTACTATATTACGTCATAATTTTGGTTAACGTTTGAAAACGTGGCTACCTCGTGGAGAAAGATGAATAATGGCGACATCAGAAGTTTATGATTTTCTCTTCTCTCTCTTCTGAGTATAAGAACCTGTGTTAGTGCGGTAACATATAGCATTATATCACGGTATCTTACATTACTATAACAGAATTTTTCATAATGGAATCGAAAATTAAATGTTTTGACGGAACAGGAGACGTGAAAGTATTCATCGAGAAATCGCAGATCCATTCGTCTCTGAAGGGATATTCCGGAGAAAAAGCAGCTCAGAACCTGGCAAGCAGGTTAGAGGGAAGGGCATTTGATGTCTACATGCGCATGGGTACAGAAGAAAGAAAAGACCCCACAAAGATTACGGGAGAATTGCTCAAAGAATTCGAAAGGGGCAAGCAGGACAGGGAAGCAGCCATTGCAGAATTAAATAGCAGAAAACGCAAACAGGACGAATCTCCACAAACGTACGTGTTCAAATTACTGGAGCTAGTCAAGCTGGCCTATCCTTCGTTTGAGGACGCAGCAATCAAAACAATAACAAAAGACTATTTCATGAACGGCCTACATCCTAAAATGCAGACAGCCTTGAAATCGTTGCCAGACTTCTGAGTATAAGAACCTGTGTTAGTGCGGTAACAATTTGGTGGCCAGTGTGGGTCAGAAGAGAAGAATTTGTTGCAACTAGTTCGTCGCTGTCGTCGCTGTATTTGTTGCTGAGTTTGCCATTTTTTGGTTCGGTGAAAGAGAAGTCGATTTCAGTCCAGTTAAGTGATTTATTATTCTGTGCCTTGCGTGTTCATCCTGATTGGTTTTTGTTATTTGATAAATCGATTTCAATTGATTTTTGACGGTTGATATTGTTTTTAGTAGTTTTGAAGTTACATATCTGACTTTAAACCGTTTTGTGTGCTTGATTTGTTTCACCTGATTTGAAATATTAATCATGGCTGAGAAGTTGTTAGAGGAGTTGCAGCCAATGTTGCTTAAGCTATCTAATGATCAATTAGTGGAGTTATGTGTTGCCACTAAAGCTGCAAAACAAGAGGCAATATCTAATAAAAGTTCATTTAGATTGTTGAATCTATTGAATAATTTCTTTGAAAAGGGTTTGGATGATGAGGATGGTTCCCTGCTTCTGTTAGGGCAAGTTAAGGCTAAATGCATGGAATTTATGGGTTCAGATGTTGTAGCAACAGGTTCACAGGGGGGTCAAGCCCAGGGAGGAATTGACCAAGAATTTCATGAAGTGGAATCGGAAAGAATCAATATTCAAGAAGTATCTAGGATGCAGGAAAAACGAGTAAAATTGGACCCAGTATCCACGGACAACCAAGCTATGAGAAGGAGTGTTTCGCAAAATGTGGCTAATTCGAATTTCAATCTTTTTAAGCGGGAACTAAAAATTGCTTGCTCTATTAGTGACCTTGGGGGCAAAGATAAACTGTCTCTTTGTGGCCTCATCCGGCAAATAACTGCTGCCCTTTCGAAAGGTTATAGTGAGGGTGAAGTGGTTGAAGCAGTTATCCGCAACTTGAGCCCTGGAAGCCTTTTACGGGGATACTTGGAATCAATCGATATTGGTGATCTAAGTCTACCAAAGCTTCGACTACTCCTACGTAGCCATTATAAAGAAAAAAGTGCTACAGAGCTGTTCCAAGAATTGATGAATCTGGTTCAATCTCCCAAGGAAGATGCCCAAGCATTTCTTATGAGAGCCCTCAATCTACGTCAGAAAGTCTTGTTTGTGTCTCTCGAGTCGAATTCCAAACTCAATGCAAATACAGAGCTGGTGCAATCAGTTTTCTTGCAAGTAGTGGAAAGTGGCCTGCGAAATGAAAATATTCGTGCTAGACTAAGACCGGTTTTGGAGAAACCTGATGCATCAGATGAAGACTTGATTCATGCTCTTAGTGTTGCAGTTACAGGAGAAGAGGACCGTCAAAAGAAACTCCATCAAGCAAATGTAGTAAGACCGAAAATGAGCAAAGTAGAGGTGCTATCCGACCAAGAGCCACCCAAGAACAAACTGCCACTTTCTGAAGATATAAAGCAGGAAAAAGGAACTGAGGCTTTGATGGCAGCCATCCAGTCACTGCAGAAAGACATGACGACCCTCAAAGAACAGGTCAGACAGACATCTTCTTACGGAAGTCAACAAAGACAAGAGGAAGTCAGGAGGACAACAAGAGACTTTGGGTGCAACTTATGCAGAGCAAAAGGACAAGGCAGAAACTGTAACCATTGTTTCAAATGTGGTTCAACAGAGCATAGAGCAGCAGGCTGCAAAGAGACACAAGGCAAAAGAGATAATTCATGTTCGGGAAACTGGAGGCAGCCACGCTCAGGGGGCGTGTAGTGGCTGTGAAAGAACAAATGCCCCTGTTTAGTTGTGCAAATTGTGGCAAGAAAGTTATGGAATCTTTAATAATGCAATGTTCTAAGTGCAAAACCTCTAAATATTGTTCAAAGACATGCCAGATTTCACACTGGAGGGATCATAAGACAATATGCTATACTATCGAGCAAGCAGAATCATACTTTGAGAACACGTACCAGCCAAAGACAATGTTTGCAAGTCACCTAAGACCTGAAGTCCATCAGAAACTGGTTAATTTAGTGGGAGAAAAATGCCTTATATCTTGCAAGGTAAATAGTGTGAAGTGTAAAGCGTTATGGGACACTGGGGCACAAGTATCCATGGTTTCGAAGGACTGGCTCAACAGGAACATGCCTGATTTAAAGTTACAGAAGGTTGATGAAATTCTTGGTATCAATTTGAACTTAACTGCAGCCAATGGCACGAACATTCCATATGCTGGTTTTGTTGAAGTCAGTGTTAGCATCGCAGGTAACGACAAAATAAGACTTGATGTACCTATGCTTGTAACATCACAGTCTATTGAAGCTCCAATATTGGGATATAATGTTATTGAAGAGTTTGTAAAAACATCAAATCACCATTTCACAGTCTTTGCGGATGTGTTAGAGGGGACCTTTGATCTACTTGACAGTGAAGACACCGGAAAGCTAGTGAGCCTGATTGAAGCGAATTCAGAAGATCACACATACCTAGGAACAGCAAAGGTTACAAAGAAAGATATCCTAGTGCCAAAAGGTCAGAGCACTAAGCTTTCATGCCGAGCTAACTATTTTTATGTGGCAGAAAAGACACAAGTGCTACATAAAGTCACCATAAAGTCAATTACACCGGTAGAAGTTAGAGAGAAAAAGACCATTGAAAGACCAGCAACAAGCCAAGACCGTCATACTGTAGAGAAAGAAAATGTTCATAATGACTTTGTGTCTGCCTCAGCTGTTTCAAATACCCTCCCAACAGTATGTCTTGGGAGTCACCTTTCAGAGGAGCAGCAAAAGCAAATACATACTATGCTAGCAGAAGAATCAGATTCGTTTTCACAAGGGAACTCTGATATAGGCTGTGCCAAAGATTTGCAGTTAGAAATCAAATTAAATGATAATTGTCCTGTTCAGCAAGCTTACCGCTCTGTTCCCCGTCCTCTCTACGATGAGGTGAAAGCACACATTGAGGATTTGTTGAACAAGGGTTTTATTCAACGATCCAGCTCTCCTTACTCTTCAGGCGTTGTTTGCATCGAAAAGAAAGATAACTCTCTTCGTCTTTGTGTTGACTACCGCCAGCTGAACAGCCGTACAATCCCGGATCGACATCCACTGCCACGGGTGCAAGAAACATTGGAAAGCTTGGGCGGCAACAAATGGTTCACAGTGCTTGATCAAGGGAAGGCGTACCATCAGGGATTCATGCACCCAAACTCCCGTCACATGACAGCATTTGTCACGCCTTGGGGCTTGTAGGAGTGGATTAGAATCCCATTCGGCCTCACAACTGCACCTGGTGTATTCCAAAGATATATGGAAGCGGCTGTCAGTGATCTTAGAGATAAGTGCTGCATGCCTTACCTGGATGACATAATCGTCTACAGTCATACATTCGAGGATCATGTAGAGCATGTCCGCCAAGTTTTGAGACGACTTCGGTCTAGTGGTCTTAAGCTTAAAGCTAAGAAGTGTCAATTGTTTCAAAACGAAGTTTGTTATTTAGGTCGCATTGTTTCAGCAAAAGGGTATCGCTTAGACGCTAAAAACACTCAGGTGATTGAATGCTTACTCAAGACTTGTCCAAAGAACGTCGGTGAGGTTCGCAAGCTTCTGGGTTTTCTCGGTTACTACCGTCGCTATATCAAAGACTTTGCTCGGATAGCGAAGCCAATCAGTGATTTTCTGTCTAATCCAGCACAACCCTCAAAACAAACATCCAAAGACCTGCCAGCACCATTGGGGCAACAAAAACCTAATCATCCAGTTTGTTGGTTACCGCCACAGATAACAGCTTTGAACAAACTACTTGATCATTTGTTAAGAGAACCAATTATGGCGTTTCCAGACTACAATCTTCCATACATACGTTCATACGGATGCTTCATCTGATGGTCTGGGAGCCGTTTTGTACCAACAACATGGCAAGGATTTGAAAGTGATTGCTTATGCCTCAAGAACACTGTCAAAAGCAGAAAGGAACTATCACTACCATGCCGGCAAATTAGAACTCTTAGCTCTAAAGTGGGATGTAACAGAACAGTTTCGCGAGTTTTTGTATTACGCCCCATCATTTACAGTATTTACAGATAATAACCCATTGACTTATATTAATACAACAGCCAAGTTAAATGCGACAGCGCAACGCTGGGTCACAGAGTTAGCAGACTTCCATTTTAAAATCCGGTATCGCCCAGGCAAAGCTAATATTGAAGCAGATTTCTTGTCACGCTTACCAGACGACATTCAAAGTTTCATGGATGACTGCACGGAGGAAACGCCAAAAGGTGCTGTTGGAGCTGTCATGCATTCAGTTTTGCATCAATCCTCTAGCAATGCAATATGGGTGTACGCTTTAACGGATGATGCAGCAATGTTTGATGATAAGTCATCTGAGGCAGACCGGCTTGAATTTGAGTCAGTATCGAACAGAGACATTCGGCAGGCACAGGAAAATGATCCAGTAATATCTTTGGTGAAACACTACAAGTCTCTAAATCGAAATCTCACTAGAGCTGACCGTGTGAGTGAGGACCCTAATGTGAGACCTCTGATGAAAGAGTGGAAACTGCTTCAGTTAGGAGAGGATGGGATATTGCGGAGAAAATCTGGGGTTCACCTACAGCTCGTCCTACCAACAAAATATCACTCATTAGTGTTTGAAAAATTTCATTGTGATTTAGGGCACCTCGGTTCAGAACGTGTGCTACACCTGGCAAGGCGGCGCTTCTTTTGGCCAAGAATGCAGAGGGATATAGAGCATTACGTAACTAAAGTTTGTCGATGTGTGCAGCAAAAAAAGCCCAGCTTACCTGTTAGAGCACAGCTTCAAAGCATCCATACATCAGCACCATTCGAACTAGTCTCGGTTGATTTTCTTCATCTTGAGAGGTCTTCTGGAGGATTTGAATACTTACTGGTAATTATGGACCATTTTACACGATGGGCACAAGTGTACCCAACTCGGAACAAATCGGCAAGATCAGCAGCTGAAAAGATTTTTAATGACTTCATTCTAAGATTTGGTTTCCCACATCGTCTTCACCATGATCAAGGGGGTGAATTCGAAAACAAACTGTTCTACCATCTGCAACAACTATGTGGCATCACACGGTCAAGAACAACACCCTACCACCCACAAGGTAACGGGCAAGTCGAGAAATTCAATCGTACTCTGTTGGAAATGCTGCGAACTCTCCCAGAATGCCACAAGTCAAACTGGAAGGACCATGTGAACAAAATGGCTTACGCTTACAATGTCACGCGACATGAGTCTACTGGCTATTCCCCGCATTTCTTGTTATTCGGACGAGATCCACTGTTGCCAATAGACATGTTATTTCAAGAAAGAGAAGCCTCCAGGAAGTCATACAGCCAATATGTGCAACAATGGCAAGATGCAATGAAGCAGGCCTATTCTATTGCAAAAGAAAAGGATTCAAAGGCAATGTCGAAAAGTAAATTCCAGTTTGACAAGAAACTTCGAGAAGCTCAGTCCTACAACCAGGAGATCGCGTCCTGGTGAGAAATCTATCACCTAGAGAAGGGCCCGGTAAATTGCGTGCATATTGGGAACCCGGTATTTACGAAGTTGTAAAACGCCAGAATGAAGAAAGTCCTGTTTATACGATAAAGCCATTTGACAAAGAAGGAAAGCTACGGACAGTGCACCGAAATCTATTACTGCCATGCCCTGATCTACAGTGTGACAAACCCCCAGAGAAAGTTAACGGTAATGAACGAAAGAGGATCATGACGATGCACCAACTGTCCAAACAATCCTCAACAGCAGATTCGGAATCTGACGAGGACGAATATCCTTCACTAGTTCCAGCCGATTACTCTAAATTGTTTGCAGAGACAATGCCTTCAAACGGGAATGATAGGATCTCTACGGCAAGACCTGTATCACCAGTTCTACACAATGCGGATGCCCTTGATAAAGAGGCGGATACAGCAGAGGAAAACAGAATAAGAGAAGCGCCTGAAATAAGAATGAGAAATGAAAGCGAACCATTGAATACCCCTGTGGAAGAGACACCCATTGGAAATAGACCAATTCGCGAGCGTCACTATCCACTTCGATCCAGACAACAGAGGCCTATGTTTACTTATGATAGACTGGGGCATAATCCAAACTATTATGTTCACCAGGTTCAAGGCCAAGTCGCGGAAAAGGCTTCGACAGTTGTGCAATGGGTTCCAGTGCAACCTTTTCAAAACTTCCTACCGCATAGTTGGTATCAATTCACACCAGGAATACAAAGTAATTGAATCGATTACATGATTACGAAAGGAACGATATATGCAACAGGACTTGATTAGTTGGTCATTACCATCTAGGGCAGTGATTCCCTGCCGAACCTGTTGCTTTGGTTGTTGTGTTTTATTGAGGAGCTGTTAGCTTAATTGCTGTTTGTTGTTGTTTTGTTTTTTTGGCCGTTCAGTGGTTGACTGAAGGTTGTTTGTGTAGCTGCTTTGTTTATGTACCAACGGACAAATGTTCCAGTTGCTGATTGATACTGTGATGATACGGAGATGCATCGCCGATGCTACTGTTGTCGATTGTGAAAAAAACAAGAGAAATAAACCTGTCGGTTCAGATTCGACGAATTCCTGAAGATTTCAGAAGACATCTACTCCACAGTTTGTTGTTTGAAGAACACATTTGAAGGAGGGGAAGGTGTAACGGACTGGATTATAATGACATTTCATTATAAAGGAAAAAAACTATTATTGCTAACTATATTTCTGTCATTTCTTATTGTTTGAGATATTATACTTTTATTTGATATTCGCTGCTATATTACGTCATAATTTTGGTTAACGTTTGAAAACGAGGCTACCTCGCGGAGAAAGGTGAAAAATGGCGGCATCAGAAGTTTATGATTTTCTCTTCTCTCTCTTCTGAGTATAAGAACCTGTGTTAGTGCGGTAAGATATAGCATTATATCACGGTATAACAGAATTTTTCATAATGGAATCGAAAATTAAATGTTTTGACGGAACAGGAGACGTAAAAGTATTCATCGAGAAATCGCAGATCCATTCGTCTCTGAAGGGATATTCCGGAGAAAAAGCAGCCTCAGAACCTGGCAAGCAGGTTAGAGGGAAGGGCATTTGATGTCTACATGCGTATGGTTACAGAAGAAAGAAAAGACCCCACAAAGATTACGGGAGAATTGCTCAAAGAATTCGAAAGGGGCAAGCAGGACAGGGAAGCAGCCATTGCAGAATTAACTAGCAGAAAACGCAAACAGGACGAATCTCCACAAACGTACGTGTACAAATTACTGGAGCTAGTCAAGCTGGCCTATCCTTCGTTTGAGGACGCAGCAATCAAAACAATAACAAAAGACTATTTCATGAACGGCCTACATCCTAAAATGCAGACAGCCTTGAAATCGTTGCCAGACTTCGTTAATCTCAGTGTTGAAAAGTTGGCAGGAGAAGTAAGCAGATTACAATTAGCAGGAATCCAATCCTTTGCCGCCACTTATCCCCATGAATGCTTCGCCATTGAAAACAACTCAGTTGTTGACTTAATCGCTAAGAAAGTCATTCAAAAGTTGAAAGAGACATCACTCGAATGTTCCGGGGGTCAGGATCGAGAAGACAAACTTCCCGAGGCAAATTTTGTTGGGAGTCGTTTTAACAGGGGTCGCGGGGGAAGAAATCAGCGCTATTTTGGGCGCCAAAATTGGAGAAAAAATTCCAACAGTCAAATTTCCAGTTCTAATCAACAACAAAAGAAATGCCGCACTTGTCAAAGCCCAGACCATTTCCTTAGGCAATGTCCCAACAGATTTTGTCAAGCTTGCGGTGGTTTAGGCCATGATGCCTGGGACAAAGCCTGCCCAAAATACCAATCACTAGACGACCAAGAGACTTTTCCCATTTCCGAAGAATTTTCTTCGGTGTTACGAGTTCAATTGAATAACATTTTCATAAATGCGTTACTTGACACTGGAGCAAGTTGCTCCATTATTGATCGTGGTATCTTAGAAACATTTTGTTCTGTTGATAAAATAAATAACACCACTCATACCCTCATGGATGCTTCTGGAAATAATATGGATATAATCGGGTCAGTCGAAATTTTTTTTCAAGTCAATGGGGCGTCCTTAATGCAAAATTTCAAAGTTTTGGGTTCCAAAACATACAGACATGTATTATTGGGCCGAGATTTTCTGGCTAAATTTGCATCGGTCGAATTTGACTGCCAAAATAACGCTGTAAAATTAGGAAAAGCCTGGTTGAAGTGTGAGTCTTTTACAGATAAGGTGCCAGTCACGACCCAAGAAAAGACTTTGCTTTCTCCGCGTTCTAAAAGTCTAGTGAATGTTACATGCAAAAAATCACTTGGCATGATTACCGCAGATTACGAACCAGTGGAAATACAGGGATTACACGGAGTATACGCTACACGTTGTCGAGTTATTCCTAATCTCGAAGGCGTCTTTCAGATATCGCTATTGAATGTAACCACTGATGAAATTGTTCTGAATGCTAAAAAACATGTTGGTCATTTGTTTCACGCTGCAAAATCTGTAGCGGTCCTCGACGAACAAACGCAAACTTCTATAGATCCCAGCAGTATAGTATATGGACCAGAGCTTTCAGACCATGATAAATCACAACTTCGGTCTCTAATATCAGAATTCTCAGATGTTTTCGCGTCCAATCCTAACAAACTTAAAACATTAAGGTTACATTGCGATTTGAATGTAGATATGTCATAGGAACATTGGTGAAATAATCCATTCTAGAATTTGTCACATAAAATGCAAGGGTCTACTCATTAGAAACTTTGCCCTACTTTTAAGCTGCTCCCTGAATTATTACCCTAAAATACAGTACATATTCCTCTTAACAGTGCATTGAAGTGACACAAGTGGCATGTGCAGGAGAAAAAGTAGAGCCTTCATTTCAAATTATAGAAAGTGTGCAGACATCACTGCTCAATTACATGAAGCCAAAGCAAACAGTGTCTTTAAGCACTGAGCCTCCCAGAGATACCACTAGTGCAAAAATAAGGGCACTCACTAAGGATGAAAATGCTTCTTGTTTAGGAGAACCAGTTCCAAAGAAGCCAAATGAAGGTGGTAGTTCAGCACCAGCCATGCAACAAATGAATGTCAATCCTTTTGACATTGGGATGTTTTATGAGAAAGTTAAGATGCCAGATGCCGAAAAATACTCAGCATTCAATAACATTTGGAAACCAGACCTAACCTTTGTGTTTCCAGTATCAACAGAAGCAGGCAAGAACAGATCATTTCTGAACTCTTGGCTTCAGCAATTTCCTTGGCTAGCATACTCTGAATCTCTTAATGGAGCTTTTTGCAAGATGTGTGTATTTTTTGGGAATGCAAACAGCAGCAAGAATGCTGGGAAGTTAGACTAGCTGTTCAAGTCACCATATACATACTGGACAGGTGCCAAATACAAATTTACAACCCATGAGAAAAGCCAGATTCATCAAAATGCTCTCCTATCCTATGCAACATTTGAAAAAATGATGCAGCAAAAAGTGGCTCCTATTGATGTCTGCATGAACAGAGCTTCGCAAAAGATAATTGAAGATAATAGAAGGAAACTAATACCTATCATAGAAACTGTCATTTTGTGTGGGAGGCAGAATTTTGCTTTGAGGGGTCATCGGGATGATGCCACAAATTGGGACAAAGGAAACCCAGGAAATTTCCAGTCATTATTGAATTACAGGATCAAGGGAGGTGACACAGTTTTGAAAGACCACTTTGAAAAAAAGCACAAAAGAATGCAACATACCGCTCAAAATCGGTGCAAAATGAATTAATTCAATGTTGTGCTGACTTTATCAGGAACAAACTAACAACTGAGATAAAGAAAGCTAAATATTTTTCAGTTCTTGCAGATGAGGCACGTGATTGTAGCAACAAGGAACAAATGTCATTCATCATACGTTTTGTTGATGAAAATGATGAGACAAGGGAGGAGTTTTTGGAATTTGTTCATTGCCCAAATGGTATTAAAGGTGAACAAATATGTCATTTGGTTAAAGACACAGTTGCAAAACTTGGCTTGGACATGAGAAACTGTCGGGGGCAAGGCTATGATGGGGCCGGGAACATGGCAGGAAAATACCTTGGAGCTGCTTCTCTCATTAAACAAGATTTTCCATCTGCAGTATATGTACACTGTGCTGCACATCGGCTAAATTTATGTGTTGTAGCTGCATGCAAAATCCAAGTAATTAAGAATATGATGAGTACCATACAAAGGGCCAGCCAATTTTTCTCAAATTCACCTAAGAGACAATTTTACCTTGAGAGGAATATCAAATTGATCTACCCCCAGTCGGTACACATAAAGTTAATAGATGTATGTCGAACAAGATGGATTGAGAGAATAGATGGGATAGTAAGGTTTGAAGAGATGATGGCAGCAATTATAGAGACATGGCAGGAAATGAAGTTGAATGAAGATGATGTATTCAATACAGAAACCTCCACAGATGCTGCTGGACTATACACTAAATGTCGCTCTTTCGAGTTCATAATTGCACTTGTTGTAACGAGAGAATGTTTCTATCGAATAAGAGGAGCAACAGTTTTGCTCCAATCCAGAAATAATATTGATGTAATGAAAGGGTACAGGATTATTGGAGACTTAAAGGCAACATTGGAAGAGGTGAGAGATAATATTGAAGCATACCATCACACCTGGTTCTCAAGAGCTGAGCAGCTTGCAAATGAAATCAATGCAAATGTTGCTGTTCCAAGGCTCTGTGGAAGGCAGACATTGGTATCAATACAGAGGAAGTGTTGGATATCTTTGCAAGAAGGCACAGCAGAAGGATGCAAATGCTGAACATCTTAGATAGTAATAAAGACGTTGAACAGGATGACAGTGAATGGTATTAAAGGTTGGTAAAATTTTCCCTTGCATTACACTCATTTGATAACAATATTGTTTATAAGAACACTCAGGCTAAGAATCGTCCAAAGACTATTATAAGAATATTGCTCAGCTATATTTAGTGTCGTTTGCGGTGTTCCTGCCTTCACATTTCTTCAACTACGCTTCACTGCAAGCATCTTGGGCCAAGCAAGATCCACAGATCCGTGACAAAAGATTCGACGCGCAGCCTGCCATCACGGCTTTTGCTCGATACAATGTGTTATTAAACTTGTTCCGCAGGTCATTTGAAAAGATATACTGCACGACTGAAAGTAATGATTAAGGTTTGTGACTGCTGGTTGTTGCAATTTGGCAGTTAATGTGTTGATAAAAACAAAAAGATCTCGTTAAAGTCAGGAGTTTTAATCATCTTTACCGAAGGGCTAGCAGTTATACATGAAGATGAATGGATTGCTTAGAAAGAGATACTCACGTTGTTAAAAGTTTAGATATGTTGAGACATTAAAGATATCGAACACCTGTATGATTTGTATGAATGATTCTAAACACTGATATTGCATTGCAAAGTGTTGTCAAGCCGTTGGACCGTTCGTTCGAAAATGTGAAATTAACTGACTTACAACAGATCATCCGAAACAAAGTGCTTATGCTTTTGTATAAACATTTCACTTTGTTGTAATGGCCACCGGTAGGAAATTTTTATGAGTTAATTGTTGATTACATAGATTTTGGTAGCATTTTAAGCCAATCTAGAGGGTGTGGCCGCAAAAATTTTCCCGGGGTAGTACACAGTGGGTTAGAGGCAGACATTCGCGATTTTCGAAGTTTTGAAAATCCATAGTTTTTAAGCAGTTCTAGAGAGCTGAATGATGTACCTTTCTTGTACCTTTTACAGTTTTCCTTTATCATGTATTTTGAAATAGATACGATTTTTTTAATTTGAGCAAGTTTACCAAATTTTTTAGAATGTTACACAAACTGTATAATTTCAAACAAAAGTTGAAGAACAGCTTCTTGGCCAGAAAAATGGGTTGCAAAAAGACTTTATAGGTGCTATCTGAGATTACATAGGTTATATTTAATGAAAAAGATGAAAATTTTATTTTATAGTTTTTTTGCTAGGTGCAGTTTGTTGTTTTCATAAATTTTTGCTTTCAAAATGACAGTTTTTTCGACCTACCAGCAAGGCAAATTCTGACTTAAATCAAGAGTTTCACAAAAAGAACGAGAAGAAACATTGTACCCAATACATTTTCTGAAAGCTCCGGTTATGATAAGAATACTGGCATGGGTTTCACTCTGTTTCCCCTCGGCTAACTGAAATAAAATAAATTTGTTTTCTCCCACTATTGCGTCATTAGGGGTCTTAATGGGTAAACCATCTCTGATTCACCAATAAAAACTATAACTATTGCACTGCAGATTATGCCATTTAGGGAAAGACAAGTGCTTACTTGTCAGATTTCCCATTGCTTTTTGAAGTCTGCTTTGGACTTTTGGCCGTTTTTCAATTTCTGACGTGTGAACTGTATAAATATAAGTTAGCAATAGGATACCCCAGAGGTCATGTTTAGAACTAATCCACAAAGTGTATACGTGTTTTTGCAAGCTGGATCTGAAATATCTCACTGCCTTCAAAAACATATGCCCCCTTAACACCTTTAACTTACCTTGATAAAAATTGGTCATAGCCATTAAACTATAGTAAACCAACAGGCCCATTTGCTATTTTAGAATTTTGGCCCTAGCCCCCCCCCCCATAAATATGAATTTTTTTTAAGAAAATGTTGATCAGTCTTATTCACAGGTTTAAGGCATTTTAAATGAGCCATGAACAAATACTGTAGCGTTAATTTTGCATGAGATATACTCGAATGTCAGCAAAATCGCCATTTTGGCCCACTGTGTAGTACCCACGGACCCTCCTATTTTTGGGCCTCTTCTGTGGCCTGTTAGGAACTCACTCAAAAATTGGGCTAGATCCGCCCCTGTTAAATTCCCTTATTCTGTTAAGCGTTAAGCATAGTATGTCGAAAGTTTTAAATTTTGATGAGATGTATGATGTTTTTGCAAAAACACCATTGCTAAGAAAGAAGTTAGTACCCTGAATTCAAATGTAACAAGACTTAAATTCTCTATCGAGTCCACAATCTTTAGATTTGTAATTAAGTATCCCCGCTTCCTCATTTTCTCCTTCTTTCAGTACATCACAAGATTATTCATTGACTGTTAAGATACCTTGAGAAACAAGACATTATAAGGGGGTTCACTGCTGTTGGTTTTGTCGGAAAAATTGTTTCGTTGTCGGAAAATTTGAACCTTTGGCCCCCCTAAAAACTGTGCTCCCACGGCGCCACTGGGATCCACGAAAGAAGAAGTGTCAACCGTCGTCTCAAGGAGATTAGTATGGAAAGTGAAATTGTACCTGGAGGATGTACAATGTATATCCAGGCTCCAGATTTCGTTTGGAATAAACCGTTTAAACAGAAGATTGCAGAGTTCTACGATGAATGGTTGAGTAATGGTATTCATGAATTCACAGAAAGTGGCAACATGAAGCCTGTGAAGCGAAGGATGGTCCTTGACTGGATATTGTCCGCATGGAAATCCCTCGCTAAAGACATGATTGAGTCTTCGTTCAAGAATTGTGCTTTAACAATCGACGACAATGGTGGTGAAGATAACCAAATCAGCTGTTTTAAACCAGGATCCCCTTGTGCTGAGGGTTATAAGGTTCTCAAGGAACAAATGACCATATTCAGTGAGCAGCAAAGCACTGCAAACCCCTTTGAAATTACTGATTCCGATGTTGAGGAATCACAATTTCCTGGTAACATTTTATCAGATGGTGAGGAGAACGATGATGTAAATATTGATTGATTTCAACAATTTAATTTGTAATTTTGAGAAAGCAGTATAAAATCATTATCACTTCGTTTTTGATTTGTTTCATTGTAACTGTTGGAAAAATTATTAAGCGCCCAGCACTTAATAAGCGCCCACTGTGAATAAGCGCCCACGTAAAAAGCTCAAAAATCAAATAAGCGCCCAGGGCGCTAGTTCGGATTTTTGCAGTATTAAGGTTTCAGTAATTCTCAACTAAATAAGGTTTCTGGTATTATTTCTATGCAGTATAGCAGAATGGATGAAGACGTGTGGCTCATTTAGAGACTTGAAACTGACTAATCATATAAAAACAACAACAACAATATATATAATACAAACAGAAGTTACACATGATAAACTAGTGTCCAATCCTACTGCAACAAACTGGGGCAGGGGGGGGGGTAGGGGTGGAATAGAAATATTTCTATAACCTAATAGACCGAGTCGTAATTAATCAGATATTAAGATATTTTATGAATGGGGTTTTCAGGGAGTGGCATGAAAAACTAGAAAGTTATCATCTACAACCTGTTTGTTTAGAACCTAAGAGCATCATGCAGTATACAGTTTTCTGTGAAGGACCAATTGAAATCCAGCACTGTCAGTTTGTTGATAGTTTTTGACAACACTGCCAAGAATTGCTTTGAATATGCATGTTAGATCAGAAACATCATCTCTCATAATTGGAAGAATATAAAACAAACTTAACCTGTAAACATCTTGACCTCTGTGGAAATGCCACATGTATGGACCAGGAAAGATATGATTTTCTCCATTCATTCTCCTTCACCAATGCTTCATACGAAAAAGAGCTGTCTGTTAACCATAAACCATCTGAAAGCTCAAAAGTGGTATCAACCACAACAACACTTATCTCCACAGACACCAAAATCTTTCAATATCTTTCAACATTTGCTAATTGGAGTTGAATGAAACATAATGCTCTGGTGAAAGAACTACACTCTGGATATTACATATGTCTTTTTGCATTTGATGGACCAATGCTTCACACTCGGGAAGACCATCATCAACTTCTCCTTTTTAACAACTCTACGTGCTTTAAGGTTATGTATGTATTTTGGATCCCATGGCTCCTCGCCTGGCACCTAAAACAAATATGAATATAGATAGACAAATATAAATGGAGAAACCAGGGAAATGTGGTAATGACTCCCACCAATCTTCAATAGCAAAAGAAGTAGGTTGTAGGACACAAAACTTTCAAAATTTCATTTTATTACAGGTTATCAGCAGGCTACATTATATGCTAAACTGCAAAATGAAGTTGCAACATATTACAGGAAATAAATAGCTATATAAATGTGATAATTCAAATCTAAATTAAAGTTCCATAAAAGTACAAAAAACCTGCCTTTGCTGTTTTAATTATAGCTCTGTACACTTTTGCACAAGGAATTTCCTTCTTCAACATTTCAACTGCTTTCTGTTTCACGACTGGGTTTTGTCACATATATAAATCTGTGTGTGGACGCTTTACATTGCCATTTCTTGTTAAAACAAACTGCTCTTCTTTAACTGCATTCCCTTTTGCCCAGCGATGAGACAGTCAGTGGCGAAGCTTGACCAAACTGAGTGGTCATGCTATTAGTTGTCTGAAGAAATACTTCAATGGCGGCGACATGGGGGTCGAGATGCAGCACTTTTTCTAAGACCACTTTACATAACACGTTGAAAAACGCTCATTTTAAAAAAGACTTCCTTCTTTATGCCTTTGTTTATATACGGTTTGGTTGCCAGCTTAATAGGTGGTTACTGTAAAAGGCAACCTTTGAAATACAAACATATCTTAATATGTACTATTTGCTGAGCCTTGTTATTTTCAATTTTTGAATTCTACTATGTTCTTGAATCCGATTTACTAAACTATGGAATCAGCAATATGGGTCTAAAATGACCCAAAAAGAGCCATTACTACCCAAAACAAGTCCATAACAACCCAAAATAACTCAAAAAACATTACCTTACTTATCATACGCTGAGGAGTACAAAATCATACTCTTAGTATAGAAAACAATAATTTCTCCTTTTTGTGCAGTTCTAATGTTATGCACAATGAAAAAGTTTTTTACAAAATTCTCTTTTTTCACCAAAAAAATCACATGGATAATTAGGGAGTTCTCATGGACTGTTCTTATTAATCAGATACAGATGTATGATAATAATGCATGAGCAGCAATGTTCTATCTGAGCACAAAAAATATCAAAAGCATAAACAGGGAGTTCTCATTTACTGTCCTCTTTAATCAAATACAGATGTATAACAATAATGCTTAAGCAGCAAAGTTCTCTCTGAGCCCAAAAAATATCAAAAGCATAAACAGGGAGTTCTCTTGGAATGTTCTTATTAATCAGATACAGATGTATGATAATAATGCTTAAGCAGCAAAGTTCTCTCTGAGCCCAAAAAATATCAAAAGCATAAACAGGGAGTTCTTATTTACTGTCCTCTTTAATCAAATACAGATGTATAACAATAATGCTTAAGCAGCAAAGTTCTCTCTGAGCCCAAAAAATATCAAAAGCATAAACAGGGAGTTCTCATTTACTGTCCTCTTTAATCAAATACAGATGTATAACAATAATGCTTAAGCAGCAAAGTTCTCTCTGAGCCCAAAAAATATCAAAAGCATAAACAGGGAGTTCTCTTGGAATGTTCTTATTAATCAGATACAGATGTATGATAATAATGCATAAGCAGCAAAGTTCTATCTGAGCATATAAAATATCAAAAGCATAAACAGGGAGTTCCTTTGGAATGTTCTTATTAATCAGATACAGATGTATGATAATAATGCATAAGCAGCAAAGTTCTCTCTGAGCCCAAAAAATATCGAAAGCATAAACAGGGAGTTCTCTTGGAATGTTCTTATTAATCAGATACAGATGTATGATAATAATGTATAAGCAGCAAAGTTCTCTCTCAGCACAAAAAATACCAGAACCATAAACTGGGAGTTCTCTTGGAATGTTCTTTTTAATCAGATAGACATGTTTGATAATTATGCATAAACAGGAAAGTTCTCTCTCAGCACCAAAAATATCAGAAACATAAACTGGGAGTTCTCTTTAAATTTCTTTTTAATCAGGGACACATGCATATATGATAACAATGCACAATAGGAAATTTCTCTCTCTCAGCACCAAACAAATATCAGATGCATATATGGGAAATTCTCTTGGAATGTTTTTTTTTAAATCAGGAGCACATGTATGATAATAAAGCACAAACAGAAACAGGAAAGTTCTCTATCAGCTCCAAAAACATATCAATTGCATAAACAGGGAATTGAAAATCAAAAATGGCCAGCAAAAAGACCCTTAATCGTTGCACTTCCACATAACCAATCCTTTTTAGAGATCCAGCTGTCCTGGAAAACGTGTTCCTTCGTCTTTATTTCGAGTTTTGGTAAGGCCTAGGTCACAACTGTTACACAATGGCCTACTGTTTGCTAGGCGACATTTCTTCCTCCAAAAGGCTTTTTTAAAAGGTGATGCACCGTGTCACAATCAATTAGAACACTCAAGCAAAAATCAATACCATGATACTTGTTCTTGAGCTAGGAAATCGGCTCGGCCTAACACACGCCAGTCATTTGCGGTGATATGCGATCGATGAGGCAGTGGAAAAGTCCTGGACAGTCTTTCAGGGACGAGCCTGACTTGGCAGTCAGCGTGTTGCAATATGCATCCGGTTACGAAGAAATCAGCCAATGATATCACTCCATACTTAATGAGTTATGATGATGATTACGACGTAGTCAGTCTCAAAAATTTCAGACTGACCTGAATTGTTCTTTTCTATTGTCGAGACTGACTGGGTACCAGGCTACACTGTAAATTCTATTGTCTAGACTGACTGAACATAGGGTGCATGGTCAGGCTAATCGAAATTAGCATGACCATGCACCGGAGCTTCAGAAAAAATTTGGAGGGGGGAGGGAAACTGTGCTAATGGGTGGGAAAAGGAAAACTGATTGAAAAGAGGCTGCACAGAAATTTGTAAAAGGTATTTTCAACAATAAAAGAAATTTCACAGTATCATTTCAAGAAGGAAAATTAATTTCCTCGATTTTGAAAAATCTTATCTTTGGAAGCTTAAAGTCAGGCTCAGCCTGACCAGCATGCCCTTCAACTTCGCCACTGGAGACAGTCTCGATAAGTTTAGGTGACTGCAGTCATTTAAATTTGCAAAGTGGGCCTTGTCCGTCACCGAAATTAAAAACAATCATTACATTCTGTGAAAAGAAAACTTAAAAAGATTAGCACCCAACTTATTTGGCCCATCCAACTCGCACACAACATCCTGCACTTCCATCTTGAAAAGCACTAAAGATGGTTGAAAGCGCGCGAAACCAATTGCAGTCAATTCAATTGGATTGAGTAAAAGTAAATTTGGGCGTACTCTTTGGTAAAATAGTACGGGGGAGTACACTCCTAGAAAAATATTTTTAGACCCGGCTCTAGAATTTCCTTCTACAAATGGTACCCGGCTTTAGAAAAATCAACGAAAAGTATACTCCAAAACGTAAGAAACAACCCTACTCTTGCAAAATTTCCCCCTTTGGCAACCGGCTTTAGAAAAAGTGCTCCAATTCGATACCCAGTGTTAGAAAAAAAAAGCGAAATCGGTACCCGGAAAGGTGTGCACATCCCGTCAGCAAAATATACTAAGTACCTCCTTCCCGTCTCCCGTTTTACCGTCTCCCGTGCCTTTCAAACCACTGATACTCTTTAAAGGCAAGTTGAGAACATGTCAAAAACGTATTGCGGAAACTATTTAAGTGAAATTATGTATTATGTGATATTCAAAACTCCTATCTCTGAAAATTATTGGGGGGCTGCAGCCTCTCTAGCCCCTCCCCCCCCCCCGCTTCCTACGGGCCTGAGTAGAGACGATCGATAAAATGATCATCAATTTCGACAAAGGTACGTTGGTCGGCAAAATTGCAGTAATTATCATCAGTTTCTACAAAGATGCTTTGGTCGGTAGATGAAAATAGAAAATTATCAGATTCGACAACATTTCTTCCGTTCATAAAATGAAAATAGTTTTTATCTATTCCTACAAAGATACTCTGGTCCAGGGCCCCTGAAAGCACCATCAGCACATTGAGGTTGGCTTTGGGGTTTTACGGGATGCGAGTTTGGCCATATTTTACCTTCGGGTTTTCGGATTTTCCTTAAAAAACGTGCGGGTTTTCGGGCTTTACATATTTGACGGGTTACGGATTTTGCCATTTTCCTACCTCGGGTTTCGGGAATTTAGGTTAAAATCATCGGCTTTTCGGGTTTTAGTCGCCTCGTGGGTACCAAGTTTTCCAGATAACAGCGAATTGATGAACACAATTTTTGTTCGAAGCAAAATCGAGATTTCGCAGGGCCATAAGTGATTTTATTGATTGATTTATCAACTTTTATTTATACAGGATAATACATTTAATAATGAAAATATAAATAATGTCCAAAACCAAAACTTATCATAATACAATTAAATAACAAAGATAAACGAAAATAAGATATTCTGGCTCGAAAAGAAAAGTTGAAAAATTGATTTAACAAATGTTTAAGAGTAGCCAGGGAAAGGTTTTTTTTATTTTAGTGTTTACTTTATCCCAAACATTCACACCTCAATTCTAGAAACTACAATGCTTGTAAAAGGTCGCGAAGCGAGGAATTTCGAGATCTGTGTCGGTATTACGCAGGAACTTGAACTGTTCGGATAATTATGTAAACAGCATGAAGAGGTTTGAAAACTACAGTTTCAATTTAAAAATCGATCATTTTTTTCATAGGTAACCACCCTAGGCTTACAATTAAGGAGGAGATGATACATCATAAGGATTTTGCAACCTTTTCAGTGTATTAAAAAGATTTCCTCCTCAATAAGCCCATACCGAGCAGCCATTTCTGAAATGCGATTCACCTTTACTCGCACACTTGTTTCTTCAATTCCAAGCATGCCTATGGCACTGGAAATCTTATCTATGACAAAAGTTATATGTTATCCAACTTAAGTTCTGAATCACTCTGAAAGCCCAGATTCTTATTTGATCTAATCATATCTAGGTTCTCCTCGTTCAAAAAAAGAAGTAAACCTAATAGCCATCCTTGCGGTACGCCGTAGTTCATGTGTACGATGTGAAACAATCCAGCTCTACTCCTTGCCCTTGTAACCTGGCCATTGAATGAGGATTGCATGATCTGCAAAGGGTTTGTTAAGTCAATAGAAACTACAGATGTAAGGAATTGTTTGTCAAAATCAAGATTCCAGTATCATTACTTTTCAATAGGCACTTAAAATTTGAGTCAGGGGCCTGAAGCCGGAAAGTTGTAATTAGAACAAATAAATATCGTTGAAGTAGGTGTAGAGCTGGTGAAAGATTGTCTTCTCAAACAGACGTGAAACAACCGAGAGCATGGATAAAGGACTGTAGTTTTTTTTATTTGCTTTAAGTAGGCCCATCTCTATACTGGCAGGCAGACCTTATGAAGACTTTGAAGAGATGTAAACTTCTGCATAGTCTCCATAAAGTCTGCCTGCCAGTGAAATGGAGTGACAAAG